>BPLQ01015322.1:1150509-1422780 GCA_021605075.1 Caerostris darwini
TTTCGATTTGGGACAGTTATATTCGAAACCTGATTAACGAAGCCAAACTGAAATCTTCCGTCTCTAAGGCAAAGATATATACTATATAAACTCAGAAGTTCCTTCGCTGGAATAAAGTAGCACGATACAGAACTTCTATAAGTAATTGTTCAAGGTGTAAAATGTAAGTGCAATTCAGTAGGTTACCATAACTCCGTCTGGTTAAAGCTGCATATGATACAAATCTAACGTTTTATTGTCGAATGATCTCAGGGCAAAATAAATGTCATTTGAAAGCAACAATAGCAAAGTTAAAAAAAATAAATTCAATACTAAGTTTTTTTATTTTATTGTTAAATTTCTGGAATCATTCCAATTTGTAAATTTTATGATTCTATTTCCTTTGTTCTCTTTTGGAATATCTTTTATATATTGTAGAAATTTTGGCATTCAAACTTTATTTAATTCATTTTAGTTTTTATAAAATCATTATAATAACAGTATATTGTACTTTTATCATAAACTAAATGCTGTTACAATCTAATTATATAGTTCCTTCGTACAAAGTTTTTATAATGGTACTACATATTTTTCAGTTTTTAAAATACCTCCTCAATACATTAATATTACTATATTTCTGCATATTTCTATCAGACATTTTTCTTTTAGTTTGAGAGAAGTTCTATGTTTAAGTATTGGAAAGAATCAGAGAATAATCTTGAAATAAAAAAGTCTAACAGAATGGTAAAAGAGAAAATTAACAATTATGCATAAAACTAAAGTTTTTTTTTAAATTATTGTTTTTAATGTATATATGCTTCCCAGTGTAGTGTTTAATAAGTAATTATAAAATACCCAAGTTACTCAAAAAATAATATGGGTGAGTGATCTGAAATAAAAACTCGATGGAAACAGTAAAATTTTATTTAAAAACATCTAACAAGCAGGCTATCATTAATATTTCTACCCTTCATTTCCCATCAGTTATTTCCGGATATTTTACATATGAATTTCTGAATCATTTGGATATTTTTTTATCAACTTATAAACACAGAAGACACACATATTAATTAATCGTGTATTTTGGATTATACAAAATTTTCATTAAATTTTTTAAAACATAATTTAATTCACATACCAATATTAATTTATTTTGAACGTTTTAAGTTATTTTATAATGCAATATCTATAACACATAATTATATACACATAATTACTGTTACTATAACAATGCTGTTATACACATAATTCTGATTTCAAAATACTTCAATAAATGCAAATTCCAGCTAAAATTGTCCATTAAACAAGTCTAACAGAATGGTAAAAGAGAAAATTCACAACAATGCATAGAATTCAAGTTTTTTTTAAATTATGGTTTTTAATGTTTACACAATTCTGTGCTCCACAGTGTATAATAAGTAATTCAAAAAATTCAAATTCAATTAAATATAATATATCAAATTCAATACAATTCAATACCCAAGTTACTCAGAAAAATCAGTTGCCAAGTTACTCAGTGTAAATAATCTGAAATAAAAACCAAATGGAAAACTGTAAAATTTACGATTTATAAAAAGCTAACAAGCGGGCTATCATTAATATTTCTACCCACCATTTCTCAGTTATTTCCAGATATTTTACATATGGATTTCTGAGTTATTTGGATATTTTTTATCAACTTATAAATACAGAAAATACACATTTTAATTAATCGTATATTTTGGGTTATTCAAAAGATATATTTTTAATTAAATTTTTAAAAACATATATCACATACAAATATTAATTTATTTTGAGCATTTTAAGTTATTTTGTAATGCAATATATTGCTATTAGACTCATAATTCTGACTTCAAAATACTTCAATAAATTCAAAATCGATCTAAAAAAGGGCCATTAATATTTTCATACTTACATTCAATAAGCTCAAAGTGCCTGCTCTTCTGAGATTCCCCATTTATTCTAACAATACCCAGAACAAAAACTAAAATCCTACTCAATTTTAATTTGCAGAATAAGCAGAGAGGAAACAAAAAAAGAAATATCTCTAAATAGTTTTCGCTTGAAGAACAATGAGTTTCTTAACGATTCTTCCTGTGTTTTTATTCGACTGGGAAAACATTAGGTTTTAAAATATATATTTTCTTCTTTTTGTTTTAAAACTAAGCGAAAACTCTTGAGGGAATAAAAACTTCTAAAGAACAGCGATTCTGATTAAATAGAAGTCGAACTAGGTTTCGAGGCTTTTTCGAACAACTTCATAAAGAATTGTACACTTCTTTTTTTTCTTTCTTTTGATTCATTTTTTTATTTTATTATTTCTTTAAGAAAAAAAGGAATCAGAAAGTAATTGATTTTAATAAAGTTCGGTTTTGTAGATTACCGATGCCCAATGGTCTTTTTTCCTTTATTTTGTCTTAACTGAAATTAGTATTATAAAATAGTTTAGTGTTTTTATTTTTTAAAGGTAATTGATTGTAAGAAATTGAAAAGTAATTGATTGATTTACAGAAAGTAATTGATTTTAGGTTAGGTTTTGTAGGGTACTGATGTCCAATGGTATGTTTTCCTTTAGTTTTTCTTAACTGAAATCAATATAATAAAATCGCTTAATGTTTTCTACTCTAGATCTAATCATAAACTCTAAGAATTAGTGCGAATATTTATTTTTATCATCGTAAGTTTTTAAATACATTTATTAAATGTGTTTCTTAAAATTAAGTTTCATTAAATGTTTTGTAAAGTACTTCAAGATGAGGAGCTGTAACTTAATATAGCAATAGTTGTTTGTGAGCAATTTTACTAATTATAAACTGAAGGAATTTTTTAAAAAGTATTATTAAAAAACAACAACTTGGAATTAAGCTTTTTAAGATGTAGTTAGATTTTTAGATTAGATTACTGGAAGATATGTCCATCTGCAGAAAATATATTTTTTTAATTTTCAGAATTTAAAGCTTTTGAAATAAACGAAATACATTTAAAAACATCATAAAGATAATGACATGAGGGCAAAATTCTATACGTAATTCATCCTGTGAATATATATAAAAAAACATTTATGTAAAAATAACAAAAAAATTTGATCACTGCAAAAGAGCTCTAATAACGATTAAAAGTTAAAATAATAAATACAAGCTATAGTGTCACCAGGAACAAGTATAAAAATGACACACTATATTCTTTTCTTCCTTGAATCTAATTGTAAAAATTTCTGGCCAACAAACCGTATTATGTACCTTCCTGATACAGACAAGATAACTTTAGATTCGACATCTCTTTTTTACCTCAAAAAATTTAATTTAATTGAAAAACGCAAAGTTCTACTCAGGAATTAGCTTCGTGAGCAATTAGTAGATCTGTGAAATAAGCTAATTTCTAATTAAGCTTAATAAAAGAAGTTTACTAGATAAAAATTTCTTAGAAATTAACTAATCAATGAGATTAAATAATTTTATTCTTTTCATTTTAATAAGAACTCTCTTTAGACTAATTATCTTAATGGAAGGTGTTATTAGTTGCAGTTAATGCAGCGTATATCATTAGCTCAATAATTGCTTTATGTATGAATTTTTATTTAATTATGAATGATCACATCTTTTATTCATGATTCATAAATAGGAATACATAAATGTTCAAAAATATGAATATGACTATTTATGATAAAAATAGTCTGTTATTCCAAAAGGTTTTTATTAATATTTTAATAACAAATAGGAATAAAATAAACTATAGATCAATTTGAAAGCATTTGAAAAATAGTTTCTGTTTTATAACTTTCTTTAAAACCATTAATTAACTGCCATTAAATCAACGTCTTGTGAATCTTGCATGCAAGGGTATCGTGGTACACTTGTATGCGTGTATCTTAATTCACAAATGCGTTGTTCTTTACCCTAATTCATTACGTTGTTTTCTCTTTAATGATGGAATGTCAAGAGAATGCCATGATCTTCCAATTACACTTTGAGTTACACGTCAAAGAAGATGACTACGATTTTAAGGATGTTGAGGAGTTTGAAATGTTTTACTCGGAATGAATCCTAACTTAATACACTTGCGAATAAGGCAATTAGTTTAAGCAGTAGATAAATATCCTATTGTCCTCCTAAAATTGTATTATTCTGAGAATGATGTATTTTTTTCTAAAATTGATAGAAATAAAGTCAACTTAATGGAAAACGGAGTATGAATTGTAATTTTAAAACTCCTTATCATAATTCTTGTTACCACTAATACTCTCAAATTTTATCACCTGATACACTAATACACCTAGTATACCTGACCTCATTGAAAAGTTGCGATTTGAAGTGACCTCATTGAAAAGTGCGATTTGAAAAAAAATTGATGAAAAAAATTACGAGGATGCTCTGACAATTCATAATGATCCAACTTAGAGCGATTACTAGAACTTCATTCATAAAAAGGTGCTTATTAGTTTGATTAAAATAAAACATTCCACAGAGTGACTGCTGGATTCAAATGCATCTTAAGTATAGGTGCATCGAACATCCATACTTAAACACCTTAGTTCATAAATTTAAACAGATTGTCTCATTTGTTCATAGAATGATGTTCTCTAGTACACGTGTTTGCTGGTTTCATAGTTAACTATAAATGTATTTTGCATTAATTATATTCGTATGAGAAAATAATTCATATGTTTTGGAAAATCAAAAATAACTTACACAATCAGAAATTAAGTGTTAAATAAAATTCAAAATAAATAATTTACTGCAAAAAATTCTGCATATTTACCTAAAATATGAAAATATATGAATTTATTGTTAACAATAAATCAGGTAAAGTAAGCATAAATATTTTGTTGTATGTTTATTGTAAAAATACATAAATGTAAAATATGTGACCTTGTATACAATTTGAAGGTTTCTGTCAAAGTGTATCTTCTTTAGAAAACGTGACCTACCATATACTTTTGGCACTAGCGTACACGTCCATGCTCGTAGTTGACAGTTTGTCATTCAGAGCTTAGTTTTAGAATTTAAGCGGGGAAAACATCGTTAAATTTTAAAAGTTTTCTTCTCAGAGAAGCAAGAACCTATAGATAACATTTCTATGGAAAGAAAAGTTATCGTCTCTTCTATCGAAGTGTAAAGTATTTAAGAGAAAAAAAATATTTTACTAGATAAGAATTTTGATGGTTATTAAATGAAGAAATTTTAATTTAATAATCATCAAAATTTTTACCTAGTAAAATACTTTTTTAAATTATTAAATTAATTGAAATTTAATTTAATATATATAAATTTTTTATGCATTTACACAAATGTGAAACTTTTTACTAAATTATTGCACTGCTTTTCATAATTGTTTATTTTGTTTTTATTTATAAGATTTTCATAATTTTATACTACATAGAATTTTACTGGAATCAATCTTTGGAAAGGTTTACATTAAAAGCATCCTTAAAAACTTTAAAATTAAAAGAAAAAAATTCTTTCTTCATAAATTTTTATTTGTATGCAGCTTTGAATGTAGGCTAATATTTTTTGAATCACTGCAGCTTACATTCAAAGTTCTATGAATAAAAAAAGATAAATTTTGAAACAACATATATTTAAGGATGTTTCTAGAAGTTCTATAACATTTTAATATGTAATTGAGTAAAAGTCGAGTTTGATTCATTTCTGTCAAAATTATATCATACAACCAATCAGAAAAAAAAGAATTGTGTTAATTTTGTGAGATAAAATATTTGAACTATTTCAGCATACCTATGAAATACATCTTAAATATTTTAAAAAGACTCACATAACTACAGCTTCATATTTTAAAAGTGAAGTAAATATCTTATGTATATACTACTTTCACCTCCTTAACATTGTTTCAAAATAATTAGCTTTTTAGATACTTAATAAAAGCTTAAAATTATGAAAAATACAATAGAATAATCTCATAACAATTTACATAAATATAATAATTTGCACAATGTAATTTTTATATAAAAATAATTTATTCTTAGAAGAATTTGTATTTTTTTAAGCCATTTATTTTTGCTGATTTCTAATATTTATGTATTACAATTTCGTTTTCTAATTTTTTTGAAGATTTTAAAATTTTCATAATTAATCTCTAATATAATTTATTTTAAAGTACAAAATAAAAATTAAACTCAGTAAAACTAAATTTAAGTGGGACATGCTGATTTTGTTCAGTAAAATATAAAATTTTGTTTAAAAACGCTTCTAGTTGAATAAATCATACTTAGAGAAAACACGAGTAAAAAGTAAAGAGAAAAATAAATACATAAACAGAAAACGCATTATTTTTGAAACACATTTACCTTTGCGTATAAAGTTCGGTAGAAAAATTTAATCTGTTAAGAAACATTTAGAACACGAGAGAAGCGAAACTTAATCAGAAATCGGGCACTTAATTAGAAAAAGCCCTTTTTAGATTACTCCCAATACCACTTCACTCACACTTAATTTTATCCTGGACGCCATCTTGCGCAAAACGGGATAAACCAGGTTAAGGTAACTGATTAAATCGGGAAAATGAAATACTCTGTATTTTTTGAGATAGGTTAAAAGATAGAATATTCATTTAGGAACTATTTTTAAGAGAATAATTAATTTATTATTAAATGTTAATTGATATAGGTTTAAGTAAAATTTCGTTAATAATACTTTATTATAAGTGTTATTGTAAACATCTAATTTATTTATATTATTTGTTTCGTGATACAAAATTCAATACTTGTAATAAATTTCTTGCTTGTAATGAAATTTCAACTTCTTTTTTCTGAAAGATAATTATAAAACCTGAGGGCAACGATGTTCATCTAATGTTGTGAAATGAAATATTCATTATAAGATATTAGTTGCCAGTCACAAAGTGTGTGATATATAAGTGGATTCTTTATAATATTGTTATGGGCAAAATACGGTTGCTTAGTCGTAAATCAAGAACAAATTCATGTAAATCATCATTTAGGACTAATGAAATAGCCGTAATTCAGCAGCTTTAATGTAATCTGTATATAAAGAAGATTCTTTTGAACGCATTGTGGAATAAGAAAGGAAATGTTCATTGTAAGATAATAGCTGATAACCAAACAAGAATTGTAGAGGTTTTCTGGCAGTAGATAACACACTAAAAAAGCATGTTGTGATAATAACATACGTATAAAATACATATAAATAAAGTATGTATTAGTGGATTCTTTATAATAATGTTATGCACAAAAGACAGTTGCTTAGTCGTAAATTAAGGACAAATTCGCGTAAATCAACGTTTAGGACTGAGGAAATAGCCGTAATTAAACAGCCTCAATGTAATCAGTATCCAAAGAGGATTCTTTTGAATGAATTGCATATGAAAGGAAATGCCCATTCTGAGGTATTAGTTGCCAATCAAAGAAGAATCATAGAAGTTTTCTGGCAATACTAAAGACACTGAAAAGTATGTGTGATGTATCAGTGGATTCTTTATAATAGGGTTATGCTTAAAAGATAATCGCTTAGCTGTAAATCAAGGACTAATTCACGTAAATTCAGGACTGATGAAATGGCCGTAATTCAACAGCCTCAATGTAATGCCAATTGAATGGATTGTGGAATATGAAAGGAAATGTTCATTGCGAGATAATAGCTGATAATCAAACAGGAATTGTAATAGTTTTCTGGGAATAGCTAAGACACTAAAAAGTATGTGTGATTTATTAATGGATTCTTTATAATGATGTTATTCGCAAAAGATAATAGCTTAGCTGTAAATCAAGGACGTCGTTCAGGACTGATGAAAGAGCCTAATTCAACATAGCCAATGTAATCAGTATCCAAAGAAGATTCCTTTGATGGACTGTGAAACATGAAAGAAAATGTTCATTGACAATCAAACAATGTTAGTTGTGAGATGTTAGTTGACAATCAAACAATAACTGATTAAATTTTTTATTAATAGCTGAACATTCCGCTCAAAAATGTTTTTACAGGGAAACAGCCATCTTTGATAAACAAAAAAGAAGTGATCATACAAAATAACAATGTGAAATCTCACACTACAAGAAGGACTATCAGCTTCCTTGAAGAATTTGATTAAGAAATTGTTCTTCGCCTACAATGTTCCAACAGTTAGCTACTTAAAAATTTTTTTTTTAGCCTAATGTTCTTTCTCCAACACTTTATTATCTTTATAGAATAATTTTGCTAATAAATGAAAATGTTTATATGAAATTAGATTCAAGAATTATTTTTTCAAGGCCAAATCAAATGAATTTTATATAAAATCATTTGAATTTATAAATATTAACAATTTATCTCAAGATATGCACGGATAAAAAAATCCTCTTTTTGTTAGTTAGTTATTTTGTTGTGTTCCCCCTCCCCAGTTACCAATCATATTATTTCGAAAAGTATTTTTAACAGTTTATTCTTTCTCCTTATCTTGTGTGTTTTTTTTTTACAGTGATGTACATAATTCCAAGAAATTTGATTAATTTTACCAATTATTTATTTTCTTATACATAAATCCTAATTGGAAAGAAACTATTAGGAATAATCTAGAGAACCTTTATCAAACGTTTTCGAAAAAATCTGCTTTCACTAACCTTGTTATTTTGAATTTAAATTTATTAATCACCAAAACCTAAAAACAAAAACATTTTCATCAACATCAAAATCACAATTTTTCGGAAACTGTTGAAAGAATTGTTGTATTGGTTTGTATACAGCATATCGTCGTTTAAGGCGTTTTAATCTCAATATCATGATAACAACATTAGAATCGTTTTTGTGGCTAAATCACATGAAAATCACATATTGTTACTGGATTTTAAATTTGCCAATTACTTACCCCTCTAAAAAAATATCTGTGCTAACCTATCTTCTTTAAGTGATTCTTTAAAATTCACTAACATTAAAATATCATAACATTTCTAAATCAGTACCACTTTCTGATTAATAACAAGCATTGTCTGTGAAGAAAAATACAGTCCATATTTTATCACATTTGTTTTTTCGCTCTTTCGATTCAAATTAATTCAACAACAAATATCTTAAAAAAAAAAAATAGAATGCAAACAGAGATTTAATATGCTTTAATTAAATAAGTAATGAAATACTTAATTGTGTAATTAAGTTCAGTAAATCCAATAGAATTATTATAAAATAAATTTTTGTTCAATTGGAACTGAAAATTTATTGGCCACAGACCAATTCTAGTACTTTCACATAAGATAAAAAGATAGATACTAAAAAAGAACACTTAGTTTCAAGTCTCACCTTTCGATGCGATCCATTGATTCCGTATCAGATCTAAAGCAATGTTCTTCTGACCTAGTTTTTTAACTTGATTCTAGTATTTGGAAAAAAAAAAAAGAAAACCGATGATATTGATTACTTCGAAACTTACTTTTTCAATTCAGACAGCCTAAACTTCAAAATATTTTTTTTTCTCGCACTATTTATCTACGTCATTGTTTAATTTTTTTGTTTCCTCATTCCTTTTTTAAAGCATAAATATTTTTTTCTTTAAAGTTTTTAAATCTTGTTAGTTTGATTTTCGCAATGAATTCGCCCATAATCTTAGTTTTTTTAATACTTCAAAAATGAATAGATATACAATTGTTCTGTTATTGAATTTTCTCCGCATTATTTTTACTTAATTTTTCGACAGTACATGTTATGAAATGTGAGAAAATCTCATTACACAGAAATTTTAATGGATTGTACATCTATCTCTTAAGCATCAGTAAGAAATAAACATCAATCATCTTCTAAGTATGGCAGCTACACAAGTAAAAAAAACTGGAATAGTTTGCAGAAATAACTGGAAATATTTCGTTTTGGAAGTCATGGTAAAACAAAACGATGATTAAAAATATCATTTCGAAAATAAAGGATGAATATAAAAGTTTGGAAATACAAATTTCACCCACACAATTTTAGCTAACTTACTACTGTGCTCAAAAAGTATTGTGCGTAATTCTTTATTTATTCTTCCAAATTCATTTCATCGCCTTCAAAATAATCCCCACCGGACACAATGCACTTACGCCAACTTTTTTTTTTTTTCCAATCCTCAATGCATGCTAAAAGGTCATCGGCAGGGATGGCCGGCGATTCATGTTGAATCTCTTCAATCGACTCAAAACGGTGTACCCGGAGTGGTCTTTTCAGTTTAGGGAATAGTCAGAAGTCGCACAGTGTGAATACGGGGTTGTGGAACGAAATGGGTTTAATTTTTGGAGAAAAAGTCACGAAGAATCAATGCAGCGTGAACTGCGCATTCAGTGTTTTCGGTATCAATCGAGATTTCACGCGTTTGAGGCCCAAAATAGAATTGAACTATCCTTTTGAAATTCCAACATTATAAGCAAGGTCTCTAATTTTAATTCGATCGTTTGCAAGCACCAAATCTTTAATTTTTTGGACGTGAGCTTCGTCGGTTGAGATTGATGGTCGACCAGAAGGCCCTTCGTCTTCAACTCGTTCACTGCCTTCTTTGAACTGTTTATACCCCTTCTAAACATTTCTTTCCGATATAGGAATGCTCACTGAATGCCTTATGCAACATTCTATATGTTTCCGCAAACAAAATTTAATGCAAGTTCTGTGTTCAATTAATTCAGACATTTCAAAAATCGCCGGAATCAGTTTTAGCGTCTCACAAAGCCAAGCGTAACTCAAACACTAATGAATATTTTGACGTCAGATTTCACACAGATGTCAAAGACAGTGCCAGAAACCAAAAAAAGAAAAAAAAATGAAATTTTATAAGTTCCGGGAATTTTAAATTGGAAATTGGTCTTACTTTTTGGGCACAGTAGTGTCATTAGCATGCCTCTAATTTAAAGGCAACAAAACGTTTGTGTAAAACAAAAATTCAACAAAGGAAATTAAAAAAATTAAAAGACGTAGTCATAAAGTAGTAATAAAGCAGATGTTCTAAAGGAACACAAAGTTGAATTAAACACTTCCCCATCTTTTCATACTAGAATTGGCGCTGTATCGACGCTTGGCTTCTTTTCTTTTCCCTGTGACATTTATTTAAAAAATGTAAACATGTTACGAAGCGATTCTGAAAATTCCAAGAAATACTTGAAATTCTTCTTTTCAAGACATGCATTTATTTAACTATGTGTATGCTGAAGAGGAAAAGATACAAGAAGTAAAATTTTGTTTTATAACTATGATGATTTTGTAAGAAATATAATTAAGTATTATAAAAATTTCATGTAAACGAATATCTTATTTTTTTAATTATTCTGATGGCGAAATATTTAAAAAAAAAATAAAAAGAAACATCTCTTTTGAAAATCCTTGTATATTTGTAGTACTTTTTCTCCCTTCGCACTACAGCATAGAGTAATGATGGTCAACAGTAAAGATTGTTGGAAAGAAATCACCAATATATAGTAGTATTTGCTAAACTACAAAACCGTTGTTCTAATGCAATTGGCAACATAGAGACAGTTAATTTTTATGCCATAAGCAAGGGCTGCACCGATATTACTCATACAGAACTACCCAGAGGGCACGTGTAGCTTGAAAATATGCTACGGACGCGAGTAATACTTCACCCACAACGCTCTACGATCATATTGACCGGGACCTACGGTTTAAAGTTCCGACCACTACAAACATCCATTGCACCATCGAAACTCGAACCCTGCGGTATCGAGTGCCAGAGCACTAGCCACTCGATCATCAGGCCCCTAAACTATAAAACCCAAAATTAATTAGAAGAATTTTCCTTCGTATTTTTTATTCGTAGAAACTACATACGTTTTAAAAGTCTATTTTCTACCATGAATCTAAAACTACAGCAGCTCACTAATATGAATATCATATTATGATACAACTCTATTTTTTACATATGTTGCATTTATTATATATTACTTATATTGCATATATTATGGTTTATAAACTTTAAAATATTTCTGACTGGCCACTTTACATACTAAGGATCAAAATATAATAATTGCATATTAAATCCCATAAATAGCACTGTAAGGAATCTAAGAAATATATGATAAATGTATAAATTTATTTATGACAATGAATATCCATGATTAATGGCAGTATAACTCAAAAATGTAGGGCAATATAACTCAAGTTCATCAATGATATAAATCTTAAGTTTAAATTTGTGAAGAATGTTCTATGTAAGTTAGCTTGAATTATCTTCTATATATTGTTTGCAGATTTAGATGTAATATAAAGATGAAAGAAAAATTAAAAAAAAAAAAAAGACATTTATAGAAAAAAAGCTTTGCTTTTCAAATTTAAAGCTAGAATTCTGTCACAAATGCTCTGAAATTGTCGACTTTTAAAGTTAAAGAAAAACTCAAGAGAAATGGAAAAAGTTCAAACTCAGCTTTTTTCGATAACATATAAAATGTTTTTCTAGCATTCTGTAAGAAAATGCAAAACGATATCTGAAATAGGGGCTCATTTTTTTTTTTTTTTTTTGAAATGAACATTACTTCGATAATTTTTTTTTCTTTTTCTCTGACTTGAAAATGAACCAAATGTGTCATGTTTGCTGAGATGTATAAAGTGCTTTGAATTATACTTACATCTGAATTTTTTATCAAAATTTATAAAAAAAATGTTGTATTAATTTTAGTGTTTGACCATATATATATATATATATATATAGCACCATTTCGCAAGGCATAGTTGAAAGCCATATATATATATACATATATATATGGTTTAATATGTTGTAAGAAGGATCCATAGAAGGATGATCTTTTTATATGAATAATTATAAATTGTTTATACATTTATATTCAATTTAGTCATAAATAACTCAAATAAACGTATTAAACACATGAATCTATATTACATTTTAGCCAATGCGATAAATAAGATGTAAACGGTCACTTTGTGTTTGATTTATAGTGGTCATGTCAACGCATCGATATTACAGGAGATGATTTTCCGTGAATAATAGTGGCAGTTTTTCGTTTTATGACAAACAACATGACGACACATTGAGGGTGGTCTTCAGAGAAATTAAGTACTTAGCTGAGATTTTTTTTTCTACTTTAATTATTTTTTCCTTTTTTAACAAACAGTTTTCAACTGCAGTGCTTAAGATTTCTTTGGTATTCTGAAGTTCAGAGAAATATGCTAACAAGTTGAGGTTGAAAGGCAAACCTTAAACACACCTTAAGCAAACTTTAAATGATTTCTACACAAGGAAAGTGACCTTTGATATGCTTAATTGAAAAACATTTTACGCTTTGAATTAGTTAAACCAATAAAATAACCAATTTTTTAGAAAAATTTCTTTTCTTATAAATCAACACAGATCGTAACGTTTTTAATTTAATTCTTCCTATTGATATTCGCGCAATGGATTTATTAAGAAAATAAGTGGTGGGTAAAATAAATAGCATATTTTTACTAAATTTATCTTACAGTAAATTTTCAACTTTAATTTAATGTTTTGTTATTTTATACCACTTTAAGTATTTTTAATTTATTATATGTGTTTAAATAGATTTCAGTTTTCAGTTACTTAATTTTTTTTACCTTAAAATTTTCACAATTTGAATTACATGAAAAAATCAAAATCCAATATATTTTTTCGAACATTTTATCTTTTATTTAAAAAATAAATTTATGATATTTTGTGTATCACATTAGCATAGTTACATTTTATGTTATGAATTTAGAGTTTATGGAAATGGTTTCTTTTAAAAGATCAAATTTTTAATTTGATTATTGCTCTTACAGGAAAAATTTTTTATTCTAAATTATAAAAAATCATATTTGCTAAAGAAATCAGTAATTAATATGCTTACTTTCCGGGAAAATGAGTTTTCTTCCAAAAATTTTCTTTTTATTAAAAGATTATTATTGCAGTTGCAACCTAATGTTCTGAAATTTTAAGTATACCACAATAATGCATAACACATCATGGCGTAAAAAAAGACCCCAGCTTAATCCATTTACAAGCAGAGCAATTCAGAAAAATAAACCTATTTCTAACCATCTCTCATTAGCATTCGAAAAACTTAAGTCGTAACGGAATTTTTCTGCTCCTTTAAAAGATCAAAAGGCAGAGGAAAAAAATAAACAAATAATTTACAACCCGAAAGTTAGTTGAGGAGTCTCTAGGGTCAAATAGCAAAGGTAATAACCTCAAAAGAAATTTATTCATGGATTCCACAATCTGTCTTATGAATATGTATTTTGCTTCCTCAAGACACTGTTGTTCTTTTCCGGACAGTCTTAGGTATTTGTGTCTCTTTCTCTTCTTTTGATGGAAACTTGAAGTGACTTCTTTTATTTTCACAGTTGGAAAGAAAACAAACTCTTATCATAAGAGGATGGCTGATAAATTTCAAGAAGCAAAGTTTTCTTGGAACTTCTTTAAAGCAAGATTATTTTTCTGCTCGTATCTCCTCCTCTCTCTCTGAGGATTAATTTGTAGCAATCTGAATAATTCAAATTTATTCCGAAGCCAAAACCAATTCAAGTAAAACTATCTCTTTTGAAAATGAATTCTGTAGTATTTTTGTTTCCTTTTTTTTTATTTGAAGTAATATTATTATAAAAATATTAAAATTCAAAGTAAACTTCGTATTTTTATTATTCAACCAGTTGAGGAAAAAAAATTGTGTTTATTTATTGAATAATCTTTTCCCAGCAATGTTTGTTTAACATTTTATGCTGTTTTAGACATCGATATAATATATTTCCAATATACGACAAGAGATAAAAATTTTCGTTTATTGTTATTAGTTTTGTGTTTCTTTTAATTTCAATACTACACTGAATTGACAAAAGTCATGGGATACCTCTTAATATCGTGTCGGCCCTCCTTTCGCCCGGCGAAGTGCAGCAACTTGACGTGGCATGGACTCAACAAGTCGTTGGAAGTCTTCTGCAGGAATATTGAGCCATGCTGTCTCGATAAACGTCCATAATTGTGAAAGCGTTGATGGTGCAGGATTTTGGGCTCGAACAGACCTCTCGATGATGTCCCATAAATGCTCGATGGGATTCATGTCGGGCGATCTAGGTGGCCAGATCATTCGTTGGAATTGTCCAGATTGTTCTTCAAACCAATCGCGAACAGTTGTGGCCCGGTGACATGGTGCATTGTCATCCATAAAAATCCCATCGTTGTTTAGGTACATAAAGTTCATGAATGGCTGCAAGTGATCTCCAAGTAGCTGAACATAAGCATTTCCAGTCAATGTTCGGTCCAGTCGCACCAGAAGACCAAGTCCATGCCATGAAAAAACAGCCCACACCATTACGGAGCCACCACCAGCTTGAACAGTGCCTTGCTGACAGTTTGGGTCCATGGCTTCGTGGGTCTGCGCCACACTCGAACCCTACCATCAGCTCTTACCAACTGAAATGGTGACTCATCGGACCAGGCCACGTTTTTCCATTCATCTAGGGACCAACCGATATGCTCACGTGCCCACGAGAGTCGCTGCAAGCGATGTCGTTCTGTCCGTAAAGGCACTCGAGTCGGTCATCTGCTGGAATAGCCCAAGAAAGCCAAATTTCTCCGCACAGTTCTAACAGACAAGTCCCTTGTACGTCCCACATTGATTTCTGCGGTTATTTGACGCAGTGTTGCTTGTCTGTTAGAATTTACGACTCTTTGCGGACGTCGGGGGTCTCGGTCGTTAAGTGCAGGCGGTCGACCACTGCGCTGTCCATGGTGGGATGTTATGCCTGAAATTTCATACTCTCGGCACACTCTTGACACAGTGGATCTGGGAATGTTGAATTCCCTAACGATTTCCGAAATGGCTTGACCCATGCGTCTAGCTCCAACTAATATTCCACGTTCAAAGTCTGTTAATTCCCGACGTGCGGTCATCATCACGTCAAAACCTCTTCACATGAATAACTTGAACAGAAATAAAAGCTCTGCGAAAGCACTGCGCATTTATAACTGTTCTACGCGATGCTACTGCCATCTGAAAATTTGCATATTGCTATCCCATGACTTTTGTCACTTCAGTGTATATGACATAAAAGTTAATTAATAACGTGGAATTTCAAACATCTAATCAGTATTTCAAAAAGTCAATAAATGAGTTAAATGCCATTTCATTTAACTGCTTAAGGGAAAGCAGTTTTTTGGCATTTAATAATCGTCTAATCCAATAAATATTTTATTTGTAATTTTTTAATGATTTAATGATATTAAACATCATACAGAATCTATCAAAGTTCAAAGAAAGTATGTTCTTGTAATATACATTACATTTAAAAAATATTTTAATATACTTAATGTATTTCTACACTATTTTTTCCATCTAGGCAGCATATCTTTCAATAAACTAGCCTTCCGTTATTTGTATAATATCGTCTAATGTTTGATACGCGAAATTTGATTCTGTTTTGGTTTCATTAGTTTTGTTCTATTTTAATTTCATTAGTTTTGTTCTATTTTAGTTTAATTAGTTTTGTTCTATTTTGGTTTCCTTAGTTTGGTCATATTTAGGTCTCATTAATTTGGTTTAATTGGTTTGATATCATTTTATTAGGATTTTTTTATTGAAGTGTACAAAAAATCCATGTACCACAATGTATCACGCAAGGCATACAGGAGTAAATGAGAAATAATACGAACATCAAATAAATGGTAAATTTACACATGACATTACAAAGAAAAAAAGAAAATGGTGAATGTATATAATTAACATGAAAATAAGAATTAATAAATTTTCTTATTTAATATTCAAACCTATATTTAATAGAATTAATTTAAGATCATCTGATGTAAGTGTTAGATGGAGTTCATAATCTTTTAAATATGCTCAAATAGATAATATCTCTGCAACATCACTTCATATAAAGTTTACCCTTAAAATATTACAATTCCTTCAATTTGTTAAACAAAATATGACTCTGTTGTATTAATTAAACATATTAAACTTCAAAATTATTATTTTAAAATTTAAAGGATTTTCTTTCATTCTTATGATAATTTATTGCAGTCCACTTTTTATATAATATCTGAATAAAAGCAAAATTTAAACTTACGGGAAATGATAAAGTAAGGATCCACCATGTCTTCCCGAAAGATGGGGGAGAATTCAAGGTTGATAGATCCTCCTTTCAAGGACGGGTTGACCATTAGGTTAGACTTTGGATTTTCCACGTTTTTTTTTTCGCCTGTTAGACTTTAGAACTGACAATGGGAGAGGGAGAAAGAAAAGAGGGAGTGTGCAGAGTCGAGAGAAGAGTCCCCGGTATTACGGACGATACAAAGGCCCATCAGATGAACATGCTTTTAAGATAATTTTGTAAATATTTGCTATAGAATTGTGTTTTGTATGTTATGTGTTGCAGTTGTGCAGTGCTGTAATTGCAATACATATGACAGCTACACATCGCGTAATTATTTTAAGAAATAATTTAATTTCTATCCATGAGAAATACTGAATCGAGACCACATGCATATTCGGCCCTAACTTTTACTGAGGAAGTGTTTTAGAAACTGAAAAGTATGTAATATCAATAAAAAAGTTGTACGAAGGAGCTTTATATAGTTCGACTGTAGTTAGATTTTAAAACAATATAACTACAGTTATATAAACTAGTTTGCAGCAGCATTTAGTTTATGATAAAACTACAATATACTATTATTCTAATGATTTTACAAAAATTTAATTTGAATTAAATAAACTTTAAATGCCAAGATTTCTACAATATATAAAAGATATTCAAGAAGAGTACAAAGGAAATAGAATCATAAAATTTTCAAATTGGAAGGATTCCAGAAATGTAACAATAAAATACAAAACTTAGTGTCGAATTTATATTTTCCACTTTGTTGTTGTTGCTTTCAAATGACATTCACTTCACCCTGAGGACATTCACCAATAAAACGTTAGATTTGTATCATATGCAGTTTTGACCAGAGAGAGTTAAAGTAACCTACTGAATTGCACTTACATTTTACCATCACAATTTTTAACGTACACCTTGAACAATTACTTATAGAAGTTCTGTATCGTGCTACTTTAATCCAGCGAAGTAAGTTCCGAGTTTTTATAGTATATATATTTGCCTTAGAGACGGAAGATTTCAATTTGGCTTCATTAATCAGGTTTCGAGTATAACTGTCCTAAATCGAAAATGTAGATAGACGATAAACCAATTTTATAATATTCATAATTTAAGTTCTGTATCCACCTTTTAATAGAACATATAGATTTCCAAATTCCCACATCATTAGGATACAACGTGTAAAAGTAGATTGTTTTCTAGTTGAATAACATTTTGTCACAAAGCCCTTGAAACAAGGACAATGTATTGGACTATAAATTGAATTACAGAATCATTTTGATGCAAGTGATGCATTAAATCCAAACTTTTAAATTTATACTATAATATTAGTTTTAGGCGATCGCCATTCAATAAATCGCTCCATTCTTGTTAGCAATAAAGGCGTTATCATGTGTATTCCACTGCTTCCACACCACTAACAGTCAATATATACAAGACATAAAAGAATATATGTTTAAATAATATGATAGGGCAGTATGAAATTAAAATATTTATGGACAAAATAGCAGAAATCGATGTTAAAATCCAAAACCTCGTGTTCAGATATATGAATGAAATCATTTTGATTTCATCTTATATTTAAAACTTAAACTTTATCTTATATTTCAAAATTAAAATTTATCATTTTATATTTCAAAATTAAACTTTTAAAAAATGTTGCACTGCATAAAATTTTAAATAATTAAATACTGCGAATTTCTGTTTATATATAGAAGAAGTTGTTACGAATTGATTTATATGTTCGATTAGTTTAATTTAATGTGTAATAGCAACACTTTCCAAATGCCGGGTTTTAAGAACCTCTAATCTAGAGTTAAGGTACACCGAAAGTAATTACGTTGGCAAATGCAGCAGCGTATAATTTAGAAGGTCAAAATGTCAATTGGATTTTATGAGCAAGGAACGAATTCTTTAGATGCTGCGACGTTTTTATATCGAACATGCAGTGTAGATTAAGAACAAATTTCGAATTTTTGAAAAGGTAGTCCATGACCGAAATGGTATATGATAAGTTCATGAACTGATACTCCATGGTTGAAGAAGTCTACCATGAGTTCTTAAAGTGGTATACTATAAGTGTATGAAGTGGTAGCCCATGGTTGAAGTGGTATACCATAAGTTCTTGAAGTGGTATTCCATAAATGGTCAACAAACTTCAGGATGGAATGACACTTACAAGTGTAAATTTGCTTGCATTAAAAAATAATTTGTCACTTTAAAATAATAATTATAAATACTCAATTTTTCTGTAGCAATAAATAATGAATAGTTATTTGTTGACTTTCGACTTTTTTCATATAACGAAGGAAGTTAAGTTCAATATTCCGCTGTATTTAAATCCTTATTTGATCTTTAATAAAAATAGTTTATTATAAACTAATAAATAGCTTCATAGCGTTTCTTTTAAAAGTTAATCAGGATATGAGGTGTCAAAATTGATGGCTTTGCAAGTGGAAAAAGTTAAGTTACTGTTATTTGTAATTAAATATTCTTGGAAAACAAAACAAGAATTAAAAAATGAGTTCTAAAATGACTTATTATTGTCACTTAGTTACGTATTTTCAGTGCACGAAGTCAAAATTAAAGTTAATTTTTACAATAAA
This sequence comes from Caerostris darwini, assembly GCA_021605075.1. NCBI lineage: Eukaryota > Metazoa > Arthropoda > Arachnida > Araneae > Araneidae > Caerostris > Caerostris darwini. Next base: position 1,170,116 of record BPLQ01015322.1, read on the forward strand.
AAATATTTTATTTTAAATCAATTATATTAAAACTGTTAATATTTTTTCATTAAACATTTAGTGTTGCAAATTAGCAAAACTTTTAAGAAGCATTTGCAAATTTATGTGCAAGTATTTATTTATCTATTTAAAATACTACAATTCTATTCTAGGATAGTAGATTAGATATTAGCCAAAACAATCGGTACCATTTAGATTAATGATCTCAATTTAGGGTTGTGTATTTGGGAAATCTTAGATTGAATTCCTGTAGCCTTAACTGCTATCAACTATAAATTGGCAATTAGCCTAATGAATGGTGGTCACATTGCACTTATAATAGTTATAGTAAACGATTTTTTTCCGTTTTTTTTTTATAAATGTGAACATGTAAGACCATCCGACAGCAATAAGTTTTTTAAATGTAGTTTTTTTAAATATGTATTCATAAATATTTGAAACCAAAAATAAATTATTAGTTATTTCTACTTTTATGCGTCTTCCTTGACAATACACCAAAATGCAACAATCAAGAAAGTATTTTATGATTTTTAGAAATAACTAGTTTTAAGATTTTTAGAAATAACATTATATATATATATATATATAATGTATTATTAGAAATGCTCCTGTCCTAGACCTGCTCAAACGGCTTTAGCTAGACTAAGGACTGGCCACACTAAGAGTTTGACCTTCAATGGAGACGAGAAGACATATGCCCTATGTCATTGTTCGGCCATCGCGTCTCCCTCCTATTGGTGCATCTGTGAGGCAACTGTTGAATGAGGGGAGGACAGTTTACGATCTATTGATGTAGCATGATCTACTGGACTTGGTTTAGGGACTTGTTTTAAATCAAGGGGATAAGCAACAACATTATTAGAAATATATTGGTAAAAATATATATATATATATATAATGTATGCATACAGCGTGTAACATATACATACAGCGTGATTATAATTAAAGTTCCACTTTCAAAATGCTGTAAAAAAGAACCACTCGTCACAATGGCATTCGTCTACAATGTTTGCACGGTGAGGACGGGCGTTGTCATCCATAAACAGAAATTCAGCACCCATGGCGCCCCGACACAAACGTACATGTTGTTCCAGAATGACATCCCGATAGATGTGGCCTGTCATCGTTACACTCTGGACATGCAGGTCAGTTCTGGACCCAAGAATAATTCCTCCCCAAACGAGCCATCCTGCACCACCGTGACGGTGTCGTTCAATGGTGTTCCCTTGGTGGTAACGGGTACCTGGCGCTCTCCATATGAAAGTCCGGCGAGAATCAGACTGTCAACTAAACCTGGACTCGTTGGAAAACATCACACAAGACCACTGTTGCGGTGTCCACAATGCATGCTCTCTACTCCAGGTTAATGGCAGGCGACAGTGAGTTGCGGTAAGTGGAACACATCTGACAGGCCTACGAGCATATAGACCAATGTTCCCTAAGTGTCTGTACACGGTCTGCCTTGAAACTGTCGTACCGGTAGCTGAAGACAGCTGACGAGACAGGTCGGATGCTGTGCTCCGTCTGTTTCTTTTGGCAGTAACTGCTAAATACCGGTCCTCATTCGGCGTTGTAACTCGGGGACGACCTGTGCTGTAACATCTACTCACATTACCATCATCTTGGAATCGTTGCCAAAGCCTGGAGATGACACTCTGGGCGATTCCAAGTTCCTCGGATACTTCCATCTGGGTACATCCACATTCCAGTCGGCCGATAATTCTACCACTTAAAAAATCATCCAAATGCTTCCTTTGTGCCATAACTATGCGGTTTTTGCACTGAAAGGCTTTTAAAGCGCTTGTGAACAATTTTACTTCTTTGCCACCATTCCTTATATACTCCTCTCTTACACTCTTCGTCACTGTGACGTACTATCCGCGCCATCTGGTGGTTTCCTGTAATTTGCATATTCTTCTTCAAGATGTGTGTGATAATTCTACAGGTGAAATTTTTATTTTAGAGTTCAATTTCTGTGTGATTCTGAATTATCCTTAATTTATGGACATGAGTGTATATTGTGCACACTCAATTTCCATAAAAAAATATTCTTTCATATTTCTTTTAGTCCTTTTCTCTGTATTAAATTATTTATTAAAAAAAATAACAACTTGTCCAAAAAGTACACACGAATTGATTAGCAATTTCACTCAGTTAGAAAATTAAATAAATGTTTAGAACACAAATGCATTTTGCTTATAAGCTGAGAAGTAAATCTTTAGATAAAACATAAAAGCTTGTTGAGCGATACGTTTGCATTTTCAATTAACTTCAAGGAAGTTCCATGGAAAATACATAAAATTTAACTTGAAACATTGAAGGAAACACCGCTGAAAATCTAAGTTGAGAAAAGCTGATAATATCATTTACATTTTATGAACAAATACCTCAGAATATTTTCAAATTTCTACCTTCTTTTGGTGTTAGTACTTTTTAATAAGTAAGAGAGGAAAAATTCAATTACGGATTCTTCCGCAGAAAATTTATTCAACAACTTTTTGAAATTCCGTCGCAATATTTATCTTCTTCAGTGCCTTATTCATTTGGATTTGATTAAATATCTGTGTGTTAACATTTCTTGCATTTGTGTTTTGTTATTCTTTTGTATATCTGCCTCGGAAAAATTACATTCTGTAACATTGTTTTATTTTGACAAAAGCTAAAACAGAAATGAGAAACGTCGTATCGCACACTAAATTAATGAATACCACTAATGAAATGATACGCTGAAAGAGAACTGATAAGTGAATCTTTTACTTTGTTACTTTAATATTAAAAGTAAATATTACTGTTGGCAATGATAAATATGGAAATTGATTTGCAAATTGTTGCTGAAAAGACACGTAAAACTAAAAACACAGTTCCCCGTCTTACTGTCATTAAAAAATAAGATTATTTTAATTTAACTTTCTTTTGTATATTAAAATCTACATTCATTTATTGATTGGAATTGACATTTGTAAAAATTATTGTAGATTTAATTTTAAAAATCAAAATATGTAATTTAATGATGTTAGTGTATTATTTATCAATTATCTTTTTATACAAAGAAACGTATTTATTTTTAAGTTTAGTACTAGTATTATCAAAAAATAATATTAAATCTGCATAAATAATATTAAATAGCATTAACATTATTGAGAAAATATATTAAACCTATTAGATGAAGATCAAATAGGTTTTTATTATATATGTAATAGATATTTATTACATACAGCTAATACATGTTGATTTATTATTGTTAAACGTAATTTCGACAATTAAACTATATTATTTTCTAATCTTATGTCTATAATTATTATAATAATAAAAATAATATATGGAAAATGATAATAATTATTTAATAATTACTATTATAATAATAGCATAATTATTTATGATGTGAAATAAATAGATTATTCAAAAATAGATATGATTGAGATCAATATGCTTGTTAATTCTAAATATTAAGGACAACTGTATCATATATATATATATATATATTATTTTTTTAATTATGATTAAGTTATTTACTTGGCATAATTTTTATGTAATATCAAATATCAATGTAGTTATTTTCATTTATTTCAATTGAAACATAAGAAAAAGATATTAAGCTTTGTTGTAATTTTTACAATCTTCTTGTATTTTGCTGAAATAATAGCATGTAAAATAAACGTATAAAATTGGATGTTTGTTTCTACGGTATTCCAATGTATTCTTAAAAATTTGCAACACTTTGTGTTCTAATTATTGTTATCTGATGTTAATTCTTTTAAACCCCATGTTTAGTCAGAAAACAACGAATGAATTCTACATTACTTTTTAATCACACAAAAACAATACTTTTTAATACACTTTTTCGTTCGAATATTCTATTGCTAAAATAAAGAGTCTAAAATAAAGCCTCTTTATTTTAACCTCTTTTTTTCCTCTTAATTTTAGCCTCTTTATATATATTTTTTCTAAATTCATTTTATTTATTAATATTCACACTAATTATAAGTTGACTAATTATAAGTGACCACAATTCTTAATCTTCATCAGTGTTTCGCAACTACAATGAGATTTGTTTTCACTTTTTTCTGATAATAAAATTTACTGAAACTAACGTTGAAACCTCGAAAACATTTTGATTAATTTTTTTTATCAATGTGTTTTCAAAAAATGAAATATTAATGCGAAATACTAAAAAGGAAATGAATTATAAATTTCAAATGAGGATTATATTCCAAAATACTTTTATTCAATGAATGAAAGTTATAAATGTTTAATTTTCTGTAACAGATTTAACACAGGTTTTATTTTTCTGCTGCAGCTAATTGTCGAATCGCCGGTCAGCTAATTTGAAAAGAGGAATTTGTTGAATTTCGAGCGTTGTGGAGTCAGTAAAATAGGAAGGTATTACTTCCAAGAAAATAGCTTGACGTGAGTATTACTCTCCCTCAATAAATAACACTTAGATGGCAAACATCTTAAAACATTTGTCATGTATTATATATAATAAGAAAAAAATATAATAATTAAAACAAAATGACGAGAACTTTAAGTCATCAAAAATCCTGTGAGAATCATATATAAATTAAACTATAACAGAACATTAAAATTAATGCAAACAGAGTGGTAATATTGTGTTTCATTATTGTTACTATTGTGAAGAGGTGCAATTACACATTACCATTGTTTGAGAGCGTGTATCTAAGAAATAATATGTGACGTATTTCAGAAGATTTGATCTCCTAATGGACGGAAGAGATCAATTTGTAGATAAGCTTTGGACAAATAGCTGGAATACGTTGAAATTCCTGCTATGGGGAGTTACTATTAAATTTGCTATATATAGCTGAATTATTTCCGTGTTATGATGAAAACTAATTGAAAAATGTCAATTGATCTTATCATAAAATTAAATTGACTATTATTTATTACATTGTTCTGTTTAATATATGTCTGAAAATGTAATCATATATTCAAATTTAATAATACGTGGAAATTAATGAAAATTGATGTTGATTATTTGGAAAATTAATGTAAATTAATGGGAAGCCCGTAATCATTTCTCTTTATGTATAAAAGTATAGATTGATTATCAATAATTGTAAGATTTAAAATAAGATAAAATCCGATTGCATATAAATTTGGATTAAAAAAGTAGAAAATAATGCATCTTTACTAAAAAAAAAAAAAAAAAATAGTAAATTAATGTGAAAATATCTTCCAACATACTATTATTATTTTAAAATATTATTATTGTACTTTTATGTGTTATTGTACCTTTTATTATTATTATTGTACTTTTATGTTATTATTGTACTTTTCCTTATGAAAAAAACCCCATATATATATATATATATATATATATGATTAATAACAAGACAATAATATGTGCACATTGTCCAGTTATTTTTGTAGTAAAGAAAATATTTGAAAGTGAAAAATATGATTTTCATAAACCAAAGACACAAACAAAACTCTAGAGGAAACTACACAAAACCAAACTCATATTCTGAGAAGAATATAAAAATGCTAATATAGCAGAAGAAATTTTATATTTGTGCTGATAACTTATAAAACTACATTTAATTCTTTGTTTTATTCTACAATAATACAGAAACAGTTAAAAAAATGTTTTTTTTCTTTCATATAATATAATTTATACAATATTATTATTGTACTATTTTTACAATGCACCTTATATCGTAAATTTCCCAATAAATATTAATATTTAAAACTCCATTTATATATATCCATTATATAATACATTATAATATATAATATATACAACTCCATTCCAATATATTGTACTATACTGTTATTGCTTTTTATGTAATACAATATCTTTTAAATAGTAACTTAGATCATTTGGATTTATTTTTTACTTTGTTAATCAAATAAGACTGTATCTGTAAAAGAAAATGTAATGTTACAAATAATAGTGCATAAAATTTTTTAGTTAATTTTTTGGATGTAAAATACATGTGCTGCATTTTTTTTATTTACTAATATCTATAATATTTAGTAATCTTACTAATTTAGTAAAACAACTATATGCATAATGTTATTGCTCTAAAAACTATATCAAGGGATTTCCAGTAACATAAAAGGAAACTTGAATCAGATGCTGTTGTTTTTGAACGGTGTTACTATTCGAAAAACTGTTAGCAACTAAAAGCAATTATTTAAAATAGCTTACTATATAAAAATATTTCAATAATTATTTCAAAATAAAATTCCTCTCAAATTTCATTTTTATTAAATTTATTTTTTAATTAAATATGAAATATCCAAATAAATTAGAGATATTTTTTTTTATCAAATGATTATATTTTGATTTGCATTCGTATATTCCGTTAGATAAAAGTATAAAAATAATAAATTATTTAAACATTTTTTTTTTCAAAATCTTCTTTTTTATTTATTCCTTTCATATTAAAATTTCCCACTTGAAACTTATTTTTTACAAAAGCAATGATAAAAGGGAAGTATTTTTTAAAATAAAAGTAACGGATAGCATTTTATCTTCATACAAATATATATAAAATTATTGTATCTTATGAATTTACACTAATTGGAGAAGTAATAATCTGCTTTAATTTTAAATTTTTATTTGAGTAATAACTTTTAGAATACGATTCCTTCAAAAAGTAAATTTCATTAAATTATATTTGATATTTAAAGTGAAATATATTTTCAGAAACAATTAAAAAAAAAAAAAAAAAAAACTTTGTAAATAATTGCGCTAGTAGACTTTTTTTAATTTAAGATGACGGGAAATAATAAAAATAGCAGTTATTTTATTTTAAATAAATAGATATAAATAATTTATAGAAAATAGATAAAAATAGTTTATAAAAAAAGTCTATTTAATTTAGTATAAATAGATTTAAAAATAGTTCGTCTAATGCGTTGGAAAAATAAAAGCAAGAAATATTAAGTTAAAAGTAATTTTTTACATTTAAGAGTCATCAGTTTATTAAATTTTATTTTTGTGTGTGTCTTATTACCTCATTAATTTGAACACAATACAGCAATTATTGAGTTACAACATATTCATGGCGAATGATTTCATCACATCTTTTATGAGTGAGTCATTTTATTATGACAATTTCCCACAAAGATTATATTTTTAAATTATTTCAAACAAAAGGTGAAAAAATTAGCAACAGACAAAAAAACCTTTTTTCTCATCTGGAAATCATTTGTTTATTTCCTTTCGTGCATTTTTTTACCCCGCTAATTTGGTTGAAAAGTCCCAAGTCTAGAATTTCCCCCTCACAATGCATTAAGACACATAAGACTCCCACGAGAATTCCGCTTTCAACTGTTATGGAATCTTCAAGAGAAGAAATGCTTCCTTTCTGTTAATGAGACTGACCTACTCTAACATGCGAAGACAAATGATCGTCTAGCTTTGGCTCTTACGAAGTCCCCTCTGGACATGGGCCAAGCAGAATAAATTTGGCCTTTCTCCCAACTGGTCAAATTTAGTGAAATGATGGAATAAGATGTATGAAGAGTTAGTTCTTCCCCATGCCTTTTGGAGCCTGTGTTTGGGTTTTTTGAAACCCTATTCAATGCCATCATTAGGGATACAAAGCTTCAGTTCCTTCTTTTGAGGAATTTTTCATAAGAAATACTTTCTTTTAAGAGTTTTGATTTGTCTTTCTTAAATCATAAACTATTTGAAAAGATCTGATATCTTACTGAATTTTTATTTTATTTATTTATTTCATTTTATTTTTTTCTTTTCAAATAAAAAAAAAAAATTGAAGAAGTTTTTTTGATGCTTTAATAAAAAAAGGAAAATTAAACATAAGATGTATTGAAAGAATGTATATTTAATTATCATATATGAGAATATATTCCCCTATTTGAATTTGATAGAGACAGTATAAAACCTGTTATGCAGGAACTTCTTATTATGATGTAGAATGCATATTAAAATATTATATAAAATATTATTTTATTTCATTCGGCAAGTATAATTCTGAAAAGTTGTTACTAAACATTTTAAATATTTTCTTAATTGTATTTTAGATTATTCAAACTAGTACACTTTTAAACTACTACGGTGAATTTAGCAAAACAAATTTGACTTAATCAATTTTAAGTAAGAATATTTGAAAAATTTAATGAAGCTTGATTTGAAATTATCAGCTTAGGTGTGCTTTCGTAAATAAATACATTCAATTCTGAGACTTTTCATCAATTTAGCCATAATCCAAAAAATATTTTAAAAACATTAGATGAAATCGCATTAAAGTTTTTAAAAGAATTCGTTAATCATTATTTATGTAATGATATTTTTACAGTCAAAGAGTAAAAGTCGTTAGCTCCTAACACATTTAACAATTGTAACGAATATGCTGTTCCACAAAAAAATTACCCCCTTGTTTAGAGTTTTACATATCTTTTATTTACAGATTTTAATTTAATTATTTATCGTTTATTTACAGTTATGATCCACATTGATCGTTTTTCACAATATTTAATTAAACAATTATTGAAATCTCAACACAACATTACACTGATTTCAATTGATATCTCATCTTTCCTACACACTTAGTGACAACTGGACGTTAGTCTCAGTTGAAATCTAATTTGCGTCTGCTGAAATTTCTTTTTTTTTATCTCTCCCACTCTCGCGACCTCCCCTTTTCTTATTTTATTTTTTGGTGGCGAAAAGAGGGGAATGACCTCTTGCCTCTCCCTTTCAAAGATAAATCTTCTCGTGTCGAGACTTCTAGAAGAGTGGCACATCTTACACATAATATTAAACAAAATTACCAAACATCTACTATTAAATTTTACAAAAAAAAATCTTTTTTAAATTTAAAATTTATTTCAGACACTTTCCTAAAATCATAAATAAAATATTATATAATCAAAATGAAGGTAGACTCCTGTAAAATATACTGGCAACTGTATGATTTTATTTTGATTAATAATATCCAGGTAATAATATTATAAATAGATTTATTTATTAACAGTAAGCAAGTGTTTATTTACTTAGGTTTTAAGGGTACAAAATAAGTATTTAAAAATATTCTGTGTATATTTAATTTAAATCGGTATAATTAATATACAGAAAATGAATTATTTTAACAGTTGTAAATAGTTCAGATCAAAACCACTGTAAAAATAATTTTATTTAATCTAGTTTATAGGCCACTTATTTATACATCTAAATTTAATCAAATCCAATCAATAATACGTTTAACAGAAAGAAACCCCAATGAAATTAATACTTGATTGATTATATATTAGCAACATCAACATGCAATGTTTAACAGCAAAATTTATAACTGCGCCCATTTATTTTATAAAAGAAATTGAAATAAAAGTCAAACAAATATAATTAATATATAAAACTAAATACATCAGTGGATATATTTTTCATTTCCCTTTTTTAACTGCCAGATACGAAACACATAAAGAAAATATAATTTCCAATTTCCTCCTTTGGAAATAACAATTATGTAATCTATGGTTTATTACTTTAATAAAATTCCTAAAAATTTCAGTTCTATAATATACTGCGAATTTCAGAGAAAAATAACTTTTAAAAACATTTTTAAAAACCCGATTCATTAAAAATTATATATAAAAAAAGTAAAATTTATCTATAATAGATTATAATTATTTAAATTGAATTCGAGTTTTCTACTTTTTATCAAATACGTAACTCAATTACATTATTATCACTCAAAATCATGAATGATTAAAATACTTTCCATTTCATGGTCTAATTGTTCAACTTGCCCTATTATATGAGTGAAAGAATATTTATTATGAATTTAAAATTACACGTTTAAGTTTTAATTCCTATATTAATCAAAATTATTTTTCTTTTTTTACATTTTATTCCTTTATGTTTCTTTTTTTATAAGAAATTTTTTGCATAGATCTATTTTAATAATTTATACAACATATAAAATCGATGCTATTAGTATGATTAAAAACACGTAAAAAAAAATTGTTTATGTAAATTATTTATATATTAAATCAAAAGGCTGAAAGTACAGTACGAAATAAAAAATACTTTAGTATATTAAAGTACTGTAATATTATTGAAAGTTTTAATGTCATGCCATACTATTTCAGTAAGTATTTCATAAATTATTGTCACGATTAAATTAATAAAAGCAGATGTTACCAAATCAGCTTTAAGTAAAACAGACAAAAACAAAATACTGTTTACCTTTTCTACTCAAGATTATTAACATAGCTTTTTGAAAGGATTTCGAAACATAAAATGCAAAAAAAAATTAAGACATCAATAAGGTCATATTTCATTGTTACTTAATTTTCATTAAGTATATTGGAATCCGCATTATAAACTGGATAGTAAATCTGAGTGTATTGTTTAAGCAAAAAAATAAGTAACATCTTTTATTCTCACATCAAGGGTTTTCTTAAATTTCTTAGCTAAGTTCAGTGAAGTAAGTGAGTGATGATTTTTATGATTTGTGTTATTTTAATTCCTTTCTATAAAATGTCTAATTCATAATTTGTAATAATATGCTATTATTTTTAATTCACACGAATAATCAAGTTCTCTATAGAAAAATGTCCTTTATATATTTTAAAAGCAAGTATTTCTCATTTAGTTAAGCTGGAACTACATAAAAACAAAGGAATTTACAAATTTCAGTTAAATGTTATAAATCTAAACTTAAATGATAGCGTTTTAATTATTCTATTCAAAAGCATATACTGAAATCGAACACTAAATTTAATGCAATTAAAAATTAATATGCTCTTGTAAATAAATTGTTGCTAATAATTATCATAAGCAGCAAGAAAATTAACAAAAGAGAAAAATTAAAAGAACCACGATGAACAAAATAATATTTAATCCATACAAAAGACCATTTATCTAATTATTCTTGTTTTATACAAAAGCATAAATCTACTTCCAATCATTTTGGTTTTTAAAACACATCGCCATAGAATTCCTTCAATAAACAAATTCCTGCGAATTCTCATCTGCCATTGATATTGAAATTCTCCTTTAAAATATGAAAAGAAATAAATGGTTTATGCATGAAAGTGCCATCCTTCCTGAACTAAGGATATGATCTCCAATTCATAAGCATTTACTTAAATTTTCAAACTGAACTCAAATATAAAACTTTACAGAACCTCATCTTTTGTTATGAAGAAAATATAAATATTTTAAACAATAGCTTCGATCGTTTCTTAGTATAAAGAAAACAATAGACTTCCTTCTCAGCCTGCAAAATTCCAATTTAAAAGACTATCTTTCGTTGATGATTATGGCATTTAAGTTTCATACTTAAAAAAAAAAAAAAATTGTTCTTTTTTCATTGTTCTACAGAAATTTTTCATTACACAAAAATGCAAATTTATGTATACATATTTTTTGTCTAAAACGTATTTTTCTAAACAAGAAACTTACTTGGTAAGTCAACGATAAACATTTGAATTGACTGAGAAATATTTGACAATTCATTCAAGATATTTTTTTAAGGAGACGTTTAAAATAATGAAAAGTATTTAGCATTTAAAGCATTTTAGATATGAAACATAATGAAGAATATCAAGTTTTAATCAAACTAAAATTGATATTTCTTTTTTGTTATTGGCGTACGAAATATTATTTTACAGATAGTTTTTTTTATTGTAAATATGTCAAAAAAGAAAGTTCTGTACAATTGAAAATTCTTTAATAAACACAACACAGTTGATAGAACAATAAAATAAAAGTAATAAAAAGTAATAACTATTTAACTGCAATTTAAATAATAATGAAATAAATGTAGGACATGTAACTTCAAATAGGAGATTGAATAAAGAAAATTGATTAAGTAGTGAAATATAGATTGCTTTCTATAATAGCTTCTGATTGTTGGACTTCGAACAAACTCAGTTTGGTTCGAAATTCAACAAGCGATATTAAGCTGAAAACCTCTGTGTTCTATACGAGAGATATGCATGATAAATCTTTAGAAGAGAAACTCTCGAGAAGGGATCATATGATTGGTGCAACGTGTTGTGTACGTATAATTGGTCGTTGGTAAGTTTGTCGTAAAATGAAAATGATACAACTATATAGAAAATCCAACTGCATAACAATTAAAATTATTAATATTCATTAATTCTTTTGATTTAAAAAATTATGCATAATAAGTTTACTTTTTATGTTTCACATGAGGAATAAATATTCCAAAACAACTACTCTTTAACTCTTCACTATTCTTTAAATCAATTGATTAAAACTTAACGCCGTTGATATTAGAAATAAAAAAAAAATATAGGAATTTTATTAGGTTTTAAAATTTTGAAATTTTATTGAAAAACTCGAGTAACACAAAGGAAAAAATGAAAAATTCATTTGTTATAATATTAAATGCCCACTGAGCTGTTATGCATGTGTTCATCAAATTTACCAAATATGACTATTAATTCATTTTTAATTCTTGGATTTCAATGAAAAAAAATCTACACATCAAGTAATATTTCTTTTCTTTTGCTGGTGGTTAACATAAAAAAAATAATTAATAAAAACCCATTAATTAATTAAAAATAATAACTCTTTGAAAATATCAAACTGTTTGTCAGAGGTTTGAAAAAAGTTTTAATGATGCAGTTCTTATTTCTTTCCTCTTTTGAGCTAATCATTTTTATCCATTGCAAATTTCTAAAAATGGTTTGGCTGCTAAGTATTTTTCTGTGATGCATCAATGAGTTGACAAAGAGGAATTATGCCATCATTTTTTTTCTTTTGAAATCCCGCCCCTCGCATTTCACATATGTATGCCACGAAGATCTCACTGACGCGCTGTAAAGGTAAGGCATTGTATTCCTCAACATCTTTTAGCCCACATTAGTGTGTCGTAAGAGAGAAAACTCTGATAACTCTCACCCGGCAGCCTAACACTTGATACAAGAAGTTTTATTATTTATACAATCACCATTGAGTTTCCTTGTGGCAGTAGCTATAACCATCAACAAATTGTATGCTTCTGCACACAAATTACGCACGTTATCACTGGTCCACATATTGGACTTAATCCCTGACTATCACTGATGATTTTCATATTTCCCTTGGTGTTTTATTGGGGAATTATCCTGCTATGGAAGTTTATTTATATGTGTATTGTTATATGTTATTTATATGTTTAATTATATGTTATGACTGGTCGACATATTGGACTTAATCCCAGATTACCCCTGATGATATTCAAATTTCACTTGGTGTTTCACTGAGGTATTATCCTTCTATGGAAGTTTATTTATACATGAAATTATCACTAAAAATATATATGTTATATAAATGTTATATTTTATTTAAAAAAAAATAATACACATCAATACATTTTTCATTCCTTGCATTTTGGTATATGTTCTACATTTTATATTCCTACGTTTTTAATCATTTATACATAAAAATATTGATGCAAGGAGTTCTGCAAAAGACCAAAAGATTTTAAATTACAATAACATTAAAATGTTTGGGCAGTTTTAAAAAAGCATTCTCGCAATAAATTCATATAATAAGATATGAATTATTTACATCCATACATTTATAAATTTACTAAGAAATTTTATTTAAGATAAAAATAAAAAGTAAAAAAAAATTATTGAAAAATATAAATGTATAAATTTATAGTAATTAATTTTATTTAAAAACTGAAATTAGTTTTTATTCTTTGTCTCATCAACTCTCTGTAAACATAAATTGATTTGACGCTATTTAAACATTTTGATATTATAGTGTAATGGAGAGACAAGCTGAAGTGTCAAAATAAACATATTAATAATAAAGAAATAAATTAAATCTACATAAAAATAATAAAATTCCTTGCTTGACAGATTCTAATTGAATAATTTATAACTCGTAACATATCTCATTAAATTTTTTACTTTATCAAAATTATTACACGATTTTGGCTACTTTCATTACAATATTCTTCAAAAATAATTGAAAAATGATTATCTTCTTCACATATTTTCAATTCATACACCTGCATAGATAATTATAAAAATAATAATATAAGTGCTTTTAATAATAAAAAAAATAGTTATCTGCTTGGTGGAGCAAAAAAGTGAAGACGCAGAGAATTAAAAAAGTAAATATTATATTTAACGATAAAGCTAATATTAGGAACAAACTCTAATTAAATTAAACAATTTTTATTTTAATTAAGTACATGCTTATATGCCCTTTTTTTAAAGCACAAAAACCTGAAAAGAGCTTTAAGTTAGTTAAACATTTTATTATATTTTAATCATGTTTTTTTATGTTTTAAGGAATTAAAACATTTTTAATTTAATCACTATCATTAATAGCAAATTTATAACTAAAAGAAATACTTGTGATTATGCCATTGTTCGCTCTATACATGAAAATAAAAATGTTTAAGATAAATTGAAGTTAAAATTCATAAATAAAAAAAAATTTAATCTACCTATATTACTTCTATAAAATATATTTATGGACAATTTATTGTGGAAAATTATTATGCAAATTTATTATGAAAAATTTATTGTTAACAAATTTATTTTTGTAATTTTTTATCATTCCTTTATTACACAAATTTAATATTAATAATAATTTCTATAAATAATGTTTAACTAACTACCGAAAGGACTTGTATATTAAGGCAAATTTATTTATACTATTAACTGAAATAAGAGCTATTAAAATTAAAAATTTTTTCTTAAAAAGTTTAGCAAAAATTAAATATTCTGCTTATGAGACGTTTGACTTTTAAAATAAAAAACAATTTATGACATATATATTTTTATGTAGGTACAAATTAATCATATGTTTACAAATTATAAAATTCTCATTTGTCTTTACAGTTTAACAAATCTTAGTTTTGAAGATATAGGCTTATTTATTACTTATTACCCGTGATTACAAGTATCTTGAGGAAAAGTTTTCTTACCATATTTATTTTAACTTCCAATTTTTAAAAAATAACATTTTTAGATTAAATAATGAATGACTTGCAAAGTTTGCAATTAATTAATGAATGACTTGTAAGTGCAAGATTTTGTTTGATATATACACGAACAATATAATAAAAAACATATAAGAAACATAACAATACCACGCCATTGTGTTGATATTTTACAGAGTTGAATCCATATTCACAACTCATTAATAAAATTATCCTTAAACCTAATTTTTAAAAACATGAAAAATTCAAAAAAATATCTGTTCGTTCTCTGGTATCCTTCAACTTAACTTATCAAGAATAGAAAAAAAAACAAGGGTTGTAAGCAAGAAAATCATATTTTGTCTTTATTGAAATTCACTGCACGCGTTTTTCCTAAAAATGAAAAATCTCCTGCGTTATCAGGAAAGCAATAGCATACTACACCATGATAGAATCCGGAAACTTAATTTCCCAATTGGAGTAAGGCAGGGGAAAAAAATTCACTGTGGAGCGAAAAAATATTTCATCTATTCAAACCACTCAGGCTTCTCCAGGAAGACAGAATAGATAGCACAGTTGTCCATTCTTCTCTTTTAGTGAAATGTTTGGAAGCGTTCTCATAAGTTGAAAAGCCTCTCAAAACAAATTGGCCGAAAGAAAGCAGGCATATAAGTCAGATTATTATTTCAGTGATTGCTTTAAGTCCACGAAGGAGCTTACTGACTAGATCTATGGTAAAAAATTGTAAAATAGCGGACTGTTTTCGGAAGAAAAAAAGCTTTCATCGCTTTCCTCTCTGCGTTCTGTGCAAGGTGATTTAGTTAAAAATAATGCTTGATCTGGCGTGGTGCCCGCGTCTCGGAAGCTTATAAAAATGTAACGAGAGTAGCTTTCTATCGCCGAAGCATTATTCATTTTCTTTTCATCTAAAGATCGCAATGGATGATTTAATATTTTTAGTTGGGACGTCTCTATGAAGCCTTCAGTCTTTCTTTCGGTTATAGATCTTTGAAAGTAGTGAAAATAAAGAATAACAGTAAATATGATGGGAATTTTTAATTTTTCTTTCAATAGAGTTTTATATCCCGAGAGAAAAATGAACAATAAAATGATTTTCATAAAAAAGAATACCAGGACGTATTATTCATGTAGGGATACTGTGACATTAGGAGAAACTTTTTGTAAGGAAGAAATAATTTGGAGGCAAAAATAAATATAGAACTAAAAGAAAAAAAAAAGTTAAAATTTAAAAGTAATAAAAATTAAAAAAATAAAAGTAAATTAATTTTTTTAAGTTATTTTTTTTAAATAAATTATATTTCATAATATATTAAATAACCTAAGCACATTATATATTACAGTGAATGAATTGATGATTATTCGTAATCATCGGTGATTATGCACAATCTCCGGATTAATCCACAGTATCTCCGGCAGTATATAACCACAAATTATTTACCACCGGCAATTAATCCACAAATCTCCGACAGTATATAACGGTGATTATACATAATCACCGTTATATACTGCCGAGGATTTGCCACAATCACCAGATTAATCACATTTCCTTAACATACGTACAAAATAAAATATTCAAACAAATTAAGTATTCGGTTTACAACTTACAGAACTAAAAGGAAGGATAGAGATAAATGCTAAAAAGTGTTTAATATCTTTTCAAAATGGTAAAATTAAAGATAAAACATTTAACTCATATCTATCTATAAATAACTCATATATATTAACTCATATCTATCTTCTAAAATATTTTTAACAAAAGAATGACAGGGTCTATAATTAATTTATTTAGGATATTGCTGTTATATTAGAAAACGATTGAATTCAAAAAATTATTTGCAATCATACAATGGATTTTTTATGTAAATTTTATTACATAAATTGACAAATATTATAATATTTTATATACAAAATTGAATTTTCCAACATATAATATAAATTTGACTGCTATAGAAAAGTACTTCTATTATAATACATTAATCCAAACGTTATTAATTTATTAGTGTTTATTCCTTAATTCAAGATTTACTATAAAGCTTATAAATTATTATTCAAATACAAAAACGCATATAACGGTTTTTGTCACGTTTTGTTCACATACAAAACATATTGTGTCTCACATATTTTATAATGAATTTCACCTTTTTTCTTATTGCTACAGTATTATTATTTATAATATATTTCGATATACACATTATAATATAAAATTGCTTATAATATATTTTAATATTTTTCTGTAAATCGAACTGCCTGTCACAGGTTTGCAGATGATGATGCAGTTCATAATTCCTTCGTCTTTGTGCTGAAGACTTCTATCCATTGCATATTTTTAAAAACAAATTTTGCTGCTAAGAATTTTTATGTGGTACATCAATGAGTTGAAAAAGAGGAATTATGCCATCACTTTTTTCCTTCTGTTGAAATCCAGCGCCTCATATATCGCAATGAACATCCCACCGATACACTGTAAAGTATTGTATTCCTGAAAATATTTTAACCCACATAAACCTGGGGGTAAGAGAGAAAACTGAGATAACTCTCACCCGGCAACCTAACTATTGATACAAGAAGTTTTATTATTTGCCCAATCACCATCGAGTCTCCTTACTTCAGAAGGCAGTGGCTATAACCACGAACAAATTAGATACTTCTGCACACTAACTGCGCTGGTCCACATATCCCAGACTCTCACTGATGATTTTCAAATTTCACTTGGTGTTTCAGTGAGGAGTTATAATTTGATGGAAATTTATTTATATGTGAATTTATCATTAACAACATATATACTAAGTCATATTAATGTTAGATTTTATTTTTAAATGAAAATACACATCGATATATTTTCCTTTCCTTACAACTTTGTATATGTTCTACAATTTATATTCCTTCATTTATAATTATTTATGCATAAAAATATTCATGCAAGCAGTTTTGCAAAAGACTGAGGATTTTAAATTAGAATAACTTTCAAATATTTGGGTTGTTTTAAGAAACAGAATTTTCGCAGCAAATTCGTATGATAAGATACAAATTTAGTTATTTGTATTTATAAATTTATAAACTTATTAATACATTTTATTAAAAATTAAAAAAAAAATCAGTTAAAAAAATTTATTAAACATTATAAATGTATAAATTTATTGTAATTTTTAAATACTGTAATTCATTTCATGTAAAAACTGAAATTAGTTTTTATTCTTTGTCTCATCAACTCTCTGTAAACATAAAATGTTTTGATACTATTTAAACATTTTGATATTGTAGTATAATGGAAAGTCAAGCTGAAGTGTCAAAATAAACATATTAATAATAAAGAAATAAATTAAATCTACATAAAAATAATAAAATTGCTTGCTTGACAGATTCTAATTGAATAATTTATAACTCGTAAAATATCTCATTAAAATTTTTACTTTATCAAAATCCTGTTAAATTATTACATGACTTTGGCTATTTTCATTACAATATTCTTCAAAAATAATTGAAAAAAAAGATTATCTTCTTCAGATATTTTTAATTGCGTGACACATGCGTAGATAATTATAAAAATAGTAATTTAAGTGCTTTTAATAAAAAAAATTGTAATCTGCTTGGTGGAGCAAAAAAGTGAAGTTGCATAGAATTAAAAAACTAAATATTATATTTAACAATAAAACTAATATTAGGAACAAATTCTAATTAAAGTAAATAATTTTTATTTTAATTAAGGACATGCTTACACGAGTTTCCTCTTTTAAGGCACAAAAACCTGAAAAGAGCTTTAAGTTAGTTAAACATCCTTTTTCTATATTTTAATCCTGCTTTTTATGTTTTAAAGAATTAAAGCGTTTTTATTTAATTAATATCATTAATAGTAAATTTATAACTAAAAGAAATACTTGCGATGATGTCATTGTGCGTTTTACACATGAAACTAAAAATGTTAAAATAATTTGAAGTTAATATACATAAATAAAAAAAAATATTTGTCTTTAATCTTCCTATATTATTTCTATAAAATGTATTGTTAAGAAAATTATTTTTGAGTTTTTTTACCATTCCTTTATTACAAAAATTTAATAATAATACAATTTCTATAATAAACCAATTGTTTAACTATTCAAAGTCTTAAATATTGTGACAAATTTATTTTTACTATTTACTGAAATAAGTGCAATTAAAATTAATCATTTTTTTCTGAAAAATGTTAGTAAAAATTAAGTATTCTGCTTATATTTTAGAGACTTTCAACTTTTAATATAAAAAAAAAAAAAAAAAAAATTATAACACATAAAGTTTTATGCAGATAAAAATTAATCATATGTTTAGAAATTATAAAATTCTCATTTTGCGTTATGGTTTAACAAATCTCATTTTTTGAAGATATGGACTTTGTTATCTGTGATTAACTTCGAAATTGATACAAGTACTTTGTGGAAACATTTTCTTACCATATTTATTTTAACTTCCAAATTTTTAAAAAATAACATTTTTAAAAACTATTAAATACTAACACCCGTAGTGAAATGATAATTATTTAGATTAATTAATGAATGACATTTAAAAATTAGTGCAAAGTTTTTTTTGGTATATACAAGAACAAGATAACAAAAAACGATATAAGAAACATAACAATACCACGTTAATGTGTTGTTATTCTCTGAGTTGAATACATATTAAAATTTTTTTTTACTTAATCCATATTTAAATATTATTTTTAAAAATTAGTGCAAAGTTTCCGTTTGGTTATGTACACGAACAAGATAACAAAAATCATATAAGAAACATAATACCACGTGAATGTGTTCATGTTTTACAGAGTAAAATCCATATTCATAACTCATTAATAAAATTATTATTAAACCTAATTTTTTAAAACCTGAAAAATTCAGATCTGTGATATCGTTAAACATAACTTACCAAGAACAGAAAAAAAAGGGTTGTAAGAAAAACATTTCTTCTCCTTATTGAAATTCAGTGCACGCGTTTTTCCTAAAAATGAAAAATCTCTTGCCTTATCAGGAAAGCAATGCATACTACACCATGGTAGAATCCGGAAACTTAATTTCCCAATTGGAGTAAAGCAGGGAAAAAAATTCACTGTGGACCGAAAAAAATATTTCATCTATTCAAACCACTCAGGGTTCTCCAGGAAGACAGAAAAGATAGCGCAGTTGTCCATTCTTGTCTTTTAGTGAAATGTTTGGAAGCGTTCTCATAAGTTGAAAAGCCTCTCAAAGCAAATTGTCCGAAAGAAAGCAGGCATATAAGTCAGATTATTATTTCAGTGACTGCTTTAAGTCCACGAAGGAGCTTACTGACTAGAACTATGGTAAAAAATTGTAAAATAGCGGACTCTTTTCGGAAGAAAAGAAGCTTTCATCGCTTTTCCTCTCTGCGTTCTGTGCAAGGTGATTTAGTTAAAAATAATGCTTGATCTGGCGTGGTGCCCGCGTCTCGGAAGCTTATAAAAATGTAACGAGAGTAGTTTTCTATCGCCGAAGCATTATTCATTTTCTTTTCATCTAAAGATCGCAATGGATGATTTAATATTTTTAGTTGGGCAGTCTCTATGAAGCCTTCAGTGTTTATTTCGGTTATAGGTCTTTGGAAAGTAGTCAAAATAAAGATAAAAGTAAATGCGAGGGGAATTTTTTATTTATCTTTCAATAGAGTTTTATATCCTGAGAGAAAAATTAGCAATAAAATGAATTTCATAAAAAGAATAATTAATGTAGGGATATTGTGGCATTAGTAAAAGCCTTTTGTATGTAAGAAATAATTTGGAGGCAAAAGTAAAAGTAAAAAAATAACTGAATAAAAATTTAAAAATAATAGCAATTTAAATTTTAAATTTAAATTAAAAAATTATTATTCAAATTTAAGTAAAAAAAAATGACGAATTTATTTTAAATTAAAATTTTAAATTAAATTTTTATTTAAATTTATTATTAAATTTAAATAATAAAGTAAACAAATTTAAATTATTAAAATTTTTTAAATGATTGCTTTTAAATAAATTATATTTCGTAATATATTAAATAACCTAAGCACATTATATATGTTACAATAATTAATCGGTAATTATGCATAATCTCCGGATTAATCAACCGATTACTATACATAATTACATTTGCCATAATCGATGTGCCGAATTAATCACATTTACCGTAACATATGTACAAAATAAAATATTCGAACGAATTGAGTTTTCGGCTTACTACTTAAAGAACTAAAAGAAAGGTTAAAGATAAATGCTGAAAAGTATCTTTGTAAAATGGTAAAATTAAAGATAAAACTATATATCATAATTAATATCTTTCAAAAGTTTCCCATACCTTGATAAACAATATTTTTCACAAAAGAATGACTGAGTTTATAATTAATTCATTTAGAATATTATCGTTATAATAGAAAATGATTGAACTCAAAAAATTATTTGAAATCCTAAAATGGAGCTTTTATGTAAATTTTATTAAATAAAATGACAAATATTATAATATCTTATACACAAAATGAAATTTTCCAACCTATAATATAGATTTAATGTTGACTGCTACAGAAAAATGCTTCTAGTATAACATATTAATCCAAACGTTGCTGTTTTATAGTTTTACATAAGGAATAAGTATTCCAAAAATTATTCCAAAACTTCTCTACTCTTCAAAACAATTCTCTATCCATTAGAACTTAATGCCAATGATATTAGAAATAAAAAAATTCTCTCGCCTTAAAAATATTGTCGCCTTAAATTCATAAATTAAAATATGAATTTAATTATTTACGTCTATAAATTTACTAATAAATTTTATTAAAAAAATTTAAAAAAATAATAATAAATTTATTAAAACATATAAATGTATAAAGTTATTGTAATTTTTAAATACTGTAATGCATTTTATTTAAAAACTCAAATTCTTTTTTATTTCATTTCTTATTAACTCTCAACAAGAATTTTTTTTTCATTCTTCATGGAGTTCTTTGACACTATTTTTTACACTTTGTTCCATTATTTTACTATTTTTTATGTATATAATAGGAAGACAAACTGGATATTCAAAATAAACATATTATCCGAGTTAATAATGAAGAAATAAGTTAAATCTACATCAAAATAATAAAATTGCTTGCTTGACAGATTGTAATTGATTAATTTATAACACATAACATGTATCATCAAAATATTTTACTTTATCAGAAACCTGTTAAATTATTACATGATTTTGGCTACTTTCATTACAATATTCTTCAAACATAATTAAAAAAAATTAATTAACTTCTTCACATATTTTCAATTCATACAGCAGCGTAGATAATTATGAAAATAATAGTTTAAGTGCTTTTAATAAAAAAAAAACAAAAACCGTTGTAATCTGCTTGGTGGTGCTAAAAAGTGAAAATGCATAGAATTAAAAAACTAAATATTATATTTAACGATAAACTAGTATTAGGAACAAATTCTAATTAAATTAAATAATTTTTATTTTAATTAAGGACATGCTTATATGAGTTCCCTATTTTAAGGCACAAAAACCTGAAAGGAGCTTTAAGTTTAAGTTAGTTAAACATTTTACTATATTTTAATTTTTTTTTTTTATGTTTTAAGAATTTAAAGCATTTTTTATTTAATTAATATCATTAATAGTAAATTTATAACTAAAAGAAATACTTGTAATGATGTCATTGTTCTTAATCTTAAATATAATCATAAAAATTGTTCTTAATTTAAATTATTTTTCTTTAATCTTCGTATATTATTTCTATAAAATGTACGGAAAATTTATTGTTGACAAAATTATTTTTGTAATTTTTTAAT
Source organism: Caerostris darwini (assembly GCA_021605075.1). Taxonomy (NCBI): domain Eukaryota; kingdom Metazoa; phylum Arthropoda; class Arachnida; order Araneae; family Araneidae; genus Caerostris; species Caerostris darwini. The sequence continues at coordinate 1,192,820 of BPLQ01015322.1, forward strand.
AATTCCTTTATTACATAAATTTAATATTAATAAAATTGCTATATTAAACCAAATGTTTAACTAACTATAGAAAGGATTTGTATATTAGGACAAAGTTATTTATGGTATTTACTGAAATACGCGCTATTAAAATAAATCATTTATTTTCTTAAAAATGTTAGTAAAAATTAAGTATTCTGCTTATTTTTTAGAGTCGTTCGACTTTTAATATAAAATAAGCAATATATAGCATATATATTTCTATGCACATACAAATTAATCATATGTTTATTAATTATAAAATTCTCATTTTTCTTTATGTTTAAAAATTCTCATTTCTTGAAGATATGTACTTATTTATTTACTTGTAATTAACTTCGAAACTGAGACAAGTAACTTGCAGAAATATTTTCTTACCATATTTATTTTAACTTTCAAATTTCAAAAAATAACATTTTTTGAAAAACTAACACTTGTAGTGAAATTTTAACTATTTCGATTAGTTAATGAATGACTTTAAAATATAATGCATATTGTATACAAATACTGCACATATTAGTGCATATTATATACACATAATGCACACATTAGTGCTTATTATGTACAGATAGTGCACATATTAGTGCAAATTATATATACATAGTGCACACATCAGTGCAAATTATATACACATAATGCACACATTAGTGCATATATTAAACATTAGAACACAGTATATACACGAACAAGATAACAAAAACCATATAAGAAACATAACAATACCACGTCATTGTGTTGATATTTCACAGAGTAAAATCCATATTCACAGCTCATTAATAAAATTATCATTAAACCTAATATTTTTAAAGCATGAAGAATTCAGAAAATTATCTTTTTGTTCCCTGTTATCCTCAACATAACTTATCAAGAATAGAAAAAAAACAAGGGTTGTAAGTAAACCATATTTTTCCTTTATTGAAATTCAGTGCACGCGTTTTTCTTAAAAATGAAAAATCTTCTGCCTTATCAGGAAAGCAATAGCTTACTACACCATGATAGAATCCGGAAACTTAATTTCCCAATTGGAGTAAGGCAGGGAAAAAAATTCACCGAGGACCGAAAAAATATTTCATCTATTCAAACCACTCAGGCTTCTCCAGGAAGACAGAAAAGATAGCGCAGTTGTCCATTCTTCTCTTTTAGTGAAATGTTTGGAAGCGTTCTCATAAATTGAAAAGCCTCTCAAAACAAATTTTCCGAAAGAAAGCAGGCCTATAAGTCAGATTATTATTTCAGTGACTGCTTTAAGTCCACGAAGTAGCTTACTGACTAGATCTATGGTAAAAAATTGTAAAATAGCGGACTCTTTTCGGAAGAAAAGAAGCTTTCATCGCTTTTCCTCTCTGCGTTCTGTGCAAGGTGATTTAGTTAAAAATAATGCTTGATCTGGCGTGGTGCCCGCGTCTCGGAAGCTTATAAAAATGTAACGAGAGCAGTTTTCTATCGCCGAAGCATTATTCATTTTCTTTTCATCTAAAGATCGCAATGGATGATTTAATATTTTTAGTTGGGCAGTCTCTATGAAGCCTTTAGTCGTTATTTCGGTTAGAGGTCTTTGGAAAGTAGTCAAAATAAAGATAAAAGTAAATGCGATGGGGATTTTTCATTTATCTTTCAATAGAGTTTTTATATCCTGAGAGAAAAATGAACATTAAAATGAGTTTCATAAAAATAATACCAGGACGTATAATTCATGTAGGGATATTGTGGCATTAGGAAAAGCTCTTTATATTCAAGAAATAATTTGGAGGCATAAGTAAAAATAAAAGGTAAAAGCAAAAAAAAAAATAATAAATAATAATTTAAATGTAATAAAAATTAAAAAATTAAAAGTAAATTAATTGTTGTTTAAAATTATTGTTTTTAAATAAATTATTTTCCATAATGTACTAAATAAAATAAGCACATTATATAGTGAATGTAATTAATCTGTGATTATTCGTAATCATCGGTGACTATGCATAATCGTCGGATTAATCCACAGTATCTTCGGCAATATATAACCACAAATTAATTACCACCGGCAATTAATCCACAAATCTCCGGCAGTATATAACGGTGATTATACATAATCACCGTTATATGCTGCCGAGGAATTACCATAACCATCGGATTAGTCACATTTCCCGTAACATATGTACAAAATAAAATATTCAAACAAATTAAATTTTCGGTTTACAACTAAAAGAAACGGTTAATGATAAATGCTAAAAAAGTGTTAAATATCTTTGTAAAATAGTAAAATTAAGGATAAAACTAAATACGATTCTATATATCTTTCAAAAGATTTCTATATTTTGACAAAAATTTTTAAAATTTTTAATTAATTTATTTATTTAGGATATTGTTGTTAGATTAGAAAATGATACAAATATTCATGCAAGGAGTACTGCAAAAGACTAATGATTTTAAATAAGAATAACATTAAAATATTTGTGCAGTTTTAAAAGGGATTCTCGCAGTAAATTCATGTAATAACATATGGATTTAATTATTTACATCCATAAAATAAAATATTTATTTATAAATTTTATTAAAAATTAAATAATAATACTAAAAAGTTTGAAAAATTTAGTAAAAAATACAAAATGTATAAATTTATTGTAATTTTATATACTGTAATGCATTTTATTTAAAAAATGAAATTAATTTTTATTCTCTGTCTCATTAACTCTCTACAAGATTTTATTTTTATTTTCATAAAGTCCTTTAATACTATTCTATTTTACTATATATTTATATATAATGGGAAAAAAACTGGATATTCAAAATAAACATATCATATTTAATAATAAAGAAATAAATTAAATCTACATAAAAATAATAAAATTGCTTGCTTGACAGATTCTAATTGAATAATATATAACTCGTAACATATCTTATTAACATTTTTTACTTTATCAAAATCCTGTTAAATTATTACATGAGTTTGGCTACTTTCATTTCAATATTCTTCAAAAATAATTGAAAAAATAATTATCTTCTTCAGATATTTTCAATTCATACCTGCATAGATAATTATAAAAATAATAATTTAAGTGCTTTTAATAAAAAAAAATTGTAATCCGCTTGGCGGAGCAAAAAAGTGTAGATGTATAGAATTAAAAAACTAAACATTATATTTAACGATAAAGCTAATATTAGTAACAAACTCGAATTAAATTAAATAGTTTTTATTTTAATTAAGGACATGCTTACATGAGTTCCCTCTTTTAAAGCACAAAAATCTGAAAGGAGCTTTAAGTTAGTTAAACATTTTACTATATTTTAATCATGTTTTTTTTATGTTTTAAGGAATTAAAACGTTTCTTATTTAATTAATATCAGTAATAGTAAATATATAACTAAAAAAATACGAAGTGAGGATGTCATTGTTCGCTTTATGCATGAAACGAAAAATGTTTTAAATAAATGGAAGTTAACATTCGTAAATAAAAAAAATATTTTTCTTTAATCTTCCTACATTATTTCTATAAAATGCATTTAAAATTTATTGCTAACAAAATTATTTTTGTAATTTTTTTTATCATTCCTTTATTACACAAATTTAATAATAATACAATTGTTATAATAAACCAAATGTTTGATTATTGAAAGCCTTAAATATTGGGTCAAATTAATTTATACTATTTATTGAAATAAATGCTATTAAAATTAATCCTTTTTTTAAAAAAATATTAGTAAAAATTAAATATTCTGCTCATTTTTAGAGACGTTCGACTCTTAATGTAAAAAAAAAAACTACATACAACATGTATATTTTTATGTAGATACAAATTAATCATATGTTTACAAATTATAAAATTCTCATATTTCTTTATGGTTTAAGAAATATCATTTTTATGGTTTAACAAATCTTCGAAATTGATACAAGTACCTTGTGAAAAAGTTTACCTGCCATATTTATTTTAACTTCCAAATTTTTAAAAAAATAACATTTTTAGAAAAACTAACACTTATAGTGAAATGATAATTATTCAGACTAATTAATGAATGACTTGAAAAGTTTGGAATTAATTAATGAATGACTTGCAAGTTCAAAGTTTCTGTTTTGTATACAGAAAAACAATATAACAAAAACCGTATAAGAAACATAGCAATACCTTGCCACTGTGTTGATGTTTTACAGAGTTGTATCTATATTCATAACTCATTAATACAATTATCATTAAACTTAATGTTTTAAAACAGGAAATATTCAGTTCAATTACCTTTTCACTCTCTGATATCCTTAAACTTAATTTATCAAGAATAGAAGAAAAAAAGGATTGTAATAAGTAAGCCTTATTTTGTCTTTATTGAAATTCAGTGCACGCGTTTTGCCTGAAAATGAAAATTCTCCTGCCTTATCAGGAAAGTAATAGCATACTACATATACCATGATAGAATCCGGAAACTTAATTTCCCAATTGGAGGAAGGCAGGGAAAAAAAATTCACTGTGGACCGAAAAAATATTTCATCTATTCAAACCACTCAGGCTTCTCCAGGAAGACAGAATAGATAGTACAGTTGTACATTCTTCTGTTTTAGTGAAATGTTTGGAAGCGTTCTCATAAGTTCACAAGCCTCTGAAAACAAATTGTCCGAAAGAAAGCAGGCATATAAGTCAGAATATTATTTCAGTGGCTGCTTTAAGTCCACGAAGGAGCTTACTGACTAGATCTATGGTAAAAAATTGTAAAATAGCGACTCTTTTTGGATAGAAAAGAAGCTTTCATCGCTTTTCCTCTTGGCTTTCTGTGCAAGGTGATTTAGTTAAAAATAATGCTTGATCTGGCGTGGTGCCCGCGTCTCGGAAGCTTATTAAAATGTAACGAGAGTAGTTTTCTATCGCCGAAGCATTATTCATTTTCTTTTCATCTAAAGATCGCAATGGATGATTTAATATTTTTAGTTGGGCCGTCTCTATGAAGCCTTCAGTCTTTATTTCGGTTAGAGGTCTTTGGAAAGTAGTCAAAATAAAGATAAAAGTAAATGTGATGGGAATTTTTTATTTATCTTTCAATAGAGTTTTATATCCTGAGAGAAAAATTAACAATAAAATAGATTTCATAAAAATAATAGGAAGGCGTATAATTCATGTAAGTATATTGGGGAATTAGGAAAAGTTCTTTGTATGGAAGAAATAATTTCGAGCCATAAGTAAAAATAAAAATTAAAAAGGTTTTTTTTTTTCAAATTATATTTTTTAAATAAATTATATTTCATAATATATTAAACAATCTAAATACATTATATACGTTACAGTGTATGTAGTTAATCTGTGATTATTCGTAATCACCCGTGATTTAATCGGATTAATCCACCAGTTTTTATTCATGATCACCCTTATATATTGTCGGGGGTTATCCATAATCACCCGATTAATCACATTTTCCGTAACACATGTACAAAATAAAATATTCAAACAAATTAAGTTTTCGGTTTGCAACTTAAAGAACTAAAAGGAAGGTTAAAGATAAACTCTAAAAAGCGTTAAATATCTTTGTACAATGGTAAAATTAAAGATAAACTAAATATAATTCATATTTATCTTTCAAAAGATTCCCATATCTTGAAAAAAAATTTTTTTGAACAAAAGAAATACTGGGCCTATAATCAATTTATTTAAGATATTGTTGTTATATTAGAAAATGATTGAATTCAAAGAATTATTTACAATTATAAAAAGGAGCTTTTATGTAAATTTTATTATATAAAATGACAAATGTTATAATATTTTATATGCAAAATGCAATTTTCCAACATATAAAACATATTTATTGTTAACTGCTACAGAAAATTGCTTCTAGCATAATACATTATTGCAAACGTTTCTTTTTATGTTTTACACGAGGAAAAGTATTCCAAAAATATTCCAAAACAACTTCTCTTTAATTCTTCTCTACCCTTCAAAATAATTCTTCATCCATTAGAACCTAATGCCATGGATATTAGAAATAAAAAATGTATAGGAGGACCTAACATTTTGAAATTTCAATGAAAATTCCGAGTTACACAAAGAAAAAATTAAAAAATTTATTTGATATAGCATTAAATACTATACGGAGCTGTTACGCATGCGTTCATTAAATTTACCAAATATGACTATTAATTCATTTTTAATTTTTGGAGTTTAATGAAAAAAAGATCTACGCATCAAGTTGTATTTAATCTCCGTTTCAGCGGTTATTAACATCAATAAATTAGTTAATATAAAAACCCCTTATTTAATTTAAAAAAGTTAACTCTTTGAAAACATCGAACTGTCTGTCAGAGAAATTTGCAGAGTTTTTTAATAACGTAGTTCTTAATTTCTCTAATAATGTCTTTTGTGCTAATGATTTCTATCCATTGCAAATTTCTGAAAACAAATTTTGTTGCTAAGTATTTTTTTGGTGGTACATCAATGAGCTGACAAAGAGGAATTATGTCATCATTTTTTTTTCTTCAGTTGAAATCCTGCGCCTCATATTTCACATATGTATGCCACGAACAACTCACCGACACGCTGTAAAGGAAAGGCACCTGAACGTCGTTTAGCCCACAGTAGCGTGTCGTAAGAGAGAAAAATCGGATAACTCGCGCAGCAGCCTAATTATTGACACAAGAAGTTTTATTATCTGCACAATCGCATCGAACCTCCTTGTTTCAGAAGGCAGTGGCTATAACCACCAACAAATTGGTTCCCCCTGCACAGTAACTGAGCACGTTATAACTGCTCCACATATTGAACTTAGTCCCAGACTATCATTGATGATTTTCAAATTTCACTTGGTGTTTCACTGAGGAATTATAATTTTATGGAAATTTATCTATATGTGAATTTATCACTAAAATTTATAAGTTATATTAATGCTAGATTTTATCTTTGAATAAAAATACACATCAATATATTTTTCTTAGCATACATCTTTGTAAATGTTCTACATTTTATAATACTTCATTTATAATTATTTATGCATAAAAATATTAATGCAAGGAGTTCTGCAGAAGACTGATGGTTTTAAATTAGAAACCTTAAAAGTTTTAACAGTAAACATTTTAACCTTTTAAACATTTTAATGACTTTAATTTAAATTTTAATATTTAAATTAACTAATATATATTATATTTAAAGTTTTAAATTTTAAATTTTATTTTTTAAATTTTATAATGCTATATTTAAATTTTTTAACGTTTTAATTTAAAATTTTTAAACATTAAAATGTTTGAGAAGTTTTAAAAAGGATTCTCGCAGTAAATTCATAAAATAAAATATGAAATTAATTATTTACATCTATAAATTTATACTTTTTTCAATAAATTTTATTAAAAATTAAAAAAAATAATAATAAAGTTTAAAATTTATTAAAAAATATAAATAGATAAATTTATTGTAGTTTTTAAATACTGTAATGATTTTTATTTAAAAACTGAAATTAGTTTTTATTATTTGTCTCGTCAACTCTCTGTGAACATAAAATGTTTTGATACTGTTTAAACATTTTGATATTATAGTATAACGGAAAGATATGCTGAAGTGTCAAAATAAACTTATTAATAATAAAGAAATAAATTGAATGTACATAAAAATAATAAAATTGAATAATTTATAACTCATACCATATCTCATTAAAATTTTTTACTTTATCAAAATCCCGTTAAATTATTACATGATTTTGGCTACTTTCATTACAATATTCTTCAAAAATAATTGAAAAAATGATTATCTTCTTCATATATTTTCAATTCAAACACCTGCATAGATAATTATAAAAATAATAATTTAAGTGCTTTTAATAAAAAAAAAGTCTAATCTGCTTGGTGGAGCAAAAAAGTGAAGATGCATAGAAATTGTTCTTAATTTAAAATTTTTATCTTTAATCATCCTATATTATTTCTATAAAATTTATGGAAAAATTTACTGCTAACAAAGTTATTTTTGTAATTTTTTATCATTCCTTTATTACATAAATTTAATAATAATACAATTGCTATAATGAACCAAATGCCTAACTATCGATAGCTTTAAATACTAAGAAAATTTATTTATAATATTTACTGAAATAAATATTTATTATTTATTTATACTATTAAAATAAATCTTTTTTTCTTAAAAATTTTAGCCAACATTAAATATTCTGTTTATTTTTTAGAGACGATCGACCTTTAATATAAAAAAAGCAAATTAGAACATATATATTTTTATGTAGATAATTAATCATATGTTTACAAATTATAAAATTCTCATTTTTTCATTATGGTTTAACAAATATCATCTTTTTAAGATACGGACTTATTTATTATTACCTGTGGTTAACTAACTAGTACCTTGCGGAAAACATTTCTTACCACATTTATTTTAACTTCCAAATTTAAAAAAAAAAGATTTTTAGAAAAACTAACACTTTTAGTGTAATAATAATTAATTAGATCAATTAATGAGTGACTTTTAAAAATTAGTACAAAGTTTCCGTTTGACATATACACTAACAAGATAACAAAAACCATATAAGAAACATAAAAATACCACGTCAATGTGTTGATGTTCTACAGAGCTGAATCCATGTTTAAATTTTTTTTTACCTAATTTATATTTAAAACGACTTTAAAAAATTAGTGCAAAGTTTCCGTTGGGTATATACGCGAACAAGATAACGAAAACCATATAAGAAACATAACGTCAATGTGTTGATGTTTTACAGATTTGAATCTATGTTTTTTTTTTTTACTTAATCCACATTTAAAATAACTTTTAAAAATTAGTGCAATGATTCTGTTTGGTACATATACGAACAAGATAACAAAAACCATATAAGAAACATAAAAATACCACGCCAATGTGTTGATGTTTTACTGAGTTGAATCCATATTCATAACTCATTAATAGAATTATCATTAAACGTAATTTTTTAAAACATGAAAAATTCAGATCTGTGATATCCTTAAACATAACTTACCAAGAACAGAAAAACAGGGGTTGTAAAAAAAACCATATTTTGTCTTTATTGAAATTCAGTGCGCGTTTTTCCTAAAAATGAAAAATCTCCTGCCATATCAGGAAAGCAATAGAATACTACACCATGATAGAATATGGAAACTTAATTTCCCAATTGGAGGAAGGCAGGGGAAAAAATTCACTTTGGACCGAAAGAATATTTCATTTATTCAAACAACTCAGGCTTCTCCAGGAAGACAGAATAGATAGCGCAGTTGTCCATTCTTCTCTTTTAGTGAAATGTTTGGAAGCGTTCTCATAAGTTGAAAAGTCTCTCAAAACAAATTGTCCGAAAGAAAGCAGGCATATAAGTCAGATTATTATTTCAGTGGCTGCTTTAAGTCCACGAAGGAGCTTACTGACTAGATCTATGGTAAAAAATTGTAAAATAGCGGACTGTTTTCGGAAGAAAAGAAGCTTTCATCGCTTTTCCTCTTGGCTTTCTGTGCAAGGTGATTTAGTTAAAAATAATGCTTGATCTGGCGTGGTGCCCGCGTCTCGGAAGCTTATAAAAATGTAACGAGAGTAGTTTTCTATCGCCGAAGCATTATTCATTTTCTTTCCATCTAAAGATCGCAATGGATGATTTAATATTTTTAGTTGGGCAGTCTCTATGAAGCCTTCAGGCTTTATTTCGGTTATAGGTCTTTGGAAAGTAGTCAAAATAAAAGATAAAAGTAAATGTGATGGGAATTGTTTATTTATCTTTCAATAGAGTGTTATATCCTGAGAGAAAAAAGAACAATATAATGAGTTTCGTAAAATGAATACCAGGACGTATAATTCATGTAGAGATATTGTGGCTTTAGAAAAAGTTTCTTGTATGGGTGAAATAATTTGGAGGCAAAAGTAAAAATAAAAAGTAAAAGTAAAAAAATGAATGAATAAAAATTTAAAAGTAATAAATAAATAAAAATTTAAAAGTAAATTATTTTTTTTTTAATTATTGTTTTTAAATAAGTATATTTCATAATATATTATATAACCTAAGAACATTATATATGTTACAGTGAATGTAATTAATCGGTGATTATTCGTAATCATCGGTGATTATGTATAATCACCAAATTAATCCACAGTATCTCCGGCAGTATATAACCACAAATTAATTGCCACCGGCAATTAATCCACAAATCTCAGGCAGTATATAACGGTGATTATACATAATCACTGTTATATACTGCCGAGGATTTGCCATAACCATCGGATCAATCACATTTACCGTAACACATGTACAAAATAAAATATTCAAACAAATTAAGTTTCCCGTTTACAAATTAAAGAACTAAAAGAAAGGTTAAAGATAACGCTAAAAAGTGTTAAATATCTTTGTAAAATGGCAAAATTAAAAATATAGCAATTAATTCATATCTATCTTTCAAAAGATTCCCATATCTTGATAAAAATTTTTTTAACGAAATAGTGATTGGGTCTATAATTAATTTATTTAGGATGCGGTTGTTATATTAGAAAATGATTGAATTCAAAAAAATTATTTAGAATCATAAAAAGGAGCTTTTATGTAAATTTTATTGTATAAAATGGCAAATATTATAATATTTTATATACAAATTGTCATTTTCCAACATATATTAAATATTTATTGTTTACTACTACAGAAACGTGCTTCTAGTATAATAAATTAATACAAACGTTATGAATTCATTAATGTTTATTCCTTTATTCAAAGATTTACGGTACTCTATAAATTATTATTCATATAAAAACACGCACATATAATGATTTTTGTTACGTATACAACATATTTTGTCTGAGATATTTTATAATCAATTACACTTTTTTTCTTATTACGAAAGTAAAATTATTTGTAATACTAAATTATATTAACTTATAACTTAACCATAACTTATGATATTTTTTTATTTAATATTATATAATAATCTAATACTATAACTTTTATTTAAAGCTATGTATACAAACACGTTTATTACAACACTAATTAAAATTTTAATGTATATCTACAATTCGCAATAACAACTGTAAAGCTTACACAATTTTTATGATTAAATAATGAGTCTTACTTACTTATATTACAGTGTATTTTTCATATATGTTTGTAACTTTTTTTATTCTAACATATATTGTACAAAAATCATAAATTATTACTAAGAAAAAATGGAATCGATATTGGAGATATCTACAAAACTAAATGGAATCGACATAATAGAACGGGTAGTAGTAAATTCTAATTTGACCCATCTTGAATATACTAAACTAAATAAAAATTAATTACATTTAAATTTCTTCATTATTGCTTATATTATTAAATTAAAAAAATTCAATATTATACATTTAGAGTAAATTTTTGATTTGCTAAATTTTGCATTAATTTACAATTGTTTCTAATATTAATACATCTTGTATTATAACAAATAAAAAAAAGTCACAAACACATTCCGAATCATTTCAAACTATCTTCAGCATTTCGTAATTAAAATTGAAATGGCATTTCTCTAATTGAAATTAATCACGTTTCCTCTGAAAAGTCTTTAACAGTGTTATGGCTCTTTCCTTCCTGTTCTGAGAAAGCAATTTAATAAACTCTCTTCAGGGAATTCAGGATTTCATTCTATTTATACATGAAACGATGGAAGAAAAAGAATAGAAACTATTTAACTTTAACCTATGCTCAAAGATAAATGTCAATTAGTACTAATCTTATTTAAAACTTTAATATTTTGTTGAAATTGAAAATATATCTTTGTTCAATAATATTATAAAATTGAGTATAATATTATATAACAAAAACTATAAAATTGATTATTAAATTTAAAAAGTTATAAAATTTAGAGATATATATATAGTGTAATTTAAATAAAATTTGAACAAGCCGAACACTATTATTTTTGATTGTGATTTTAGGTGTTTGTTGTTTAAAACTATTAAGAATAACATAAATTTATTAGAACTAATTAAATGTTTTTTAATGGTACACATTTATAAAAAATTATTATAAATAATCTAAATTTAATATTTATTTTAAAAAATTCATATAAAAACTTCAACTTTTCAATTTTCTTTCTATTTTCTTCATTAAAATATAATTTTTTTAGTTGTAAGAAAAAAATGAAAAATTGAAAAACATTTAAAATTTATAAATATTATTTATAATTTTTAAAAATTATAAATAATAATAATAATTTCATTTTTAAAATTTAAAAAATGAAAAATTGTATTTTGAACAATTTTTTTATCTTTTTCACACCATAATATTTGCTTTTTGAAAATACTTACTTTTCTATAATATTCAGTTTCAGTCTTTTCCTAAATACATTTCAATAAAAGGATTTGATCAAACAATTCATCAATTACTAAAAATTTTTTTGGAAAAACTTTAACTTAACAATTAAACTTTAATTTCATTATTAATGTGGTTTCTAAAGGTTAAGGCTTAAAATAATTTAATTTTATTAACTTAAATGAAATTTGCATGTTTAGCATCATAATGCACATTGTCCCTTTCATTTTTTATCCGATTAACAACATGTATATTGTCATATAAATACTCAATAAATGTTTTAAGTATATAAACTACATAAAACAAATTCTGAAATGACTGTAACATAAGCGTCGATGTAGGCTGGGATAATATTAACTTTTAAAGTGTTTTGAATTACTTTATTAGATCTCTAAAGAAGCATACATGTTAATATATTAACTATTAGAAAAATAAACCCTTAAAAACGTTAATAAATATCACACATGTTTTAGAATAAAAATTTAAAACTTCACAAATTACGTCTCAGCGGAGCCCGATATCAAAACGAAGCTCTTTAAAAATAAGTCATCGTCCCTCCGTTTTGATTTAGTGACATTTTATGCTGCTTACCTAAATAAATGAGGTGAAAATTCAACAGAAAATATTCACTTCGTGCAAGAGAGAAAAGATTTAAGCAGCTGCTGGTGACGTTTTACTCTTTTCAGTTTTTACGTGGATGATACATCGTGAGAATGACCTAATTTAATGTCGAGAATTCGGTCTCTAAATTGTTTTTATCTGATGATGAAGATACAAAAAAAGAGCCATGTTTAAATTGAGAAATTTAATTCATTCAAAAATTCTAACGAAGAAAACAATATTTATGTTTACTGTACTTGGTTCTTTAGAGTACAAAAAAATTATTATATTTATATTATTTTGTAATAAATTGTTAATGATAGCATTTTTTTCATATTGCATCATTTGGAAGGATATTTGTATGATATTTTTTATAAGAGTTAATCGACCTATTAACTTTTTTATAAGATTACTTATTTTACTTCTTAATATTTATTCTTTAATATGAAGATTTTTAAAATCATAAGCAATTTCAATATGCAAATTAGTTATAGCTGTAAGAAATTAAATTTTTAAAAATAATAAGTAGTATAACTTAAATATAATTAACGTTCACAATTTCTGTAGTTTTAGGTTACGATTTTTATTAGAATTATCTTCAATCAGAATATTAAAATGTACAAGCTTTTACATTTCAAATTTGTTTATGTGTCTAATGCAATTTTTTTAAATAAAATTATTTATAGTTTAATTTTTGCTCATGTATTCTAAATAATTTTATTTTGAAGAACTTCTTGAAAATAAAATTATTATTATACGTGAGCAAAATATAATAAATAATAAATTATCGAATATTCTTTTATTAAAAAAAATGTATAATAAAAATAGTTTAATCAAGTTAATAAATTACCATTTATTTTTTTTTTAATTTCTTGCTGTTTTCATTTTAACCCTGAATGTCTGAATGATTCCTGCGAAAATGATCTAATTTTATGCTAAGATTCGAATCAGCTAAAATTTATTGTGATTGTTTTTATCTACTCAACAAGACTAGAGAGTCATGTAATATTAAAACTGATATAAAAATAGCAGTAAATATCCAATTTTACTACAATTGGATGAATTGCTTTAAAAGTTTAATTAAACTTGTGTCCTAGTAAAAAGTTAATCAATTTCTATCCTTGCTCATTTTATTGACTTACAATGGAGGTTTCGATCAATGGATATGAAAACTATTTTAAATGAATAGCAAAATTGTGCAAATCTCTATCCATAATGTACTTCAGATATATTTGATGACAGATATTATTCATAATTAAAATATTTGAAGACATAATTAAAAATCAGAAATTTCAGTTGCTAAAAGTTATGATTAAAAATAAATAGTTAAAATTAAAAAAAGTTTGCTGAGCAATAAATGTTTCCAGTACATTTATTACACTTGTCAATGTTACATTTCTTTTGTAAAAAATTGTTATTAAAAAATTATTATTGTAAAAAATTGTTATTAAAAAATTATTATTGTAAAAAATTGTTATTAAAGAATTATTATTGTAAAAAATTAAGTCATTATAATCGATTATACCATATCATATTCTGAACTTCACACGGAATAATAATATATAATCATTAAAAAAATTATATTTGTTTGACGGAATTGTTCCTGCTGTGTTAGACAAGTTTATCTTGGAAACATAAATGATTGGATAGGAATTAAAATTAAAATTCATTGAAGAAATATTGCAAAATATGAAAGCGTACAAAAACAAAAACAACATAATTGCAGTTACATTATTATTGATTCAACTCAAAATAATGTAGTCTACGAGATTATAGGATTCAAAAATTTTTTTTTAATATAAAGTTTGTTTTATTGCCTCTTACATAATATAAAGTGTTTTTTTATATCTAAAATTATTTGAAAGGAAAATTTCGTCAATGTTTTTATTATTTATATTATCAAAAAAAAAAAAAAAAAAAATTTCCAGAGAACATAAAATGACAAATGTTATAAGCAAACCAGTTTGTCTTGTATTTTAAAAAAATATTGGAACTTACCGACAAACATAAAATTTTTATGGTCTTAAATTATGATCCTCCTTCTTTAAATCCATTAGAATTTATTTTAAAATTTAGAACTTCGATTATTTTTTGTACTTTGCTATTTAGATGCATTAAATTGTAGAGCTACTTTTTCATATTTCGATTATTTTAGTATTTTTTATATATTGGTTTAAAATATTTTTAATATGGTCTTTTCAGTACAATAATAACAGCAACGAAATAAATTCGAGAATTTCAATTTTATTTTATAGTCTTCATATAATAATAAAAACTTTCATCTTGTTCATTGAATAGTTATTTTTAAGAAAAGTACTATATATGAATGTTAAAAAAAATGCCAGTTTGAAAATAAGATATTTCAAAGCAATTTATTGCTTCTTTGAAATATTTCAGGTATATAACAGGTTTTTTTTTCCACTTTTCTTATGCATCATCTTCAACTTTCTTACATTTTTGAATCTTCTCACATTTTTCTTCTCTGTTGGTTGTCTTAAAAAATGTGCATATTTTTTTTCTTTAAAAAATATTTCATGATGGACGTATTCCATGCCATATTCACCAACTTCAAAATTTAACCATGGCAGTATATATGGAAATAAAGATAATATTAGAATGTATACTTTTAAGAATAATTAAATAAAATATAATAAATATAATAATTTATTTTATTATATTTCTTTTTCAAACACAATGCACGATAAAAATTGTTAGTTTTATATAATATTTTATGATTTAGTAATAAGCCTTTCTTATTTATAATGTATTTTTTTTACGTATTGTTATTATGTTTGAAACTTTCTATTTTTAATCTAAACAATTATTATATAAAAATCCCATATTACTAGACAACAAATTTATTTTGAAGTTATCTATATAACTATTAAAGAATTCGACATTATAGAATGGGTACTTGATTCTAACATGACCCAACTTGAAATTATACTGCATGTTTGCAAAAGAAGTACTCATTCTATTTCAAGTACTACCTTCGTTAAAAAAACCCTTTTCTCGTAAGAGTTTGACGATAATTGCTGGTTTGATTCTTCCTGACATTGATCGATTACAGTGATTGATCTCTAATTCTATTAAAGAACATTTTTATTAAACTTTTTGAATTATTTTAAGACATGCCATTTGAAGTAATTTTGACGTCATTCGTCTTAGGCATAAAATATCACAAAAAGTGTATTATAAAAAAAATCCGGGATGTTTAATACAATGATCCACGTACTTCAATTTGAATGTAAATTGCGTATCATTTTTTTATTATATGACTAAAAAAGAACTTCCACCAATGTGTGAGGTACTTTTTTTAAAAATCATACACTATGTATGTATGTATGTATGTATGTATGTATGTGTGTGTGTATGTGTGTGTGTATGTGTATGTGTGTGTGTGCGTGTTTTATGGCATTTGGCTTTATTACTTTATATATACTTACCATTTTATACTTATATACAGAACACGACACATGAACACAAAAAAAACCCCAACCAAATATTGAAATATTCGTCACATAAAAGACACAAGTTAAGACATTAGAAAGGTTAAATTAGTTTGAAGAAACAGTAAAAAAAGCTATACAAAATTAAAATGTGGTTAGAGAGCTAACAGCTGCTACATTAATCATGATTTACATACAAAGAATAAAATAAAACATAAAACCGAAGATGAACTGACAGTGAGTGAATTAGAAACTCGGCCATTCTACTCAACGAAAACTACTATCATTATTCGTTACACGCAAGTTGCATAACAAAACCGTTATAGCAATCGAAATGCAAAAATCCTGAAGTGCCTCACATTTGCACCTCTCATAAAAAAAGAATAAATTTTTCAAAATCGGATGTGCGTACTCATAAGCTGCTGTGATGAAATTGAAAATGATTTAACAAACAAAAGAATAAAATTGTTGACAGGTAAAAACTGCAACAAAACCAAAGGACAATAATATCAAACTAATGGATAATAATGTGAATAAAGACAGGGTGTTAAACATGCTGTCCAAGTATTTCATAAAATCCAAAAGAAATTAGTAAATGCAAAGGAAAATAATTATGATATAATGTGGATATAGCTTTTAGAAGGAATATGCATCCTCAGAATATTATGAACCATATTATTATCACTGTTTAGATGACTGGACCTACGCCAAAAACACATCTAGCGACGTAATCCGATAACATGGAGTATATAGAAGCCTTCCATATAGACTGAAGTATAGCGATGTTGGATTGAAAGCGAATTGACAGTGCCAGTCTATTTTTTAAAGCAAAAAGCAAGTCATGTGATATAATCTCTGTCTGTTTGACTGTGTGTTAAAATATGGCAAT
Source organism: Caerostris darwini (assembly GCA_021605075.1). Lineage (NCBI taxonomy): Eukaryota > Metazoa > Arthropoda > Arachnida > Araneae > Araneidae > Caerostris > Caerostris darwini. The sequence goes on from BPLQ01015322.1 coordinate 1,209,995, forward strand.
TTAACGTGATCTACTATGTTCTAGGAAAAATTACTGTACGCTATAATCATTTCAATTGGGACGATTTATTGGCCGCAGTGTTGTTTGCCGTTAATTAGTAGAGTGAGAATGTAAAATGCCACTTTCTCAAGCTGCTATTTATAATCCTGAGGATGTATAATTGATTCCGTTGACATATATATATATATATATATAAACAACCATTTTGCAAGAGAAAAATTAGTACTGGCATTCGCTATACACAAATTGTATAACAAAACCATCGCATTCATAATGCTGAAAACCTAAAGTTTAAAAATTGTTGAAGACCTGAAGCAGCTGCGAAGAAACTGAAAATTATTAACAAAACAGAAATATCAAAAGTTTGAAAATCTGAAGCTGCACTGGTCAGATAAAAAAACTCAAAAAATTTATACAAACATTACAAACTATAATACACTCATGTCCATAAATTAAGGATAATGAAGTTCCGGCCAAGAAAGAGACAGAAGCAAAACAAATTTGACTTATTTGTAAAGTCTATTTATTAAACAAAAGGTAAAGAGCAAAAAACATGCTATATGTTTGACATAATTAATAAAAATTGCGATTTTTACTACCTGGAGCAAATTTCAAAAAAAGAACCTATTTACAAAAAACAGTATAACATGGTTAGTATGATAGTCTGACAAGACAGGTATGATGCTGTGCTCCGTCTGTTTCTTTTGGTAGTAACTGCTAAATACCGGTCCTCATTCGGCGTTGTAACTCGGGGGCGACCTGTGCTGTAACATCTACTCACATTACCATCATCTTGGAATCGTTGCCAAAGCCTGGAGATGACACTCTGGGCGATTCCAAGTTCCTCGGATACTTCCAGCTGGGTACGTCCACATTCCAGTCGTCCGATAATTCTACCACGTAAAAAATCATCCAAATGCTTCCTTTATGCCATAACTATGCGGTTATTGCACTGAAAGGCTTTTAAAGTCCTTGTGAACAATTTTACTTCTTTGCCACCATTCCTTATATACCCCTCTCTTACACTCTCGTCATTGTGCCGTACTATCCGCGCCATCTGGGGGTTTCCTGTAATTTGCATATTCTTCTTCAAGATGTGTGTGATAATTCTACAGGTGAAATTTTTATTTTAGAGTTCAATTTCTGTGTGATTCTGAATTATCCTTAATTTATGGACATGAGTGTATTACATTATTATAACAGGGTTTGAAACATGTTGTTCTGGAAAAACATAAAACGTACTAAAACCAATAAAAAAATTAAATTAAATTAATTATAACTACCTACTGCACTCTTAGGACCATATTATAACTGTTTTCCATTTGACTGGAAAGACTCATCTAGCGACGTATTCGGATATGAAGTCGACAGAAGTATCTTGAGCTTAGAGTTGGTATGATATAAAATTAATGAAAAATCATGCGACAGTTTAGCGCGTTTTATAAAGCAAGATTGGAGTAAACAGACTCAAGTGGCTATTTATAACGATAAGCGAATGATTGATTGTCAGATTACGATCAACAATTTGAAAATGTAAATGATCTGATTGGAAGATTTATTGCCGCTGCAGGATGTTCTGTTAATTAGCAGCATTTAAAAGTTAAACGAGGACAAAATATGACCATTAGACAAAGAACGAATGCCAATTGGTTCATGAGGAACACTGATATTCAAAAAGCTATCTCACTCTCAAAAAGTACTACTGGAAAAACTTTCAGAAATATTCTTCAATAATATTGACAACCACCAACATCTGGCCATTGAAGAGATCGAACACTATGAACCGCACTCTAATTTTAAAAGACCTAGGAATATTCTGCTCTAACCTACCTCAATTCAATTTAGAATTTTTGGACTTTTTCAATTCTCACGATTTCCTTTAACCTCTGGGCATTGCTAACGTCTTCATTCTTTTATGATTGTTACCACCGTAGATGAGGACCCTGACGGGGCCAGTGAGCTCCAATAATCTTCAACGTCACCATGAAAGTTGAATGGGGGTATAAAAATTGATGAAACAAAAAATTACAATTTTTCGGTAGAAATTTGATTGCAGTATTGTAGTATTTATCATAATGTGAATAATTTTTGGAAATGATAAACCATAGCGGAAATTCACCTCTCTTCAAATAAATTCAATTAATTGCTAATATTATATAAAATAAATGAATAATAAATATTTTCTTGTCCACACATATATATTGTATATTATATTATATTATATGTCCTACAACTTTTAATTATTTTCGTTTTAGGAATATTCTATCAAAATAATTTGGAGATAGATGAAAAAATACATTAATATATATAAAGATATATATATATATATATTTATATATATGTATATACATCGGTCTTTCAATACCCCTTTCTTTATATATATATATATATAAAGACCGGGGGGTATTGAAAGACCGACGCATAGATTCAGATATACGGAGAAGTAGATGTAGATAACTTAGAAATTTAAATTGTTTAAATTAGAATTCAAATTAATTTTTCTTTTGTTCCAACGCAGCTGGCAACCACTCAGACAATTGTCTTCGATGCCTTAAGGCAAGCGCTGCACAAACACTACTCACTTAGGTGTTAACGTTACCCAAGAGGTGCGTGCAGCTTGAAGATAAGCCACGGACGCGGAGTAACACTACCCCCGCAACGCTCTGCGATCCTGTTAAACCGGGGACCTACGACTTAAAGTGGATTCTGAACCACTACAAACATCCATTACACCGCCGGGACTGGAACCCGAAACCTGTGGTACCGAGCGCCAGAGCTTACGCTAGAGCTATATAATGCTTAGATCGCAATTATATTGCTGATTTATCTGGATCAATTTTAAAGATTGTTGAACTTGTGTACGAGAAACGGAAGTGTTATTTTGTAAGAAAGAAGTAATATTGTTAATTACAGGGTGTAATTCTAGAGAATTGAAACTATGTTCCTTATTTTTACAAAAAAAAAAAAAAAAAAAATTTTTAAGCAACCACATATTTTTCTTTCTGAAAAGTTTAAAGAGTTCAACAAACTCTCGAATGATTGGAACAGCTTGAGACTAGAATTTCATCAACAAAATCAGGATAAAAAGGTCCTGTTAATTAATTTAGAATGTAAAATGAGTGCTTAGCATAAAACTTCTTTCTTCCTTTTCATAGCACTCATTCATGCATTTCTCATTATTTGTTAATTTTTAAGATAATGTATCACTTATTCAGTTAAAAACATTTTTCAAAGGACATATTTATTTTTCAAATAAAAATTTAAATAATTAAAATATTTAATTATTAAATTTTAATTATTTTCATATTTTAAATTAAATTACGAATTTATATAAAAACATTGATTCGTTGATGAATGTTGTTGATTTCTCAGTTAATTTTGAACAGGTACAACCAAAATTAAAACATAAGAAACATACGTTTTAAAAGATTTAAAAAGACACATTAATAAAAATATAAGGAATGCATTCAGTTTCTACTACAATTCAATAACTATAAATTTTTTTAAAGTATATTAAAACACGTAAATGCGTTTTGAAATTCTTTTTGCGTTCAAACATACTTCAGTTAATAACTTAAGTTAATAATAATTCAACAATACGATTCAGTTTTTAAATTACTATAGATTTCTTGTTTAAAGTAAGTCTATCTGGTTTAGGTTCATTCGACCTATTATTAACCCATCAACTTAGTATAAAATGCAGAAAAGTCAATTGATTGGAGTTATATGTAAATTTGAATTTCCTTCACAAAATGTAAATTTTTCAAAAACTAAATTTCTTCATGGGCTTACTTAACTTTTGATTTCAATACATTTGTTTGTATTAAAATCTTTTAAGATGTTGAATTCGACCCAACAACATTTACTTATTGTAAACAAAGTAAATTTTTATAAATTAAAAAAAGTAATTCATGAAAATATTTATTGCATTGCTATTGTTATCTGCATAAAAGTTTGTGAAGATTTCTTATGTATTTATTTAACTTGCTTGCAAGGTTCAGTATACATTCGAATACCATGTATTGAATCTATTCGAATAGAAACTTCAGTAAACTTCAATCTCCTATCAATTAAGCTATCCAGTATGCACTGTTGCCTATTTAATACTTTACAGCTACAGAAATGAAGACCATCCAAATTCCAGCTGCCTACCAAGATTATTCCTGCTTCGCAATTACTGGTCCATTCCTTAAAGCTCTCTAAGGAATCCAACATGTCTATAAATTAACTCTCTTTATGCTATTCCATATTTAAACTTAAAGGAGGTAAATACCATGTATCTATGTGGTCTATTTATTATAAGCATTCCCTAATCAAACACTGTACATTTAGGCATTGCATAAATACCTAACTAAGACGATATAAATTAAAGCCTTATGTGTACTCTATTTGTATATTAATACATGCATTGTAACAAATTCTTATTCTGAATTCTCTGGATTCTTATTCTTATTCAATTAACAACCAGGGTAAACCAAAATATTAATTTAGTATGGTATAAACACATTTCAATTTTAAATAATACTTAATTTTATATAATTTATTTAATTCAATAAAACATCAAAATAATAGTAAATATGATTCGTAATGATGATTTGTAAGTATTTCATTTGATGTGGAATCTCAACATAAAAAAAACACTAATTTAAAAATCATGGGAAATATTTTTAATAATCATGCTATAGGCATGTGCAAGTATAAATGTAACTGTTCATTTAACTATGTTAAAGTGAATTAGTGGTCAACTCCAGTTGACGAAACGAAGAATTAATGGTTACATTTAGAAGTGGTACTCGAACTGGATTTCAGATGGCATTAGAAGCAGACTACATTTAACGCAGTTTGAATTCGTCTCAACTTCGATTCAATTCAACGCAGTTGAATTCAAACTTTGGTGCAAAGTGATATTATGAGTAGGCTGAATTTCAACGACAGTCGATTCAATTGTTCGGATAGTAAGGGCTAAATATTAGCAGTTGATTTTAACGCCGTTTAAAAAATTTAGCTCTTTCGATTGGTTAACATTTCATTCAGTTTCATTAATTTAACTCTAGTTAAATTTAACTCTCCCACTCGTGGAGGAGTTATTTTTTAACTCCAGATAAGTTTAACATATTTAAAATTTAAAGCAATTTTTCCCAATGCTTGATAGATAGATACAATTAATAATTTTTTTGAATTTTATTATTTTTAATTGTTTTTGCAAGAAGAAATTATTGATACGTAAACATTTTGCAAATGAGATTGCTTTAAGCGCTTTATCATAGGTTGAGATGATAACATATAATACATGTAAGATATGATATTACACAGTCCAGTCACATTAATGTGACCACACCTACTTTCGACGTCAACGTGAAATAACCAATCACAAAAGGCAGGTGGCAGCACATTGCAGTGGAGTGTATATAAAGAATTCCACTTAATACCACATTCCACTTAAAGCCAGAATATACAAGAGTGTATATTCTGGCTTTTGACAGGTGGTCACATTAATGTGACTGGTCTGTGTATATAATACATGTTTTTTTTCCTAATTCTAATTTATCAGTTTTATTAAATTTTTTATTAGCACAGTTTGTCAAAATAAGAAATATTAAATCAATAATTCAAACCGATCAATGATGACTGTTCTTTGTTTACAATATGCTAAGAAATATCGGACAAACAGAAATACTTCAAAAAGAATGTCATTTTCAACCGAGAATATATTTTATAGATGGATCAACATATTATCAATGGATCGGTTTTTGTTTTTGATTCAAATATTCGTTTTCTACCCTCTTAGAAATGTATATAAGAAAAAATTATTATTATATAAAAATTCATATATTCAAAACCACATGTTTTTAAGAAATTTCTATAATCTTATTATAATGACAAATAAATTTATTTTATTCAATTAATCAACATATTCATTGTGATTGAATATTTATAGCGAAAATTCTTTTCTAAATAAAATATCTTGTTTAATATAACATTTTAAGACGAAAATGTTATATTAAACGAGATCTAAGAAAAGAATGCTCAAAATGCTCATATTTAATTATTTTAGTCCATATTGTTTTCGAATAAGTCCAGATTGATTTTAATTATTTTATTTCAGATTTATTTAACAATTTTAGTCCAAACTGATTATTTCAGTCCACAATTTTTTTAGTATATTAATCAGAAAATTTAATTTTCTACGTATGGAAAACAACCAATGAGGTGGATACAGAAAATATAACACAAAAATTAACATTTATCTTGATAGGTTTCCAATTAAACATATTCTATGGTTCATTTCAATTTAATTACACATTAAAAAATTGAGTAGTGTTAAATATAAAGGCTAATATTAACCTTTAATTTATGTTATAAATAACGATAAGAATATTTCATTAAACAATATTAACAGCTTTTCTCCTCTCTAAAGTGTTATATATATATATATATATATACTGTTGTACTTTTGCATGTGTATTTTAAAATAAAACATTTTCATATATATATATATATATGCAAATGTTTTATTTTAAAATACACATGCAAAAGTACAACAGTATTATTATCTATAATTTAAACTAATTAATAATTGCTTGACATCTTTGGTAATTATACATCTAAAGTCAAAATTTAATATTTTAAATATTAAATGTTAATAATTATATATTTAATTATCTTAGTAGACTATAATTAATATTGCTGGACATCTTTAGTAGTTATACATCTTTAGACATAATTTAATATTTTAAATATTAAATATTAATAATTATATCAGCTAAAATGTATACATGTAAGACCCTTTATTTAACAGTAAAAACTTTCTTTTAACGAAATATCACTTTCAGCAAAATTGTACTTAAGTAAGACCATTTATTTAATAAAGTATCTCGTAATCACTTGGTTATTCCGAAAAAATCTGAAAAATAAGAATTAAATCTCTAGCATTTATATTTTAAGTAAAAGAAAAAAAGACAACCGTACCTAAGCTTTAGGAATGCGGAACACATTGTGTGTTTTATGGCATTAAAGAAGAACAAAAATACTTTTAATGGTGCTTTTAAATAATCAAAATAAAACGTTAATTTTAAAGACTTTTAGCTTTCATCAGAGTTTTTAAGCAGAATACTTAAATTTTTATTTTTTATACTATATATTTTAGAGTATTAAACCTTAATCTTTAATTTTTGTTTGTATTTTTATCGAATTATATTTTAAAGGATAATTCATTTTAATATCAAACTTTCTAGAAAATAAGTAAATTTTATTACTCGAATGAATTAGTAATAATTTGTTACAATACTATGTGATAAAATTATACAATAAATTTTTATATTAGGAAACATTTCTATCAAAAATATTTACTTAAATTTCTTGTCCTTTACCCAATAGAAGTATTTTAAAATCCAAGCGTTTGTTTCGACATTTAAAATTGCTACAATTATTGAAAATATTTACATACAAGCATAGTTTATTATTTTTTTTTAAGTCATCTTCTTTCTATACTGAAGAAGTGCTATCAGTATTTGACACCAAAATCCATTGAAAGAAAATATATTTATCAGTAAGTCAGTTTAAAAGAATGTACGGTATAATATCTTTTTTTTAAGGGGCATTTGCTATAGTGGCGAGTCATAGGGAAAATCCCAGGAAAATCTTTAGAAAATTTAACTGCTAACCCAAAATGCTGTTAAAATCTTTTACAAATTTGCTTGTTTTACATAAAGGTTTCTTTAGCATTTTACCAACAGTAATTGAAGTCATACATCCTCGCATGTACCTACGTATTTCTTCGTATTTCATCTTTTAATCGTATAAAACATAGTTCATTAATAAATGTAAATTTTAAACTATGACAAAACTTACTTAAAATTCAATAGGAATAGATTTTTTACACTAAAAAAATTATTAAAAATATATCTTAAATTAATGAGCGGCTGTCTTATTGGTGAATCATACCTTAGAAAATCCATTAATCTTATAGCACAATTAAACTATCAACGTGAAATACTCATAATCATTATAAATAATCATTTAAAAACTATTCTACTATATGAAAAGTTTTCCATCGTTTTACCACTTGCAGTTATTGAAGACACATCCCTTCACATTAATTTACTGGACTGCAAGAGAGGTTAAATAGTGCATACAAAATTTTCCTCAATATTACATCTTTCTTAAAATTTAATGGTAAATTATATTATGTAACATAATCCAAACTAAATTAAAATTTTCCAAAATTTTTATAGTTAATTTGCATGTAAATAGAGAAGACCCAAACAGTTCCATTTCAATTTCATATATATATTTGTCCTTTGGCTTTGCAATAGGTGAGAACTATTCTAGTCATTTATGGAAACTTGTAGGTCCAAATCATTTGGATAAGGGACCAGAAAAATCGATCCAAATCTATTTAAATGATATTTTTATTACGTTAACTTCAATTTCTTTTATTTTACTTTAATGTCACGATCTCATATGTCTGTAATGTAGCAATAAAGCAATGATAAGCAATATCTTGTAAAACTACATATTTTAGATGACATGCATTTTGTGGCAGCTTAATCATCATCTAAAACTACTTTGCATACTTCAATATATTTCAGCCTATGCTTAAAATTTAATTGACAATTCGAGATATTATATGAAAAATTGTCTGAAAATATTCAAACGGGGAGTTTATGCACAGTTTTATACAGAAGAATAAAAATAATACTTGAAATAAGATTAGTTACATTTCCACATTCCTTTATTTTGCTGAAATGTAAACTGCCCTATTACGAAATGGAGTAAATATCTAAAACAATTTAACAGAGCATTTCAAGATACTCATTCTAATATGTTAATGGAAGAAATACAGTTACAATTACAGTCAACAACAAACAGTGGAATATAGTTCAGTCGTTCTTTGAGCAAACATCAATTATGAAATTAGGTTTCCCGTTAAGTTCCGCCAATTCCCGTTAAGGGAAACACTATACCATCATGTTTAACACTAGAGCAATATTCATGAGGGAGTAATTACGATAATGTATAGGCGTTTGTACATCCATGACAGCTGTGTATGCATTAGTGAGACATCGCTGGTGCTGGGTGCAACTAATTCTGTGGAAATGTTAGGCTACACTGGCTACTTTTAGATGGCGCAGAATAACTATAGAAATTCTCTTGTCTAAGTTACATTAAAGATATTAATGAATCATAATATTCATCATATATTCTTTAATAGTTCCTTCAGATAATAGCTGTTTTTTTTTCTTTGCATATTTTATACTATCACATTTAATCAATTAATGTAATCACTAAATGTGTTCGATACGATGTCCATTCGACAATTTTGTTTCTTTTTTAAGAATATTTTATTTTTTTGCTGGAATTAATTTAATTTCTTTAATTGAGATTGTTCTCACAATAGCTTCAAAATTTGTGTAGAAAATGTTAATAGCTGTCAAATTATTTACCTTTTTGTGCAACTTGATCTGGTATAAAAATTTGCATTCTACTGGAATTTATATATATATATAATTTCTTCAAAAAAAACAAAACAATTTTCCATTTTACCCTGTTTTTACTTTTTTAAATTGATTACCACTACAAAAACTTGTATATAGACATGTTTTTGTAAACTTGTATCACAAGCTTTGTTAATCAAAATATATTGGGATGTAAAACACTACTTTGATTAACACATGTAAAATTTGTTAGTAATGTATAGTAAAAAGTGTATTGATTTAAAAATAAAAAAAATAAAATATATTTAAAAATAAAATATTTCCACCAGAGAGACCCAAACAATTTTTTTTTTTTTTACTTTTAACAGAAAAATAAAAATATATATAGACATGTAAAACATACTTTACATGTCTAATACATACAAACATACTTTACAGATATGTAAAACATACATTTAAATAATTGATTTTGATGCTTGTTACGTAAGAATTCTAATTTAGAAACATTTCTTACTCTTCCTTCCTATGGTAATTTAAAATAATATCCATATTTATCTTTCACAATTTAATTTTACTTACTAGTATTTCATTTCTTTATATTCACAGAGAAATAGAATGCCATAGATAAACGAAAACTAGCCATGCATAACTAAAATTTAAAATAATAATAATAATAATAAAAGTACATGTTGTTAGCACTTAAAATTTTAATTAGAATAAAAGCACATTGAATGTAAATAATATTTATTGAAATCTAAGTATTAAAGGTCTCATGAATAAGATTTTTAATTATCGTGCATTTGCAAGACGTCTCTAATAAAATACATTGCACCCCAATTAACAGTTTTATATGTATAAAAATACATAATTATAAAAAAAACGTCACCTTTACATCTTTATTAAAATAAATTTAGTTATCACAAAATGAGTAATAAAATATGGTGAATGAAATGAATTATTAATAAATTACAATCCTAATTCAAATATGTCGACAGTTTACTTTAGGTAGGCGCAGGAAATGGTTAACCATTGGGTAATTCATAAAGGATTTTTTTTAAAAAAGCTGATGTTTGGTTAAAATACAACATATCTTAATAAATTAAAATGTATTCTTTATTTTTTCATTATAAAGATTTATTGAATTGGGAGAAACTTGTATATAGACAATAAAATTAAAAGCAGTGAGTGCCAGTTTGATTATTTGAAATATTTTATTTTATTTATTTAAGTTAATATCAAAGCAAATTATTAAAATATTTCATAATTTTTATTTTTATGTTAAAAGTAAAAAAAACAAACAAACAAAAAAAAAACGTTTAGGCATCTCTGTTCGAAATATATATATTTTAAATATCTCTTTTTTATTTTTAAATCAAAATACTATATACTATACATTACTACCAAAATAATTAGTCAATTTTATTATTTTTACTGACATATTTTTGCCTAAAAGAAATCCAGAAACAAAGAAAGGGCCAATTTAACTTTTTGGCAGAATGCCAATGAATACCTATTTACTATATGAAACTTTTAAATTCTAACTAATAAAACGTTCAAAAATAACACATTCCATTAATCATCAGTCGTTTTTCTCCACCATCCGTTTCAGAAAGCCCCTTCACACTCTTCATAAGAGCCAATTTCTAAAATGTACGCCACAATCATTATAAAATCCGGGAAAACTCTCCCCAACTTCACTATCCTAACAGGACTTCAAATCACCGAGACACACATTTTTAGTGTTATCCTTCCCACACGCACACCCAACCCCCAACCACTCTTTGGCGATATCTCCAGCCCTACTTAGTTCGACCAGAAGTTGGCTTATCGTTTCCGTAATGTCCTTCATTACCTTGCATGTGCCATACTTGGATTTTATAGTCCAAAACTGGACGTCAGAATGCATCAGGAAGCCTTAAAACGCCAATTGTAATTTCGATGGGGTCAATAATTCCCCGCCAAATATGGTTTTCAAGGTCTGAGATCGCCGTTAAGATAGCGCTTAAGCATCACGTAGGAGTAGGTTATAACAATTTTACCATCGATACGAGTTGTTAGAACATAGTTTTTGAAATCAGTTTTATGTTCACGGGTGGTTTGTTGGACAAACAGCCTCGTGCACTAAATTGAGCTTGTAAATTGTTTGAAATTCTTTAAAGATGGTTAGATTTCTCTTGAAGTAGTGTTTTTTATTTTCTTATTTTGTCTTTTCATTACTTAAGGTTATTATTTTCCATATGGCTTGGCTAAAAATTTTCTTTAATTCATTTATTATATTTTTACACATTATCAAAGGAAATAGTTGTTTTAAATTTACTTACAAAATACATTAACTACTTCTTATCAGTTTTTAAATATCATAGCATCACCCATATGAAGATCCCAATTAAAATGAGTGCATGATTTCAAAAACATATGTATTTGAAACCATGCACTCATTTTAATTGCAAAAATGGCTGAATCTATAAGAAAAAACAATTTTTTAATTTGGAAAATTACAATAAAAAGTCAAATTATACGTTTATAAATATTTTATTCATTGATAAGTGTATATAAAAAATAAACAAAATATGGTGCATATTACCTCATACGTTCTTCTTGCTTATATAAGTATATAAAGCTTTATTTCTATTTCAATTGATTTTATTTATACATTTCATTCTATACTTTTTTTTAACCACTAATATATTTTATGATTTTATTATTTAATATATTTTATCATTAATCCAAGTCATTATTAGCATCAAAAGAAAAATACACAAATGACAACGTAAACAGTAGAAATATAAAATGTTACAGAAACATATCACTCCTTTTATTTTCATATAAGTAACTACATTTAAAATTTGATAAGCAAATGTTGATGTCCATTATTTTAATAAATTTTTGAAGCAATGTGCATCTTATGAATCAATTCCTACTTGATGCTAATTGATGAAGCACGGAATTTTATTTTGTAATAATGTAACCTTTTTTTCACCTACGCAACAATATTTCCTTCTACGCATTGCAAGAGTGCCCCTTGTGGCGTACAGAAGAAATTGTCAATAGGCTTCGAGACTCTCGCCAGAGAGGATGTACGACAAAACAGGCACTGACGTTATCAGCTCTCATCCAGAATGCTGCCCCAGAGACGTTTAGTTTACAGACTCTCATCCCGAGAGAAAATATAGTTAGCCCCATCCTGTGCATTAATTGGCCTACAAACTCTCCTCTAGAGAGTTAGTTTGTTTTACTATCCAGGTGTACATGAGTAACTTTATTTACAGCTTAGAAGTGGACTCCTTCCTAAAATGTATAGTTAGATGTTTTAAATGAGTTATATGTTGTGTATTAATTGTATGTGAATATGGTGTTTGTGTGCGTATAAATAAAAGTGGTGTGTTCTTAAAATTGTGAGTTCTTCAACCCAACCACACTAAGTTCCAGATGCACAAACAAACCACGACATTCACTGTAATAAATAATTAAATATATTTTGTTCTGCACAAAAACTATAAAAATATTATATTTAATTCAATTAAAGTCAAATAAAAATTAACAAGTATATATGGTACAATTGATAAGAATGTAGTACTTGCATTCTATTTATATATTAACTGAACACTAAATTCATTTAATAAGGAATTCGGGCTGATCTATAATCCAAGCGGCATAACAGCATTATTCTATCTTTCATTATTATTATAATATCTTTCATTAGCATTTCTATCCGTTGCGTGACGTCGTTTCATTAAATCATGCTTCAAATATGGATTAGAAATTTATATCAAACCATGTTGTAATTAAATCCATGTGTTAATGAACATAAGTCAAATCTTAATCTTCTGAATGGAATTTCTGTAATTTCTTATTATTGCTGCTCTTGTTCTTTAAACATCATCAATGTGATCTCCAAGAGTTCTTCTCTGCACGAATGGATTATAATAATCATTGTAATACAGCACCTCTTGAATCTAGAAACTATATTATTTTAACTCTTGGCTTCATATGTTACAAGTTACTAGAGGAGACTATAAGGATTCTAATCATCGTTGAACTGTTAAAATATTATGGTCTCTTTGATCTGATATTTTATTCATTTCTTTCTTTTTCAAATTTACCCATCTTATTTATTTTCATTTGGTTTCTCAAAAGTACGAGCAACAATTCTTTTCTTTTAAAATGTAATTTTTAATCCATCATAGGTAATGAGTTTAAGAATTTAGAATTTTAGTGTATTCCCTTTATGAAGGTTTCATTTTCACTTTTTTCAACTTCTTTTATCTGTAGTATTTTAAAAAGTATTTGCATAAATTGAGATAAAGCAGCATCGGCGTTCATACATCTAAGAGTCGAGTCAAGTCAAATCTAAGTTGACCAAGTCAATTCAAATATAAATATAAGAAAGTGACGAATGAAAGAACATGCGTCTAATGGGTGTCTCGCATGGGTCTACACATGGTGCAGTTTAAATGACAAAAGCCGTAATAATAAGGAAGTACAAAAATTTCGTTCAGAAGATTAAGATTTGACTTATACTCATTAACACTTAGAATTAATTACAATATGGTTTGATATAGTCTTCATAAGTGAAATATTCTCATTGCACTTCATATATGAAACATGGTTTAATGAAACGGTGTCGCGCAATGAATAAAAATGCTATTCATTCCAAATTCTTTATGTTAAATGAATTTAGTTTTCAGTTAACAAACAAAGATAATGTAAGTACGATATTCTTATCAATTTTACTAAGTATACTTGTTATTTTTTAACTTTACTTAAATTGAAAATAATATTTTTTATAGTTTTTGTGTGAAACAAAATATATTAAATTATTTATATGAATTTAACATTTTCCTCGGTTAAAAATAAAATTATGTGCTTCATCAAACAGTATTAACTAGGAATTAATTCGTAAGATGTACATTGATTCAAAAATTTATTAACCGAACTAACATTAGCATCTGTTTATCAAATTTTGTATGTAAATATATATTTGAAAATTAAAGGAGTTATATGCTTCTGTAATGTTTTATATTTCTATTGTTTACATTATCATTCGTGTATCTTTCTTTTTGCCGTTAATAATGACTTGCATTAATATTTAAAGCAACTATTGTTTTAAACGAATTTCCATTTCATTTCAGTTATAATATCATAAAATGTATTAGTACTTATAAATTATTAAAATGCACAGATTTTAAAATATATAGATTTGAAATAAAATCAATTGCAATAAGAATCAAGCCCTATATATGTAAGCAAGAAAAATATAATTAAATACTCACCTTATTTTATTTATACTTTATTTAAAAATGATCAATGAATTAAAAATGGATCACTAAAATATTCTGTTATCATAAAATTTGAATTTTCATATTTTCAACAAAATATTTACAAGGAATAGGCCTCCGATTTACTGATGATTTTCTAAGGAGTGATTAGGTGAATTTTAATATAAATGAGTTAAAAAAAAATTAGAAATTAAATTATTATAAAAATAAAAAAAAGTAGAATACTTCTAAAATTTATGTATTATATTCTGGTAAAAACATGACAGTTTGTAAGGAATTTATTAAATAAAATATAGTAAATCTCAATAAAAAACTATTTTAACGTAATGTACAGTTTAAAAAGAGAAAATGTTAAATTTCTCTACTATGTTTCACTAGTTTTAGTTTGGTTGTTATTATTGTCGTGTCCCTCATGGAAGGAGGGAAGAGAGGTGCAGCTTCTGTTCTGATGGAGCACCCGTAGGTAGAAGTCTGACTTCTGCTCCGTGACGCTCTTTCAGTCGTAGGAGACTGGGACCTACGGCTTAAAGTGGATTCCGAACTACTACAAACATCCATGGCACCGCCGGGACTCAAACCCGAAACCTGTGGCACCGAGCACCAGAGCGCTAGACACTCGGCCATTCAGGCCCTTTAGTTTGGTTAAATATTAATAATAATTTTCTTTTTTAGAAATGTCCTGCTATTCGAAAATAATTTTAGATATAGCTTTAACTACACAAAAATTCTATATGCATTATAACTGATGCTTATCAAAAACATGAAGAAACTAACAAATAAAATTAATATGTAGGTAATGCTATTAAAATAATTAAATTTTAGGTTACTATCATTTATCTGATTCTTCTTACATCATAACTGCGTTTATTTACGATTATCTAGAATTAGTTTTTTGGAAAGATTTCAAGTAGAAATAAATTCATAGGTTAAAAAGCAAATGCTGGAAACCATATGTTTTCTTCTCAATGCAATTACAACTATTATCTTTAAAAAAAAACGTGCATGGATATTACCTCAAAACTTAAAAATAAATATACTTCACTATTTTTTTTTTTTTTTTAATGTAAATAAGACAAATAAAGTAAATAAACAAAGTCTTAAGTTTCTTTTACTGTTTTTAGAAATGTTTCATTTAATTTCAAAAGCATAAATACATCTGGGAATAAATTAATAACATTGCTTCTTAAATTGCTTGATTTTTTAAAAATATCTATAAATAAAGGCAACAGGAAACATAATTACGTTTTACATTTTCATAATTGTATTTAATGCACAAGTGAATTCCAATTGTATCTAAAATTATTGACAATACTATAAGCTTCTTCTTATTAGTATTGACTTTATTAAATCATCATTAATAGTAAAAATAGAAAATGCATTATCGCTAAGATTTAATATATAAATTAGGCTAACTATGTTAAGCAAATTCTTAAAAATCTATATAAATATTCAAATAAAGCTATCAATGATTTGGTTCTGAAGGTGAATCTAAGGTAAAAAATTTTTTTTAAAATATATTATTATAAAAAAATGGAATTCATACATCTATGTTCAATTTGGAAGATTTATACTTGATTTATTATGTATCCCACCTATTTTTTAATAGCAACGAATTAAAAATATGCAATAGATCATCTTTTTATTTTATAAAATATTTTTGAATTACTATAAAATAAAATGAATAATTTTAAAAAAATAATTAATTTACAAGAATTATTCGCTAATATCAAAATTAATTATATCTGTATTGATGTTATATTTCATATTGTAAATACGTAATCAATTTATTATAATTTAAAGAGTTAATAATAATATGTAGTATTAGGGATATAAATGTAAATATAATTTTCTCTTTTAATAAAAATAATAACTTTCAGTAATTTTACATAATTCTGTTATAATGAGCCAAATAGAAAAGCGTATTTTACAAGATGATTTAGGAGAGAAGTGAGAATAGTTTTACTTTAAAATCAGAGTTATTATGAATTAGAAATTACATGAATTTTTCACTTTAAGCCGTAGATCCCGGTCTCCTATTACTGTAAATAGCGTCACGGAGCAGAAGTCAGACTTCTACCTACGGGTGCTCCATCAGAACAGAAACTGCACCCCTCTTCTCTCCTTCCATGAGGGATACGACAACAACAACAACAACAACAATTATATGAATTTTTAAGTTCGAAGTAGAATCAGAACGATTTAAAAATTATTTCCTCTTATTATTGACTGATTAATAAAATTATTTTGTTAACAATAATTCAAGTCACATATTTTCTTATGTATAATTTATATATTATATTTATTATTTATACTTATAATTCCTGTTATCTTAAAGAATATTTGGAAAAAAGCCATAATTTCTTACATATACAATGAGTTAAATCATGTAAATAAACTTTAGTTTTTAATATTTAAACGATAAAAGTCAGCATACATTTATTAGCTTTTTAGTAACTCAATTTAGGTATAATCTTTATTAACAAATCAACCGAAATAAATTACACAACGTAAACGAAAATTAATAGCAGTATAAAAGTTATTAATGTTCCTTAACTTTATCAAGCAAATAGCAAATCTGTTAGAACAAATTATGTGGCTCATTTACTTTTTAAATTTACCTTTAAATATAATCTAACATGAAAAATTAATCTTCCATCTTTTGTAATTAACCAAATCTGTATGTAAATAAACGTAAATTAAAAAAGAGATATTAAAAGGCAGCTAGAGATTGATTATGTTTATGCTTGTTAGTTTACTTAAGGAATCATTAATTACAGCTGAATTTCTAAAAGTAACATCTTTTGCTTTGGTTTGTAGTGATTCTACATGTTCTTCTGCTCCATAATTTTAAAGGAACACAATTGTTCGAAAAAAAATGTTGCTAAATTATAAAACTTAAATGATTGTCATTTTCAGCTTTGAGAAAAAAAAATTCTTTTAACATTAGATTGTTGTTTTGTTTTATTTTATATGAAAATGATTATTAATAACATAATGTGATGGATAATGAAAATGGCAATATATATAATTTATTTATAAAGAAATTTTTTTTAAGAAATAGAAATTTCTTGATAGTTGTTATTTTTACAGGAAAATTCTTTTCCAACATATCTATATTATATGGTAGAATTTTAATTTAAGATACATGTAATCGATATTTAATTGCCATAGCTATATATTAGAAATCTTTATTCTTATATTTTCTGCAGTAAAAATTGACTGATAAGTTGTGACAACATTACAAATTATGTTCAGGTTGATTTCAGAAAAAGATTGGAAGAGTATAGTTTGTATTTTTTATGATTATTTTATTTAAAAACTAAAAATGACACTATCATATTGTAAAACACAACAGAAGAATTTTTACTCCTAATTCAGAATTAATTTAATTACAGGAATAAAATTATTAATCAAGTTGATATGTACATCTGATATTCAGAGAGGGCATCATATGACTTAGTGATATCTCTAGAGTTTTTGATAAAATCTTTCATAGCAAGCATAGTTTTTAGTTTAATGTAGCAAAAAGCATTAAAGATAAGTATGGATGTGATTTTAACCAAGATATATATATATTACAACTATTTTACGAAATGTGGACAAAAAAAACCCGAAATTTATTATAATTAATCGTATTTATTAATCGTAAGTAACAAAATCCAAAGCAACTTTTTAAATTATTTTTAAATAAAAATTAATTATATATTAAATTATAACAATCGTTCCCCCTATACATTATAAGAAAAGGCTAAAGCTTTTGTACATATCATATTTCATCTTGCGCAATTTAAAAAAACTCTTTTAAGATTACATTGTTGTTTTGTCTTATTTTATATGAAAATGATTTTTAAACCATAAAATAATTTTTAAACCATAGGGAAAATCATTATACTATATAATATACCCATTTTTGACATCTTTTGTTTTATTTTTAATGAATTGTTCTTTTCATACTAATTAGAGCGTGATTAATTAAACACTTCTTTTTTATTTTTAAAAAAAGCAATTATAATTCAAGTTGACATGAGCAAAACTTTTTGAATTGTTTCAAGCGAATCAATCACAGTTTTATCTTTTTTTTTATTTAATTTTTTTTTTATCTTTAAATAAAAGTAGACGCATGGATCTGAAAAGGATTGTTTTCCCTTTTATTTTTTTTCCTCTATTTTCTTAAAATACTTTATAATAAATGAAGCATACGAAAGTGGAGATAGACTTGAAATACTGCTGCTATACATTTACTTTGCAAAACCCTCGGGATTTAAAGAAGTTACTTTGAAACTCGATTTCATTTTTTTCCTTGTCTCCGTGCGATGCAATTTATTCTACCATGACGTGTTTTTGCAAAAGAAAAAAAAGTACAAACGAAAGAAACAGGAATTAAGCGGTATATGTGTGCATTGCCGTCCATACGAGGTAAAATTAAATGTCTGTGGGTTTTTTTTTTTACCCCAACAAGATCTTCATTTATTTATTTAAGAGAGTTGAAAATATTCAATTAGCTTCCACATAGTTAACGATGGGATTCATGGCAATGGTTTGTTTTTGCTGATTTTTTACAATGCTCATTAGACATCATTTTGTTACTGATAAAAAAATTCACTACAAGACAAATGTAAGCAATTTTTTTTTACTATCTGTGATTAAGAATTGGGAATCACTTATAGCAGGTAATTGGAATTTTTTTAATGTTAAATTCTGGTAAGTAATCTGTGTTATTCAGATAAAATAAACACATGTATTTGTGTAAAGTAAGAGTTCAATTTGTTTTTAATGTTAAAAAAAAAAGTCTAAATACTCATGGTGCTTTGTGTAAATAAGATAAATATATTGATTTAAGAAGATAAATGAAAAATAAATTCTTGAGTTTGTAAACATAGAAAGTTGTAAGTTTCAAACTAACATTATGAATATAATTTATATGTTTTATGTATTTATTAATGAAATCCAGATGTAAGTTATTAAAAAAAGTAGCATTTTATCTTGAATAAAATCTTAAAATGTATATGTCAGATGTTTTTTGTGTTATATACAAATAGACAATTAATTATAAAAGTTCATTACTAATTTTGAAAAATATTATAATATTTTATGTGATTAGTAATCATGATGATCAAGAAAAAAAAATATATAAAATTCTATAAAATTTTTTTTATCTAATTTACTACATATTTAAAAACACCTATTCAATTTTTTGAAAAATATAAAATTTTTATATGTTTTTGTTTACTAAAATATGTACAAATTTTTGCATCACATAATATAATTATAGTTTTCCATAATATATTAATTTTAACCAAATAATTAATTAGTAAAAACAATTTTTTTAAATCTAAATTAAGAAAATGTCCTGCCTATGCTTTCTATAACTGCAAAACTATAAAATTAAAAAATTTTTTTTTTAAGTATAGTTTTGTATACTTTAAGTTAAATGTCATTAAAAGAAAATTTAGATTTATATAAACTAATGTTTATTTAAATTTTTCTTTACAATGGAGTATATTATTGCTTTCTTACAAAAAAAAAATAACGTGCTTATTAATTACCAATTTAGTTCTAACAACAATAATAAAAGTAAAACTACAAACATTGAAATGGTCGTTTAGTTTTGATGTTACACCGAAATCTAAGATTATTTTACGCTTAATTCATTTATCATGAAAAAGAGAAAACATTTCACATTCTTTTAAACAATTTTTTTCCACAGAATTTACCACAAATTGATGAATTTTTGAATGATAAATGAAAAAAATATTGACGTTATGTTTTTCATCTCTGTTTTTGGGAACGTTTCCTGTTCTTCTGTTACTAATGGATTTCTCCTAGTGATCGAATCATAAATTAAATCGTTAGAAGCAATAAATTCAACGTAAACTTACAAAAAATCTTTTAGGTACAGAAAACTTTTGAAGAAAGATTTAGCGCTGAGGTCCTAGATACGTAATAGCTTTGCAGCGTTTTTGGAATATAATACAAATATAATAATAATGTTCAGTAACCATTAGTTGGTATAAATCTAAAATATAAGTTAGTCAGTTTAACTTATTTAAGAGAAAAAAGTTAATTGAAAGGATAGATTTATTTAATTTCAATGCTAGGTACTGAAATAAGCTCCGACTATTAATCGAAAATTGGAAACAAATAGTTTAAAGCTATTTAAACTGCGCATTTATAAAAGTTGAATTTACAATTTGGGTATTTTTAATTAAATTAATTTAATTTATTTAAGTTACTTCAAAGATAAATAAAAATACATGAATATTGATAAAAAGAGAATATTACTTTCATCCGCTAAAGATAGTAATAAAAAGTAATTTATGTACCAAATATGCCAAAACTATTTTAATATTTAGTTTACTGTATCAAAATTGTACAAATAAAGAAAATCTATGATGATTTCAAATGCTGAACACAGCAAAATAAATAAAATGTCAAATTTATGCAAGAGTAATATTTGCGTAAATATTGATTAAATTTATGAAAATTTAAATTGTTTCCTTGAGGCAGAATTGATCTTAAAAGTCAATAAATGTATTTAAATAAAAATATTGAATTGATCTTAAAAGCTTTTAAAAATTTATTTAATGCTTAGAAGTATTTTACATAAAATAATTATCTTATAATAATTTCTTAAATTGATAGAGATTATATTTTAATTTGTCAATTGTATATTTTCAGACGCAAATTGTTGATAATTAAAAGCAAAATTAATAAAAAGTTCAAAATTACTTTTTAATGAAAATATTTTATGAAAATGTCAATGATGTGAATAATTATGGACTATTCTATATTTTTAATCTAAAATTTCATTTTTTAATAAAGAAACATATTTTTTTAATCTTGATGTGTATAATATTTCTACAACTCTCATATATACTAGTTGCTATATATAAATGTAGACTTAAAAAGTTATTTTTTTAGATTCAGCGTTCTTCTGTATATTCATATTATACAATTATCAAAAGAAGATTTAGCAATATAAAAGAAATGATAAAAATTTTAATATATGACTTATTCTATTGCTGAATGATAAAAAACAGCTTAGAACAACAGCAAACAACATTTTTTATTCTTGAAGTACATAATATTTCAATAACTCTCATATATACTAGTTGCTATATATAAATGTAAACTTAAAAATTTCTTTTTAGATTCAACATTTTTCTATATATTAGCTTTAAGCTTTAGCTTTGTGCTTAGCTTAAGTGATAGCTTTTTAAAATCTATGTTTTTTAGGTGATAACTTTATCAAGGAATATGTAATATTAGGATATTATACAACATGTCATTCATGCTCGCCAAAGTTCTGGATCGATGTCAAAAACTATCTAGCGAAATATTCCAATAGCATTGAAAGACAAAATAACCTACGGTCGGTTGGGATTGTAGAATGACAAATCGAGAGTGTAGTGTGTTTTATACAAAAAAAATTCGAGTTACATAATAAAACCTCTTGACTACTTATAATAATAAAACCATTAAATGAGTAATTTACTTAATATTCAAATGAAATCTTAAATTTTCTCAATTTTTATTGTTAACTCAGATATGGAAATGTATCATGTATACTAAAACAAGATTCCAAAGCTAATAATTAAATAAATAAAACTTATTTTTTAAAATACAATTCTAATTAATAAATACTTCTAGTTATTTGTATTACATATGCATGTGAAAAACGTAAAGCGTAAGAATACTTTCATAAAAATCATTTTTTTTTTTCAGCATGATCCTTTTCATAAGTAACAATCTATTAAATATTTTTACCGCTATAAAAGTAAAGAGAATATTAACATTATATACTCTCTTTTTATAAGAGTTAAAATATTATTCTGGAAAACCTATTATCATAGGTAAAGGGAATGCATTAATATGATAAAAATGCTACAATGCATTAAAATAATTACAAATTTTTCTATTAATTTCTTTTTTAAAATAATGGTTACTTAAAATTAATTCCTTCTGCGATAAAATGAATTAATGCGTACATAATATCAATTTAAGCACTACAAGTTAATTTTAATGATACCAAAATACTATTTCTAATTAAAAATAAAACTGCTTTAATATTTTAACATAAGCAGAGCAAAATATAATATCCTCACTTGAGGGCAAATTGTTTAAATTTTATTTTATTTATCTACGGAAAATTCCATTTTGACATCAAGTTCAACAATGTTGCTGCTAACATATTGGGCTCATTTGCAAATTCCATGCATCATGCCTCATTAGGATCTTAATAAATTGGAACAATTTGAGTTTTTGTTCACGCTCGAAAAGAACAGTTATTTACACCGAGGAATAAACTAATTAACCTAGGACACGCGTATTGTAAATCTGGTGTTTGTAATGGAGCGATTGGCATGCTAATTTAATTAAAATAACAGGTTTGTTGATCTATGATGAAGCACGATGCAGAACATCTATCTAAAGTCAGAAAATTAGGATAGCAAGCTCGCACTTAATTTCAAAGAATCGATATGTCTATCTTGCACAGTCAAATCTTTTCTTTTATGAATGAAAATATTTTTATTTATTATTAAATACGAACCGTGTTATTTTTATGGCATTACTCTTATGCTATAAAATGCCTACTCTTATTACATAATGCTATTGTAACATTGTGTTATCGTAATCTTTTATTACGTCATGTTGTAACATCATATTATTGTAACTTCTCCTTACATCATGTTATTGTAACATCTTATTACAAGTTATTGTAACATGCTAATGTAACATTACTTCATGTTATTGTAACATTACGTTATTGTAACCTCTTATTACATCATGTTATTGTAACATTACGTTATTGTAACCTCTTA
This sequence comes from Caerostris darwini, assembly GCA_021605075.1. Lineage (NCBI taxonomy): Eukaryota > Metazoa > Arthropoda > Arachnida > Araneae > Araneidae > Caerostris > Caerostris darwini. Next base: position 1,233,533 of record BPLQ01015322.1, read on the forward strand.
TTACATCATGTTATTGTAACATTACGACGTTATTGTAATCTCTTATTGTAACATTATGTTATTGTAACCTTTTAAAGCGTTATGCTGTAACATCATATTATTGTAACTTCTTCTTACATCATGTTATTGTAACATCTTATTACATGTTATTGTAACATGCTAATGCAACTTCTTATTACATCATGTTATTGTAACATCTTATTACATGTTAATGTAACCTCATATTACGTCATGTTATTGTAACATTACGTTATTGTAAACTTTTATTGCATCATGTTATTGTAACTCTTATTACATCATTGTTTTTGTAACATTACGATATTGTAACCTTTTATTGCATCATGCTATTGTAACTCTTATTACATCATTGTTATTGCAACATTATGTTATTGTAACCTCTTATTACATCCTGTTATTGTAGCTTTTTATTGCGTCATGTTATTTTGCAATGCGTTATAATTTAAGATTGCATTTTTTTTTAATTTTAAATACTTTTCTGAGAAACTCAGTTCTTTTCTTATGTAATATCTATCAGTTTTGTGTCTATGCACTGTAATATTTTATCAGTTTCAGTTCAATAAACTATCATTTCCTAATTTAACAAAAAATGAAAATTTTATCTATGATTGTTGTAATTTTCATGCATTTAAGGGAAAAAATACATAAATTATTAATAAATTTATGGTGGCCATAAAAGTTGTCTTAGATACTTTTTATGACAGTATTAACGTATCATTTTCTACTTTTCTTCTTTCTTCATTCCGATGTATTATTGTTTAAAAGTTAGCATATTAAGTATAAAACCATATTACTAAACCATAAAAAAGTTATTGATTAAATACTGAAACATGATGTCATTTTATTGATCAAATACTAAAATAAGATGTTATTGATGAATTGAAAGTAATTATTAGTTTTACGAAAAATAACTTTCTGTATCAAATATTTTTACTTTAATAAAAATAAAAATATTTAAATAGAGAAAATTATTTTGCGTAAAACTAATAATATGCTTTCAATTCATCAATAACATCATATTTCAGTATTTGATCGATAAAATAACAAAATATTTCAGTATTTGATCAATAATTTTTTTTTGATGTTTTATGAATAATATATTTTTTATTTCATATATATTAATATTTCGAATATTTCCAAAAATTCTATAAAAACGAAATTCTAATAGCTTCCAGTATATTTTTAAAAATCTTAGTAATTTAAAGTAAAAAAATTCAATTTTCTTGAAAAAAAATGAATTGAGACTTTAGCAATTTCTTTATTTTGTGCAGACGTTAAAAAAATAGCTTTTCAATTATGGAAATATATATTTCCACTTAATAAAATTTTTTTATAATGGCCATTTTGATGTTAATAAATTAATACCTGCATGCTTTATTTATAAGCAATGTAACTAAAACAAGATGCCCCTTTCGTTGATGCGACAAAACAATGATGAAAAACGTTAATGATCTTAAAAAAAACTGGCTATAAAACATTTTTGTTTTAAGTAAACTTGATTGGATTCTTATGTGTATCAATAGACCTACTTATTTCCTTTAAATTTATAATACTTATTTTCAATTTACATAAAAATTGCATGATTGTTAAAAATACAAATAAGTCAATTCTAATGATGATATAAAAGGCACAAGTTCAAGTTTCATTTAAGAATTCTTCTCAAAAGCATGTGAAATCCCCATTTATATAGACAAACGAATGCATGCATATATTTTCTGTAATACGTAATATTATAGAAATTATATATAGCTGTATATAACATGTATATATTTCTGTAATATGCATACATGTAATCCATTTTATTACATTACATATAATCTAATATTACATGTATACAGAAAAATGTATACATTACATATATACATTTTTCTGTATACAAATAATATTTTCAATAAGACCAAATGTGTTGGTTGGTATTGGAAACTATTTTGCTTAATTACTATACTGAATATTATAGAAACTGAACATACATACTGAATATTATAGAAAATATATAGCTGTATATAGCATGCATATATTTTTGTAATATGCCTATTTTTTTATATACAGTAATGTTTTCAATAAGGTCAAAAGTATTAGTTGCTATTGGAAACTATTCTGCAAAACTAATAGCATAAATGCCGTATTTCATTAAAAATACATGTTACATTTATAAAAAAACATTTTAAATATAGATAATACTTTATAAAATACAATATACAATGACTTCAGATAGATTTAATATGTAATTCAGCATAAAGAACTGAATGTTCTTGAAGAAAAAAATGAAGCCTTAGGAATTTATTTTGTGAGGTCATCATTGCAATTTAAGATGAATACTTTTTAGTTATAGAAATATGTATTTCTATTTAATGAAGCATCTTATGGTGGATATTTTGACTACAATAAATTAATATGCATAAATTTTTAAAATTAATGTGCTGTAAATAAAACGAACATTTGTATGGCATAGCAATATAATGATGATAGGCATAAAAGATGTTTGGATCCTTAACTTTAAAACATATTTACTTTTTAATGAATCTATTGCATTATTTAGTGTATCTATTCATAAATTTATTTTATTTAAAAATATAATACTCATTTCAAATGAATACAGAAGTTTCATGACAGTTAAAATTATCAATAATATAAATGTGAAAAATTGAAAGGTTATATAAAAGAAAAAAGGCATACTAAAAGAAATTTTTGCATATTAATTAAATGAAATCCATGCAAATTATTTTTAAAAATGAAGGCGTGCATATATTTTCTGAATTGGAATAAAATATTTAAATTTACTGGGTATGAAGATAAAAATGAATTTTTGAAAGTTGTCTGAATTAATAATAACTGAATGGAGAATTTAACATATGATTTTATGCTTATAATGACAAGTGTAGTAAATTTCTATTTTTCATTAATATACAAAGTTCCATTCCGTTAATCCATAAAGTACCATTCCAAAATTTCCATGCCTTAAAGTGAAATGTATATTTAATTAATGAATATTTAAAGAATATTCTATCATAAACTAATCTTGGTTTAGCATTTAAGTTTCTTGGGCCTGATGACAGAGTGAATAGCGCTCTGGAGCTCAGTGCCACAGGTTTCGGGTTCGAGTCCCGATGGTGCTATGGATACTTGTAATGATTTGGAATCTACTTTAAACTGTAGGTACCGATCTAATATGGCTGTAGAGCATTCAGCGTGGGGCTGACAACTTTATCCCGTAAAAACAAAAAAAACATCTCTCGTCTCGAAATCTGCCATTAGGTAGACGGCCTTGGGCCAACATGGAACTCTTGCACCACTGGTGATGATGATTTAAAATTTTCAGTAACTTTTACTTACGTATGGGCATAGCTGAAAACGGTTGATTTTAAGTTAAATAATATAAACGTTTTATAGAGATATGAATATATTTGATGTTATATATGTAATTTTTTCTGTGCGCATTAGTAATTTTCATTTTCCATTTAAGCTTTTTATCTTAACATTTATGTTTACTACGATTAAATGTTATTAGCCTATTCATATTTTTTCAATTTTATACCACAAAATATTTCTAAATTTCAATATGTTACATCCTTTATCGTAGTTCTAATACATTGTAATAATATTTTTTAATAATTATTTTTGGTAAGCTTAAAATACGTTTTGATTTAAAGATTTAATTGATGTTTATGGTGACGAAATATACTTTTAACATATATAGGATAATAAGACATATTTATTATTAAATATTTTATCTTAAATTGCTAGGCTCAAAATAAGCAAATCTAACATATCTAGTAAAAGTATATAATTTCATATTTTTAAATCACATTGATTTATATGCATTCACAATGACTAGACAAACCAATCATTTAGGTTGGAAAGATAATTGTAGATTATGCTAAACATGCAAATATTATTATGCAAAAAAATTAATTGTGTCTGCAAAACTGTTGATTAAATTACGAAATATAGAAATTTTTGTCTCATTCTTGTCCTGTAGTCCTCCCACTGCCTTATCAATTATTTTAACATATTTAACATCCATAAAACATCAGAAAAATAAAACAAAATGCTTCAAAGAATCCATGTTATTGTTAGAAAAACAAAAATCTCTTTGAATGCATTTTTACCCTCGAAAAAGGTTTTTCAAAATTATAGGTTGCCCTAACTTAGTAATTTATAAGTAAAAGTATTTTATATAGTCCTACTAGAACTAACCATTTATAAAATAAGTGAAATTTTTTACATCACTATAAAAGTTGAATGATTTTATTTCCATCATATGTATTCAATAAATAAGTTACTTAAAAGAAAGTTTTTTTTTTACATCGTTTTTTTGATTTATGGTTCAATAGATATCAGAACCAATTCATTCATCTGTAGTTCAATAAGTTTTACTTTCTCAAACCAGACTTTTTTCTTCAAAAAAATGTCAAAGTTCCTCAATGAAAGAAATTATTATTTCTTTCAGGGATTTTTTCGAAGGAAACATGATGAACGAATCACTAAAATATTCTTGATACGAATGTAATAAAGATTACTTTAGAGCTCGTAAAAAAACTGATCGAAACAGGATTCCAAAACAATTATTGATTTTTCATCTCAATAAAAGTTTCGCCCTCAAATAAAAATGCAGTACATTAAAAAACTGAAACAAAATTACGAATCAATTATAGTTTCATTTTTAAAAGTTGTAATAAATTTGATTGATTTTTTTTATATCGAGATTTAAAACAACAATCATTGTTAAAATTATTTGTATCAAAATGTTTTCTATTAAGAATAAAAATAACAATACAAATATTTCAAATTGATTCTATTCAGTTTCATTTCATGTAATATTATGATCAAATTACAATAATTTGTGTTATTTTAAAAATTAATTTTTAAATTCCCTATTTACATTTTTAATTACATTTTTAATTACAAAATTTAGTTTATCTAAATTTTTCTAATCATCAAAACTTCTTAGGAATTAAATTTAAAAAAATTCTAATTTTCAATGCTTTAATTCTAAAAAAATCGAGTTTTAAAATTCTTCTTTTATATAGTTTTTAACTACTCATTATTTTATCAATGTAGGAATAAAGATTTGTATCTAAAGAAGGAAAATATTTTAACGTTATGTTTCCTAATTATAAAAATTTTCGAAATGTGAAATAAGTTAATGAAATCTTATTAACTGAAGAATAATTTTTAAGTTTAATTTGTAATAAATTTGATAAATTTTTCATATCGATATTTAAAACAACAATGATTATTAAAACTATTTTAATAATCGTTTTGTAATTATTAACTAAAAGGTTTTTCTGTGTGTGCTATTAAGAATAAAAATAACAATTCAACAGTTCCAAATTGATTCTATTTAGTTTCATTTCAATTAATATTATTATCAAAATACAATATTTTGTGTTATTTTAAAAATTTGTTTTCATTGTTTAAACTTTTAATTTCAAAATTTAGTTTCTCTAAATTTTTCTAATCGTTAAAACTTTATTTGAATTACTAGTAAATTGAAAAATTCCCAACTTTCAAAGTTTTAATTCTATAAAAAACGAGTTTTTAAATCCATCTTTTATTTAGTTTTTAACTACTCTTTATTTTATGAATGTAATAATAAAGATTTGTATTAAAAATAAGATTTGTATATTAAATTAAAAAATTCCCAACTTTCAATCCTTTAATTCTATGAAAAAAACGAGTTTCAAAATCCTTATTTAACTACTCTTTATTTTATAAATGTAGGAATAAAGATTTGTATCTAAAGAAGGAAAGTATTTTAACGCCATGTATCCTAATTATAAAATTTTTTGGAAAAGTGAAATAAGCTAATGAAATGTTAATAACTAAAGAATAATTTTTAAGTTTAAGAAACCGATGATATTCTTTAACATTTCAGTAACTTTAAGAATCAGAAAAAAGTATTTCGAGTTCGATTATATGAATCAGCGAATTTTTTCTTCCTATGTCATTTAAAAAGAGGACTCCTTAATAAAGGTCTGCTATCACGATAACTCAGGTAGAAAAATGAATTGAAATACTGCAAATTGGAGAAGACCAGAATCTTTAAAATTCGAAAGTAAAATGAATTTTTCCAGAAGTTATTTTTTTTTTAAAAAACTAATAGGAAGTTATTTTCTTTTTAAAAATTCCTCTGCATAAGAATTGAAAGTAGATAAGCAATTGATATTAATATATTGCTTCCTGAAATATTCGTATTTTTTTAATAAAGAAACAGATGGCAAACTGTACACATCGTTAGGTCTTCATACTTTAAAAATACGGCAAAATAATACGTACTTAACAATCTATTTGTTCTATTTAAGTTTTTTGGGAAGTTATTTTCCTATTTGCTGTATATTTCTGATCGATTCTAAATTAATATTGTAAACGGTATGGTATATGGTATGGCATGGTATGGTAGAAAAATATGGTAAACTCTACACATCATTAGGTCTTCGTACTTTAAAAGTACTGGAAAATAATACATACCTAACAATTTGTTCTTTTTAAGTTTTTGGGAAGTGATTTACTATTTGCTGTATATTTCTGAGCTATTCTAAATTGAATTTTTAAAATTAAATTTCCAAAAACTGTTAATAACTTTTTAATTAAGACAACTTCAAAATGAAATAACATAAATTTGGAAAGTATAATTAATAACTTTAATTATAAGAAAAGAAATTATTTATTTATCTCTTTTGGTAAAATAAAAATAAAAACTTTATCGAGTATTTATAAGGTAATATAATTAATAATACAACTACCAAAACATTTATAAATATCCAATTAGATTTTAATCTTATAATTAATAGGGAAAATCAAATGCGCTTCGAAGTTATTTTCAATTAAAAGATTAAACTTTCAAAAATGAAATGATTTAAACATAAGTAGATTTCATTCTCATTATAAATTGATTTAGGTACCATAAATGTTCTATTTTTATAAGAATACATGAAAAATTAATGTATAATGTAATTCAAGTGGCATATATATATAAATTTGTAGATAAAATGAACTAAGCTCCTTATTTCCGGACTAAAAAAATTAACTTTTTTTTTCATCTTCTAAATTATACACATCGAAAAATTTATATTTACAAGTTAACCATTAAAAAATTAGCATTGCATGGGAAAACTATTAATTAAATTTATAAAAATCAAGACGAAGTTATGTTTTTAAAAAAGGATTTAAAACTATTTGATATTTATTTTTCTTAAATTGCAAAAATAAACTTTGAAATATTTGCAAATCTATGTTAATTTTTTTAAACACAAGAAAATCTTTTTTTAAATTTTTTTATTTATTAAAATTCCACAGCATTTTTCATTCAGGTCAGATTGCAACTCTTATGAATTGTACATTCAAAAAAATTGCAAACATGTTTCAGATAAAATAGAAAACCTGTTTCAGTTTTATATTTTATCATACACAGTTTGGGTGATAGTTTTTTTACAATTTTTTTCTTCCATAATTATTTAACATTTAATTTTTCAAAATTTAAAATTGTTTCCTTTTAGTATGATCTTGTTTAATACAAAGTTTAATCATTCTTTAATTACATATTTCCATTTTCATTTATATATAAAATGAGCAGAATAAGTAGCGTGCTCTATGTATTTATTATATCTTCAACGTGAGCAGCACACCCAAAAAACATTAAAAATTATCTAACACGTTTTTATTCCCTTCATACATAAGTAATGTAATGAAATATATATCATATGATATAAAAAAATAAATACATATTTTAATGCATGCGAGTGTATTAATTTAATAAATAATTAGTCAGCAATTTTTATATTAATCACGTACAAAGGTAATGAGTCTATATCCATGTATGAAAATATATATTGATCTAAATTAATATCTTATAGTTTAAATTAAATCTAATAGTTTAAATTTTCCAGCAAAAATCACAGCTGTTTTTAAGAGTTCAACTGTAAAATGGAGATTTTTTTGTTATTCCTATAAAACTAGTAATAAATATTCCAAAACGATGTCTAATATCTGAATACCCTAAAAAGTTGGCACTCTTGTAAGAAAATAAAACAATTTAATTATTTAATTAGAGTAAATTAGAAGTGAACAGATCGAATCCCAAAATTCAGGTAAGTGCATTATTAGCAATTTTAATCTGGCTCTAATGTTGAAGTATTCCCTTTAAAATAAAAAGAGTGAAGGATCATTTTCTATTTTGATATTTCTTAAAAAATGTGGAAGTCGTTAAAATAATTAACTAAATATAGTTTTTAAAATAACATTGACTTAATAAAGATAAGTTTAATAGAGATAATCTGTATTCTGTGCAGGTCCGATATAGATACTCAGTATACAAAGCCAACAAATTAATGACTGTTAACAAACCAATGGTGAAATTTATCTTGATAAATGAAACTAGTGATCTATATCATGAAGATAAAGTTCTTCATTTATTTATTATAGATATATGCTGTATATTTCTGCATGGAATTTATCTAACAATAGGCATGCTTAAGAATATGGATATGAACAGGAATGCACGTTATTATAAACACATACTTACATTATTAAACATATGTTTATTTTAATTATTTTCCTTTTTTTCTAAAAAGTGTTCTTAATGTAATGTAACCTTTTATTTCATCACTATCTAATGTTATATGAACATAAATTATGTCATGTAAACAATATAAAAAATGGGAACTTCCTAAAAAGTTAACGATGTATAAATTCTAATTTAAATGAAATTAAAAATTAATTATTTGAATAAAAATTTGATTTTTTAAAAATATTTTCACGTATTATTTGGTTATTATAATTACTTTAAGAACAATATTAAAGATTTTCATTATAGATTTTACTTTATTTAAACATTTTTATATATTTTGGATAGCTTCTTTTTTTAAGATATGTAAATTACTTTTAATAATTATATAATTACTTTATTTAAATATTAAAATATTTGCTTACGTGTAACATGTAATAAATAATTAGTAATTTAAATAGTGTTATTTTTTCCTTGAATTTGTAAATAAAAGATAACATATGGTTTCAACAATTTAACTCAATGTTATCTAATTTTCTTAAAAACATTTATATATAATCTTTTGTTAATATATCATTTTTAGTTTGAAAATTTATTACAGAGTTATGAAATCGAGAATTCCAGCACGAGCATATGGAACATTGTTACAATAATCAATACTTTTACCAATTTTAAAACCAATTAAAAAAAATATAAAACTACTAAACAAAACATTATGAAAATATAAATAAAATTGTGTACTTCAAAATGTGCCTCAAATATTTCATTTATCGATAAATATTTCATCCTTAGATTTTTGAAAATATATATATTTAATTACAAATTTAATGTATATATAGTATATATATACCTTTGAAAACTATAAAGTATTCCATTGTTAAAAATAATATCTTATGTTCTACTGTGTAAAAAAATGTAAAAAATAAAAATAATAATTATTTAGACCAATACTTGTTTACGTTTAATATATAATAATTACTTAGTAATTTAAATAATGTTTTTTTTCCTTGAATTTATAAATAAAAGACAACATATGGTTTCACCAATTTAAATCATTGTTGTTAAATTTTCTTTGAAATACTTATATATAATTTTTTGTTATTAATAATAATAAATAAAATGAAATAAATAAAAAATTATCATTGAGCGAATTTTTTAAAAAATTTTGCTGTCACTTTATTTCTAAACAAATACATCAACACGTTTTTTACTAATCTTAACCACAAAATGTATTGAAATATTTTAATAAAAAATAACGGAACCGCAAACACTCACCAAACAATTACTATTATTAATAATAATAAATGAAATGAAGAAATTATTATTACTGAGCGAATTTAAAAAAAAAAAAAAAAAGATGTTACTTTTACTTTCTAAATAAATACATCAACACATCTTTACTAATATTAACCACAAAATGTATTGAAATACTTTAATAAAAGACAACGGAACCACAAACACTCACCGATCTTCAATGTCGCTGGTAGTGCACCCACGTGGCCGATAACGCACCACAAATACGCCGTGGCCATCAACACCACATCCACGTCAAAAGGCATATCTACAGCTTGTCAAACCCACTACATTCCCATCACATCATAATAATACTCATCGTCCTGATAAATGAAACGTTACGGTCACTCCGTCAAGCCCTGAATCATGCTATCTCCCTCGTCAAGGCGTGGGGAAAGCATCCTTCCTCCGTCGGATCCACCGAGTATCTACTGGAGTAGACTGATGAGGATGGGGATTTTAAGAGGGAGAAAGAGAGAGAATTAGGGATTTCTCCGCTCTGTAAACGGTCCCATTTATTTTGCTTTTTCTGCGTTGGCTTTGAATTTTGGAGACGGTGTTGGGTTGTTGTTCAATCGAAGACACATTTCTTTGTAATAAATATATTTGGATTATGAATTATATTTGATTAGAGTAAAAACGAATTTTACATTCTATAATTTCTGGATTAAACTTGTTAATTTGTGATTTTAAAAATGAAATATATATATTAGTATAAAAAGTAAGTATTTATAGTTTTATTAAATTAATTCAATTGGGATATTTAATGTATTAATATTATATTTTATGCAACCTTTGATTTTTATTACAGTAAAAATGAATAGTTTGAAATGAATTTTACATTTCAATTCCTGGATTCAATTAATATGTTATTTTAAAAATGAAACATATATATTAGTATAAAAAGTAAGTATTTATAATTTTTATTAAATTTATTTTTAATATTTAATGTACTAATTTCTAAAATATTATTTTAAAATCCTTATTTTTTCTTTGTTTATTAAAATTTAGTTTTTGAAAAATTTTAATTTAAAATTGTATTTGTTAGATTCAAAATTAGTTATTTATGGTTTTTGTAAAACTACATTTTAGTTACATTTGATTGTAAACGAATTAGAGAAATAATGTCGACCAATTTTAGTAGATATTTTGTTCTTTATGAAATCATAAGTAAAAATAAATTTATTCTTGCTAATATTGAAAAATTATAACAGAGTCATATCAGAATAAAAAATCTAATCTTTAACTAAAAGTTTATTTAAAGGAACTATGCGTAAAATGTATGTCTATGAAAAATATTTATGTAAGTAATATGATAATATAAAAAAACAGTGAAAAATTGGTAGTTAAGAAGAATTCATGGTATATTTATTAATTTATGTTACATTTTATTTTAAATTTTTATTAACAAATAAGAGCGTAATAATTTCAAAAATATTATTAAATAATTTTCTTTATAATGAATACAAATAAAATTTTATTGTAAAAATATTAACTTCTGCTTTGTTGAAGTTACAATACTTACAATTTAAGAAATTTTGAAGTGCTTTTAAAGTAAATACCTAAAATATTGATATTAATGTTAATACGTAATATTAATAATCCCTGTTATGATTTTAGTTAATTTTTAGGAAGAGCTTTGGAGAGATTTTTATAATGATAGTAAATATTCTAATAAAGAGTTTTCTTTGGCAGTTCATTGTAAGAAATTGTAATAATATAAAAAAAAAAAATTTAATCGGCTATTGTATTTAAGTTATGAAATAATGATTAACATAACCAAACTCTAAATTATGTAATAGTATACAAATTAATGTTATTTAATTATATTTTTTAAACTTGATGTATGTATTTAGTAATTTAATGCAAAAATTCTTAAATGTGATTATCAATCTAAATTTCGTACTGAATTATGAAAAATTAGAAGAAAAATTTTATTATGTCTGTGTAACAAAGTGAATTTAACAATATGACTACTGTGTTTTTGTTATATACAAAGAATTGTACGGATTGAATGAAATAAAAGTAAAAATATTCATAGAAGGAAATAGTTTTCAATTGACGGATCTGAAAAGTTACAAAATTTATTTATTAATTTAAAATTATTCATTCGTAGGAAAATTTCAACTACTTTATCATGAATTAAATCGAAAAAATACATGATATTTATTGTATCAATTCTGAGGCTAATCAAATAAAAAAATATTATTAGCATTCTAAATTTTTAATGATGTCTCTTTTCAATAAATTTACTTGCTTTTCCCGTAAAGAATTGAAAAGAACATTAAAATGTACGTTTCCTTTTTTAACAAATTCTAAACACTAGGTCTCATATATTAAAATGTTAAGTTGAATTAAAATGTTAATTCATCAAATCGTAGTGCAAACATACACTTATTTAAATAAAATAAGTCTTAACTAAATAAACTTTCAAAAAATACCCATTAAAAATTAACGACAATTTTTAATGTATTATATTTTAGAACATCATTTTCTCAAATTGATGTATTTTGTTAGTTTATGATTTCCATTTAATAAAAAGTCAAGCATTGAAAATAAAATTCAACTGATCCTTTGAATTTAAATATCAGAAAATTATTTCATTTTAATCTTACATATAATTTCTTTAAAATTAATGACGATGTTATCAAACCTTTCAAAGAAGATGTTTTTAATCAGAACCGTATTACACTCATGTTTAAAAAATATTAATTCGCCCAAAAATCTAAAATTTGATATTCGTTAACAAGAATGTTTTACAAAATTGTCAAATATTATTAAGAATTTTCTTAAAGTAATATTCTTATTCTTCTAAACTTCTGTTTGTAAAAAATGCAACATAATGAAGGAATGACGTGATTAAGCTGAAATTTTAGATGCAAATTATTGTGTGTTATGTAAGTGGTTAAAATATCAGAGTTACCAAGCATGCATGGGCTGAGCAGCGCCCTCTGAACTGCTTCAGAAACCGTGTAAATATAGGTTTGTAGAGGGATATTGACGTCTGGTTTACATGGCGACGACGGACCGGTACAGTTTCATCTAGACAGTTGGCAGCATGTTGGTTCACTTCTGTATTACTGTCTGCTTCGTCAATTTGTCGACGTGTGCTACACCTTGGGCTGAGTGCCAGTGTCCTTTATACAGGATCCCCTGAAGCAAACCCATATCGACACATGTGGCTACAATTGGTTCATGAACATAGAGATTGACATCAAGTAGTTTTTTTCTGATGAATCCCGCTTTAATCTGTGGTACCATGATGGCCGCATTCGTGTTACACGCTATACCGATGAAAGCTACATTCCGGACTGCATTATCGAACGTCATAGTGGACAAACATCCGGAATTATGGTCTGGAGTTTGATTGCGTATCATTGAAGGTCTCAGCTACTACGAATTGTGAGTAATCTTAACAGCAAACAGATACATGAAAGAATTGCAAGAGCACGAGGTCGTTAGTCTCCTTTAAAGTATTCCTGGAGTTATCTTTCAATAGTATAATGCCTTTCTATATGTTGAAAGAAATATTCAAGATTTCTTTTCAGCATAAAACGCACAATTCCTTCTATGGCCTACTTATTCGCCGGATATGTCACCTATTAAACATGTGTGAGATTTTGTTGGTCGGCGACTCTCTAATGATCCTCGTCTTACAACTTCTGCAGATGAATTTTGGGTCCGCATACTAACAATACCATATTGAATGTTTTTATCCAGACATTCAAACTCTGTTTGATACCATGCCACTTCATACAGCAGCAGTTAATGCAGCGCGTGGTGGCTACGCCAAATACTGATTTCGGATATTTAAAGGCTTTATTATTCAGGCTTTAAAAATGTAATCATTTATTTGTACTAATACAAATCTTTTACGTATTAAATTATATTTAATTCTTAATGATGCTTTCATGGTGTTGCAATTTTTACAAACACGAGCTTACATTTCTCATTGAGAAAGCGTTTTCAACAACTAACATAAAAATAACATGTCCTTTTAAGGGAGAACTATTAATTCTTTGCCAAGATCTTAATTTACATTTGTTATTAAATACATGTTAAGAACTTATCTGACAAATGTTCATTTTAAAATAAAATTTTAAAGAAGTGTTTAATGAATTAAATTCCCATTGAACAAATCGTCAATTCTTCATAAAATCTGAATTAACTCTCATGCTTAAAAGTTTTTATTTAAATCGTTCTCCTGCTTTAACTAATATTTAGTAAAAAAATAACATTTTTCATGATATTTTCTAATGACAATATCTTTTAGCCAGAGAACCTACCGTCAACTTTAATAAATATCAAATCCTCACAAAAGAACCCTCTTTTAGAAAATCTTATATCACTCATTTATTAATAAATATTTGATAAGAATTTATTGTTTAATAAATTTTTATGTGTTTAATGAAACATTAAAAATAAATAATAAAAATTTAGAAAAATGTTCTAATGCAGCTGGCAATACAGAGATAGTTAATCTTTATGTCATAACAAGAGCTGCACCGCTGTTACTCATTTAGCACTACCCAGGAGGCACGTGTAGCTTGAAGATATGCTAAGGACGGGAGTACAATTTACAGAGGATAAAGGAGGAGTAATTTAAAGAGGATTCCGATCCCCTACAAACATCCATAGCTCCGCCGGGAGTCGAACGTGAAACCTGTATTACCGAGTGCCAGAGCTCTAGCCACTCAGCCATCAGGACCCTATTTAGAAAAAAAATGAACTGATTCTTTGTTTTTTTGCACTTATATGTATATATATAGTCAAGTACATCAAGCAATCCTAAGTGAAGCAAATATTTTGTTTCTATAATTTTTTCATTGCGAATATATTTCCGCCAGAAAAACTCATAAAAATCATCAAAACTTCACAAAAACATCAAACCCCAGAAAGAGATAAATACTATTTCTTTGGTAAAAACTCGAGTAGTAAAAACGCAACCAAAGTCACTGCTGTCATTAGTATCTTAAAAAGACTACCCCTTTGTAAGGAATAATACCATCCTCCTAACGTATTTGCGATTGGGGCTTTATAGGAAAAGGAGCAAAGATCTTGCCTCTAATCTACTCTCTTTTTTTCCCCCTGTCTAGCTTCTATCTTTCATATGAATCGGGTACATTTGATATATATATATATAAGAATATTTTCTGAAACCAACTTAATGGCGGTAAACTTCTTTGCGAGTAAAATCGATTCACTCGTTTTAATGTAATATGTTTTATTTATTTTTTTAAAAAAAAATAATTTACGATACTGTGAATTTGCTGTTATTATTAATTTTTTTTTTCTGTTTTACATCCGGAAAAATTTCTTTGTGTGTTCGATTAACTTTAATACTTTTTAAATATTTTTCAAGAATGTTATCGTTTAATGGAGTGATCCGTCTGCAACTTTTTTTTTTTTTTTTTTTTTTTTGATGATTACTGTAAGTAAAAGTGGTAATTTATTCAAAGACTTGAAAATGATTATTAAGAATAAAAATGGATATTTAAAAAGCATTTTATTTAATTTTTTTGTGATTTGAAATATGAGAAATTTGATTAATACTTTAAGACAGACAATAATTTCTTAAAACTGTTTTTAATGGCAAGACATTCAAATATTTTCAACAATTGAAATAGATTTTGAAATATTTTCAACAATTTTCAACATTTTATTTAGTTTTTTTAATTTGAAATGTGAGAAATTTTGTTAATACTTTAAGATAGACAATACTCTCTTAAAATTGTTTTTAATGGTATGATTTTCAAATATTTTTCATAATTGAAATAGAGTTTCGACAATTTTAAAATATGGTTTACTCTTTTCCTAATAACAGCCCGTTATCTGATTTTTTTTTAAATATAAGTGCAATACTTTCATTTTATGAATCTGAATTTTCCTTTCCTTTTTTAATATGCACTTAAAAATGAAATTAAGTTTTATTCAATAACTCATATAAATTAATAGCACAAATTTTTCTTTCATTTTTTTTTATTTCTGGTTAATTCAACATGGTATATTATTTTATTTGTTAATGTGAGTTTTTTCTACAAAACAGAAATCTATAGTTCGTTAGAGTAGAAAATTGACTGTCCGATTTGGATGGATATAAAAAGAGAGACATAATAAGAGAGAAATATTTTCGTAAAAGTTTTAATTACCACAAATTATTTAAATTTTTAATAATTAAAAATTTAAATTACATATTAGAAGAAAAATGAGATGGAAAAAGTTTTTATCTTTCTCTCGAAACTGCTTTCTGCGGTGTATATCTGACTAGCACCGGTAACAAATAATCGATTCGTCCGTTTCCGTTATAAAAATGGATGTTTATATTTCCCATAGTTAATCCATAGGATGTTGACTAAACTATTTAGCGATGTCCAAGGTACACCACTGTGGATTTGCAGCATTAAAATGAGGTAATAAATTAGTGCATTTATTACATTGTGAAGATCATAAAATTTTAGAAGACAAATAAAACAAAAATTTTAAAAAGCAGTTTTTTTTCATTTCTCAATTTAATTGTTTGATTAGTCACTATTTTTAATCAGAAATATTTCTTACATTTTAGTTATGATATGAACAGATTTTAGAGATTCGCAAAATTTATATTCGAAATATAACCAAAAAGTTTTAATTCTGGTAGCATCATCTTTTTCCGCAGTCCTAATTTAGTTAGAATTTTTTCTTATATATATATATACATTTAATTTCCTGTAGGAAGTATCTTTAATATAATCGCAAATATTAATAATAAATTTTGATAAACATTTACTTAAAGAAAAACATTTCCCGATGTTTTTGATTGGGAATATTTTTTCCAAAATAGGAAAAACTACTATTTCTTTCATATTAATAAATTTATCACCAAAAATATTTTTGTAATAAAAATATGTTTTCGAAGGCATGCGAATTTATTTATAGTTTAATTAGAAAAATTTCAAATGATTATTTTTTTTCTGATTTGACTTACAACGTTTAAAATTAAGAAAATGAGGGAAAGTTGTGAAATAAATCATTTGATAATGCGAATTTTTTTAAATTACTCCAGTAATTATAACAATTAATAAAAGCAAGTTAAAGACAACTTTATTTAGAGAATCAAAAGAATAATCTCTTATTTGTAGTTTATTTCCTACATGCAGTTTTAACATACAATATTAAATATTTTAATAGTTATAATAATTTTTTATTCTTCTTTTCAAAGAGAAAAAAATTAAGACTTATATAAATTATAAAGTTTTTACAAAATATTAAGCCCACAGCTTCCTATATCGTTTAACGTTTATTAATTATAAAGAACAGCATGTACATCGATAGTACAAAAAATAATTTTGTTAAATTTCTGGAAGTTTATTAAAAATATTCAATAACAAAAGAAATTTATTTAGAATAATAAGAAAATTTTTTCATTATTCAGTATATAATCAAAATTACTTTTTTAATGAGTGTATAGTATAAATATTAATAGTTATTATTAAAATTAATTAATTCAATTTTCGGGATCGAGAATTTTATATAGGATCTGAAAAATTATCCATACCGTGCACAATAAGCCTTAAAAATTACTTAAGCAAGCTGACGTTTTTTTAAAAAAATATTTTGTAATATTTTTTTATAAAATTTGTAAACTTCAATCAATACTATTTAGATTTTTGACAAAATAGGGCAAGTTTAACAATATCAAAATTGTTATATAACAGCATGTAAAATGTACATAGTCATAAAAAAAACAGATATCTATCGCAGTCAGTTAAGCCTAGTTAGTAATTTTGATTATAGTTAATTATGAAAATTAATAATAAAATGGTTGTATATAATTTTGACAACTTTGGTAACAATGTAATACGTCACAAATAGATGTTGGTGGTTAATATGTATGATTATAAATTTAAACATGGTGTAAATAATAAATAAAACCTGTTTAATAAGTTCAGAAACTTAGCTAATTTTATATCTATTGAAAAATAAAGATATTTAAGGTTATATTTTATAATTTTTACCCATATTTTCTTCAACTTTTAGGAAAATACCAATCAATTTAGATAATTATGTATAAGTATTAGCAGAGCACAATTTATATTTTTAATACAAACATAGCATAGCTTAAATAAATAATTGTTCTCATTTACTGTGCTGACTTAATGAGCAACAGAAAGGAAAATAATAAATATCTAACCGGCGTTAAATTTGAGATAATTTTGCAGATTCAATTATTACGTAGAATAGTTTGTTATTCAGCATTAATTATTTAATGCAAATTGACTTTTGGAAGATCTTCAGTACTTTTAGAAACAATGGGGCTTAGTTCGAGAAAATATTTTTTTTTGTTCCTTCCCCCATTTTGTCCCATAATACTTTTTTTCGAAATAAGGTTGATTTAAACTTTTTGAATCATTTTAGCTAAAGTATAATCTTTTTAAAATAATATACTGTCTATTCCAGGTAGTCAGGCTTACTGCATGAATTAATTTTTTACCTTCACATGACTGTGATGGGATTTATTACCTTCACATGACTGTGATGGGATTTATTATTATTTACATTTGTACTTAGCTTTATTTGCTTTAGATTGCTGAGCTTTAGCTTTTTTTTAATAAGCTTTACTTTATTTCGTATGCTTGTACATTTTATCTTATCCGCGTAAAATAGCTATTGATCCCCATACCAGTTTGAAAATAAGAAAGGTAAAAATTGTATTCCAATATTTTCGCTTATGAAATTACGTGAATCAGAGTCATACAATTCATAGAATATTTACATGTAATACTGTGTAAATAATATATGCATAAATGAAACGATGGATAGACAAAATAAAAAAAGAATTCAATACTGGTTATATATATGAATTAGCAATAGGGTAAGGCATGGTAATAAAATATTTTGAAGTAGTTAAATCTATCGAGTTAAAAATAACAAGAGGTTGTCGTTTAAAAAAAAGGAAGAACCAAAGAGAATTTTATCAATTTGTCAAGATTGAACATTTTTTGGGGTTATTAATGATTCATTTTCTTCTATAAATGGAAGAGGGATGTAAATTGCTCTTCGATATCACTATATGCAAAACTTTTTTGGGGAAATTTTAAGGTGTCAAAATTCTACTAAAAGACTATTAATTGTATGATGAGGTGAATCTCCAATTACTCAGCAAAATCAAATTATTATCTTCTAAATGATTGAATTATCTTATGTTGGAAATGAATCAGAGGAACTTTCAAATAAAATATTTTGTCTAAATAGAAAGAAACATTCTGTGAGGCTTTCGGTATAATGTTTTTTAAAATTATAGAAAAAAATCCATTTAAATGTTTTAGTAAAAAACTTTTTTTATCTCTAAATTCATAGGCTCTGTTAAATCTAAATAATACAATTAAATATAAATTATAGATTTTTTAAGACGGGGATTAAATTTGAAAATACTCTATTAAACTTTTTAGTTTAATGAAATTGCAAAACTAGGTACACAATACGTGTCTAATAAGAAATGTGAATATTTAAAAATTTGAAAACTATTTTAACCAAATACTCATTTCATTTAAATCCAGAAAATATTTGTATAGATATGATATTTGTAGTACATCAGTAAATAACATGATAGACTATTTTAAAAATGATTGAAGCCAAGTTAATTAAATTATTTAGCCCAGAGATAATATTACATTTGCTTTACAGGTCAATTAAGTTGTAAGATAAATATTTTACCCGAGGAAAAGCCAGTAGACGACCTTTTTAAAAATTAAAATCAATTATAAATTAAGATAAAAATGTGACATTTTGATGGACTTTTTTTTTGAATCCGTACCTTGTCTTAATAGCATTTACTATTTTAATTAATATTCTTAGAAGGTTTTTCAAAAACTGTCAATTATATCTAATACAAAATAATGTAATTGTAAATGTAAAGCTCGAATAATGAAAGATTTTCTTTATAATTTTGACACATCAGTTTTTCTAGCGGAAAAAATGAAATAAGTATTATAAAAAGTAACAGCTAAACAAATTCAACAAGTTTTCAATAGTATCTAAAATGTTTTATTTGATTATTTTAGTAATATTTAAAATATGTTGGAGTTTTAAGTGAAACATAACTAATTGTTTAAAAGAGTTTTAAAGTTTATTTAAATTATATAGCATCACGTAAGCATTTCATTAGATTACTGCTAATGTAATACAGTTTATTCAAATATTGAACGTGTAATAAAGCGCATAATTTTCTTTAAAATAATGTTAATTGAATTTTTATGTCGAGCTATAATAAAAAACAAGTTTTTTTAAATGTCTATAATAAAAAACAAGAACTATTTTAAATGTAACTGGTTATAAATTTAATAATTTATATTCGAGTACGTCTGTTTAAATGCCTAATAACAATTACACTGTTCACTTGTTACTATATTCAGTTAGTAGCTTGATATTGAATTAAAGACGTAATCATCGTCGAGATTAAACTCTGAATTGAAACATTATTAGATTGCAAGGCTCTTCTCACTTCATAATAATCATTAACTAGTTACAAGGGATCCTAATCGAAACTGCATACTACTTTTATAATACTTTGCATCCTGTAAATTATAGAATGTGTAAACGTGATTGTTTTTGGCAAAATTTAAAGAAGTTTTTGTAAATTTTCGAATAACAATTACTTTTAATTATAAAATAAAACTGTTTGAAATTTATTTTTTCGAAACACTTTTTTTCTCATTAAATATTTAATATAATAATTTTTATTCCACACATAGAACTAAAATGATGATAATAATGTATTGATTTCAGTCCGAATCAAAATGACCTGTGATTTGGTAACACTAACATTTTTTTAATACTTTCTAAATACATGCCTTTTTTCATAGCAATTTGTAGTTTAAATGAAATAAAAAATGTCTAAACTAACTAAAATGGCTACACTAACTTAACTAAAATGGAAGAACAAATGGCGATGTGATCTGGGGAAAGTTCAGCCTTCTCCTATAGGGCATTTTCTATATACCGGGTGATTATAATTAAAGTTCCACTTTAAAAATGCTGTAAAAAAGAACCACTCGTCACAATGAGTTCAAATTTGAACTGAAGATACTTAAAGAAGAGGGAAAACGGTACGGCAACAAAAAAGTTCCAAAGTGCATTAATAGATGGCTCTGTAAGTGGCACAAAGAGAGTGAATTCGACTGCCAGTGATATTTTGAATCGAAAGGACACCGTATTTGACATGAGTTGCACATTAAACCAATGGTAGTGTTCAATGTGCTTGATTATTTCGGTCTTTTGACGGAATTGACTTCCAAGTCATTTAACACTTGTGACACTGTTAGTGGAAAGCCAGTCTACCACGGCAAGGTCATACCAAACTGGATGGGAAAAATCAGTGAAAGGAAAAATCGGTTTTTCCTAAAGATAATGATGATAATAAATAACATTTTCACACATTAATATGGTATAAGCAAAAAATGTAAGCTAATATTTTTTAATCGAATATGGAATTAAATATATGTCATCGAATACTATTGAAAAGCTAGCTGAAATATTGCTCAGTCATTTCAAAGACAACTTTTAATTTAGAACAAACATTAACAAGATAATACCTAATTAAATAATATTAATTGCATAATATTTTTCATTCTGTTTGTTAGTGAGATTAGTGCAAATAAATTGTTATTTGTTATATATAAGCTTAAAATTATTAGTTTTAAGTTACATTTTTAAAACTTTAAACTTATGTTTAAATCATTTTTATTAATTATTAACAGCGATTTTGAATTATTATTTAAAATACTGATATTGTTAATTATATTAAGAGGATACATGTTTAAGGAACATATTAAAAATAACGAAACTGCATCACATATTTAATTACGTAACATTAGTTCATTTATCTAACATCGAGTTGATGCGATAATCACAATTTTAAAGCGCGATGTAACATTTGTTTATTATTCGCATTTGTATAAGATATTTTTCAAAAGCATAAAACTGTAAAATTAAATATTTTTAATGCTTAACGTAAAATATATATTTAATGAATTGTTTAAAATAACAAAAATAGCATTATGGCTTAAGTTTATCACTAAAATTAAATTTAGGCATCAATTAAAAAAAAGTATGTAATTAATGAGTAGTATAGTAATAAAAATGCAGTTATACGAGAATTGCTAATACTTTTACAATACTCTTCCTAATTAACAATCATTAGCAGTTTTATTTCACGCTAAAATTTATATCATAGTACTTATTTAGTATTATAAATATTGCATATTAAAATTCATTGTATGCATAATGTATTGATAGATCATGTACCATGAATATTTGTTCTGTGTATTTTTAAAAAGAAGTTTTAGCAAATATTTTCATGAAACCGTTCTCGTGTTCTCGAAGATGTTCGCGTGTTCTGTAGATGATTCTTTTTAAGGGGTAGGGTTGTCAGCCCTTCGCTCAATGCTCTACGGTCATATTAGACCGGGACCTACGGTTTAAAGTGGATTATGAACCACTACAAACACCCAAGGCACATCCAGGACTCGAACCCGAAACCTGTGGCACCGAGCACCAGAGCGCTAGTCACTGGGTCATCAGGCCCCAAGCGTATTTATAAATATAATAAAATTTGTATTTTTAAAATTTAGAGTGGCTGGCGCTGGTTACCATAGGTTTTCGGTTCGAGACCCGGTGGTGCCATGGATGTTTGTAGTGGTTCGGAATTCATTTTAAACAATAGGTCCTAGTCTGATATGATCGTAGAGCGTTTTGAGGGTAGTATTACTCGCGTCCGTAGCATATCTTCAAGCTACACGTGTCCCCTAGTAAGTAAATGAATAACGTCGGTGCAGCCCTTGCTTATGGCATAAAGATAACTGTCGACATTGCTTCTGGCATAAAGATAAGTATTTTCTGGCTGCATTAGGAAAAAAAAGATTTAACGTAATGGGAAAAAACAACAGTGAAATAACATGTAAATTAAATACCTTGGTATATTAATAACAGTTTAAATAAAGGAAAGAAAAAACATTGGATAGATAAATCAAATTTATCATCTATAATCATAAATATTATTAACTATATAAATAAGTGGAAATAGCAAATTGTTCTTTTTATATAATATGTACTAGACTAAAACTAGCAATGAGTAATAAATGAGACCAGGGTACAGGAGCAACTAATGAAGGAATTATATCATCAGGAGAAGAGATCACCGTCCTGATTATTGTTAGATTTATGACCACATTAATATCACAAACCATACTAATGAAGATTATTTGACCATTGGATCTCCGACGCTGTGCTTTGTCTTAGTGGGATTAAGGTAAATTGTCACCATTATTAGAGCAAATGACTTGCAATCTTTCACGTCTTTAATCTCGATATCAATGACTAACATTAAGTAAGAGATGAAAATTTGAATATTCGATATATCATAATAAAGAGTATTAATAAAGAATTTTTTTATGTAATTAATAACGCATTAAATATTTAAAGAAATTTAAAAAAAAATTTCAGTTGCCATTTATAGCACAGGATTTCATTAAAATCATATCTATGTTTCTTATTATAAATTTTGACTTACTTATTGCTTTGATGTTACCTATTATTCATATCAGGTGAGATAAAATTTTATGGAACTTGTTCTTGATGCGAGAATAATATCTTCTTTAGGGACTTGCAAGATTATCTAGCCTTTTGATCTTATTTAGATATTTAGAAATTAATAGATCTTAAAATCCATAAATATCCAACATCCATTCTTTTCGAGTATAGAATCGAACACCTAGCTGTAAGTTAATGATTAGTCATAGTTTAAAAAATTATGATTAAACATTACATAATTACTTTTACATGTTTTTTTAAATGGCATACAAATAACTTTCTAGCAAATATTATTGATATCAATATTAACATTGATAGTCCTCCATAAACTAATATTATTAGAATTTATAAACTTTTCAGTGGGACCCTAAGTGGCGCTGTTCATGTTGTTAAACTTGACAACCTTAATGAACTGTTACTACAAGGAAGTTAAAATCAACCCACTACTTTGTAAATGAACTAAACTCCAATTGACAGCTGATGTGGCGATGTTGTTTTCGCCAATAGGATAAGAAAAATAATTTTTGGACGCGGATGTTAAAGCTTTCCAAATTACTGGACCACCAAACTATCCAATTATTAGAAAGCCGTAGCTTCAAATATATTTGATAAAATAATTCCACTTTGCGATCAATGGATGTACATCCCGGAACTGTCAACATCGATATCAAAATACATTGCAATACCTCATTAACCAACTGCTCATAATTAATTTCATCTCTCTAACAACACTACTTTTAAGAACAACAAAAAAAAAATTACTTAAAAGTTCTCTTTAAAAAAATAGTATCCCCAAATGTTTACATTATTAGTATTTAAATATGTAATCTCTGAGATAATTATTGTAAAATACTTTCCCACAGTTTACAAATACCATAAATTCTTCACATTGTGAATGGTTTTTTAACAAATTTTTTTCAAGAAATATTAAATTACTCCATCTATTTCTCAACCCTATTAAACTTTTCCATTCAGATAATTAACAAGAACTGCTGCAATGGGCATCCACTCAGATACTAGATGTTTACAAATTATTCATCGTATTCTGTTAATCAATCGTCATATACAGATATAATAGTCCTATATATGATTATATATATATATAAGAAAATATAATATAAACGGAAAATATAATATAGATTTATAAAAAAGTTTTTATGTAATCAATAACGTATCAAATATTAAAAAATGAAAACAGTTTTTTTATTCAATGTGGCACTTATAGATCTGTATGTTACTTCTGAATTTCATTAAAATTATAATGGATTACATCATATCTATGTTTCTTATCATAAATTTTGACTTACTTATTATTTTTTTTTACCTGTTATTTCTGTGAGATGAGGAAGAATTTTATGGAACTTGTTCTGCAATCTCGATGTGAGGATAATTTCTTCTGGAAAAACTTTCAAGATCATCTAGCCTGCATTTAGATATTACATAGACAATAAAATCCAGAAAAATTCAACAATCATCATATGACGATTATATATATAATCCTATAATATATAATAATATAACATATAATAATATAATATATATATATAATCATATATATGACTATAATATTTCTATATGACGATTGATTGACAGAATACGAAGAATAATTTGTATACACCTAGTATCTGAGTGGATGCCCATTGCAGGAGTTCCTGCTAATTAGCTGAGGGGATATATATACATAATCGTCATATCATATACAAATATAAACAGCCGGAGATTTTTATTAAAACTTACTACAACTTCAAACCATTTTTCTTCAGTCCTATACCTTATCGACTCTAAACGGAAGGCTATTATGTCTACTCCATAAAATCACATCTTCGATGACGACTTCGAAAACGATTGCAGAGCTGGATATGTGTACTAGTCAAATACATCTTTTACTGGAATATTTTAGTGAAATCCATTTGGCAGTCCAAATTCACCATTTGCAAGACAAATTTAGCTTTTTGGATTCCAAATTTTTGCGTTTCAAATTTACCATTCGAAAAATTAGGGGTTTATTTGTTTTTCATAAATATGTACATGGATGTGTACATCTGAAAATGTATGAGTGCTGCATGTATGCACTAGTAATCTTGCACTAGTATATGTATCGGTATGGATATATTCTTATATTTGCATTAGGATATACATACATTATTCTGTATCAATCTCAATAAGCATGTACGCACATAGACATAAATATATGATGCATTTGTGTGTTTATGTGTAAGTGTGTGTTTTCAATCAATAAGTGTTCATGAGCCGTTTCTAGTATGTAAGTGTATACATGTGTGTTCGAATGTTAATATATATGTATATGAGGTTTTATTTATTTGTATGTATATATGCTAGTATATATGTTTGTACTTATGTACGTTACGTTGAGTCAGCCAAAAAATAAGTGGGACACTCTTAATAAATTTTGTAATTATCATTAGAGCATCACATAAGTTGTATGACTGGAAATGGCTTGAAAGAAACTAACAAAAATGCGATGAAATTGATTTACAAAATTAATTAACATGATTGATTAACCATTTACTCAAACTTTTTTCATTACGAAAACCGATATTCTAAGCGCAATTGATTTAGGAGTGAAAATTATTATACCCACCAATTTTTGTGACAAAATTCATATAAGTTTATAAACTATAGAGAAAGTCCTGTATAAATATTACAATTGTTTCATTCAATAATTCAGTAACATGTTACCTTGTTTTTGTTACGATTACTAAGAAACAGGGAAGAACAGTTTGCTTGATTTCATTAAAATCATTTGTAAACAATAAAAATAATTCAAATTATTTATTTAATTTGAACTGATTAATGATACAGAATTATTATTTTATAACCATTATATCATTTAAAGTCGATAAAATATTCAATCGCTCTTCTTATGAGCATTGAGTGGTTAAAATGCTTTGACACTGTCTTATAAAAAAAACATCATTTTGTTTTGTATGCGTATTAAATTTTCTAAACCATATAGCATTAAATAACTAACAATGAAGATTACTATTTGTCTTTTAATTTCACTAAATTAACTAATGAGCATTTAATTCAAGACAGCTTAATTCAGACATTTAATTCAAGACCGCTTAATTCAGACATTTAATTCAAGACATACAAGTTTTAGTTTTTCAAATCTATGCTCTCCAATCAATAAGAGTTGTTGGCAGCAAAAAAAAAGGAATATCCGCCTTTTTTGCTTGGTTACTTATTGTTAATTGAGGAAAGTGTAAGAATTTTTTGCGTGATTCCGGTTTAATACTTTTATTAAATAAAATGTTATGATAATTAGGGCCAAACTTTTTTTTTCCTTTTTAAACGGGATTTGATTAGTAGATTAGCTATTTAATATTTATATTGTTTTAACAATATGTTTTTCTATTAAAAATGATTGTGCCCTTGGATGTTTGTAGTAGTTCAGAATCCTCTTTAAGCCGTAGGTCCCGGTCTCATATGACCGTAGAGAGTCACAGAGCCTAATCAGACTTCTTCTCCCCATATCATTCCCAAACTGTAAAGGGGCAACTCAGCTCTGGTCACAGTGATGTTATGTGGCGTAGTAGTAGTAGTATTAAAAATGAGTTAAATACGAAATTGAAATTAAGTCATAAGTGTGTCACTTCTTATTAAATCACTTTTGAAAAGGATCCAATATTTTTTATTTAATTTTTTCATAACAAATCTTACAAATATTTTGTTAGAGTATTTTATAAAAAGATGTTTCCTTTTGCAATAAAGATGTGATTATTTTACTTCTTATTTATTTGAAACATTCTTACTAAAGCTTATAGTTTGTTCTTTTGAAATATATAGTTTGTTTTTTTGAAATATATAGTTTGTTCTTTTGAAATATATAGTTTGTTCTTTTGAAATATATAGTTTGTTCTTTTGAAATATATAGTTTGTTCTTGTGACGTACAAAAATTTCCTTCCATTGTTTAATACATTCACATTTTTATTTGATGATATTTTAGTTTCAATCTACGTATTTATTTATTTAGTGTTTAATTGTTACCCGCTTTACATGATCTTTTTTCTTATTTATTGAATAACTGTGCTTATCTTTATTTGATAATATTTTCATTGATATTTATTTTTAAAATTTCAGACCGCTTTAAGATAAGACATAAAAAAAATCAGTTAAAATAGATATAATAAGTTTTTTAAACAATTTTAATTCGAATTTTATAATTTTGAAATGTTTTATCTCAATAGAATGTGTTTTAAAGTTTAATATTACTATTGTATTTAACATGAATAACAGCAGTTCATGTCTGTTTGGAGAAACTGAAATTTAATATCTTTTAAATATACAAGAGCAGAAAAATGTTTTGTTCAATATTATAAATATACAATTAAGTATATTTAAAATAAAAAAAAATGTAAATATATATTTTTATTATGAAAAGTAAAATTTTATTTTATTTTAAGCAGGATAAGCATTGAATCCTATAGTTAATAAAATACTTATTAGTTAATGCGGCAAGCTTATAATAAGCTTATTAGTAAGCGTGTAGGGGAAATGTTTTCGAAGCAAAACATGTCTGGAATATGTTTTGGAATACGGTGTTATAGAATACTCACGAAATACTCATGCTAGAGATAAATACGAGAAATCCATAATCCAGAAAGATTATATATTAGTTTTAAAAATAGTGAAGAAATGAACTCATCAGAGCTCTAGGCGTATTGTGCCAAATGTTGGTGCAATCAAAAACGAAAATTGGCTCTTTATATGGTATTTTAATTGTAAACTGATCAATAAACTCCATAGCTAATGAACAACGCTAAAATTTCTAATGGATCTCTGAATCGACATTGACCGGGGGGCTTTTCGATAAAAATCGAAATTATAAAATACCTTTTAACCTCTTCTATGATTGAAATAATGGTGTACATTATTTTTTTTTCGAAAAATATTTATTTTTTTTGCAAGCGATACCCAATTATGCAAATTGAATTCATTAAAGAACTTTTTTTTCGTGAATAATAGTTTCAAATTATTATAAAATGGTGCATTTATATTTATCGAATGGCATCCAATATTTTGATCATATGAACAGTAATTAAATAGGAAAGCACATTATCGTTTTCGAAGCTAAAAGCTTTTAACAGAATCTCTTTGAAAAATAAAATAATTTATTTAAAAATTTTATCGAAATGTTATCTTTAATTTGAATTGAAATCAATGAAATTCATTTTAGATATTCTACATTATTGAAAGCATTAAACAATAAGATCTCTCTCTCTCTCTCTCTCTCCCTCTCTCTCTGTCTCTCTCTCTCTCTGTCTCTCTCTCTATATATATATACACTGAAGTGACAAAAGTCATTGGATAGCAATATGCAAATTTTCAGATGGCAGTAGCATCGCGTAGAACAGGTATAAATGCGCAGTGCTTTCATTTCTGTTCAAGTTATTCATGTGAAGAGGTTTTGACGTGATGATGACCGCACGACGGGAATTAACAGACTTTGAACGCGGAATGTTAGTTGGAGCTAGACGCATGGGTCATGCCATTTCGGAAATCGTTAGGGAATTCAACATTCCCAGATCCAATGTGCCGAGAGTATGAAATTTCAGGCATAACATCCCACCATGGACAGCGCAGTGGTCGACCGCCTGCACTTAACGACCGAGACCGGCGACGTCTGCAAAGAGCCGTAAATTCTAACAGACAAGCAACACTGCGTCAAATAACCGCAGAAATCAATGTGGGACGTACAAGGGACTTGTCTGTTAGAACTGTGCGGAGAAATTTGGCTTTCTTGGGCTAATCCAGCAAAATACCGACTCGAGTGCCTTTACTGACAGAACGACATCGCTTGCAGCGACTCTCGTGGGCCCGTGAGCATATCGGTTGGTCCCTAGATGAATGGAAAACCGTGGCCTGGTCCGATGAGTCACGATTTCAGTTGGTAAGAGCTAATGGTAGGGTTCGAGTGTGGCGTAGACCCCACGAAGCCATGGACCCAAACTGTCAGCAAGGCACTGTTCAAGCTGGTGGTGGCTCCGTAATGGTGTGGGCTGTTTTTTCATGGCATGGACGTGGTCCTCTGGTGCGACTGGACCGAACATTGGCTGGAAATGCTTATGTTCAGCTACTTGGAGATCACTTGCAGCCATTCATGGACTTCATGTACCCAAACAACGATGGGATTTTTATGGATGACAATGCGCCATGTCACCGGGCCACAACTGTTCGCGATTGGTTTGAAGAACATTCTGGACAATTCCAACGAATGATCTGGCCACCTAGATCGCCCGACATGAATCCCATCGAGCATTTATGGGACATCATCGAGCGGTCTGTTCGTGCCCAAAATCCTGCACCATCAACGCTTTCACAATTATGGACGGCTATCGAGACAGCATGGCTCAATATTCCTGCAGAAGACTTCCAACGACTTGTTGAGTCCATGCCACGTCGAGTTGCTGCACTTCGCCGGGCGGAAGGAGGGCCGACACGATATTAAGTGGTATCCCATGACTTTTGTCACTTCAGTGCATATATATATGTATATTAATAGAGCAAAAACTATACAAGATTTTAAAGACATTTGTTATTAAATTTATCTAATTTTTAATGATTTAAAAATAAATGATACACAATTTTAAAAATTTAAATTTAAAAATTATAATTGAAAACAATAAATAAAATATTAAATATTAATTTTTTTAAATGATAAGCAATTTTAAAAATTTCATTTTAAAATTTTGTAAAACTATGCATATATTTTGTAAAATATATATATGTATTTGTGGGATACGTTTATATATATTTTAAATACAATCTATTTATATATTTCGTAAAAAAATAAATAATATATATAATTCCCACACTATATATATATATATATATATATATATATATATATATATAGTGTGGGAATTACACAAGATTTTAGAGGCATTTGCTATTCAATTTATCTAAACAAATAATTTTTAATGATTTAAAAATAAATGATTAAAAATTTTATTTGAATTTAAAAATTATAATTGAAAACTATAAATAAAATATTCAATATTAAAAATTTTTAAATGATAAAAAATTAAAAAAAATTATTTTAAAAATTTTGTAAAAGATAAAATTACATTAGAATTCTGATGAATTTAATGAATCGTAATATTGTGTTTAGTACTTCTGGGAATATTACGTTCCACTATTTAATAACAAATATCTTTCATTTTTAAACATTAATCACAAACTTCATAGTTTATAAATATATAAACTATTATTTGATTTATTTTCCTTTTTATTGTTTCTAGTATTTTATTTACAGAAATAAAAATCTTAAATTGAATTGTTATATAATTTCCATTATGAAAGCAAGTTAAAAAAAAAGATAATTAATTAATTAGGGAGGAGTATTGATACAATATATATTTGGCGCATTAAATTTTGGGGGCATATAGTATTTCTTTTGATTAAAAAAAAAGAATTTCTATCCATCGAAATACAAATAATGAGCTTATTGTAGAATTTAATTAGATCAATAGAAACTAAATTCTAAGTCTAAAATGTACTACATTAAAAAATGGGTCATTTGGTTATTTTTTTATAAAAATCCTTTACATTCAAGTGAAATCAATTATACATACTAATTACATAAACCATGCATTTAAAAAATATATAAAAAATTAAATGTCTATTTGTTTTTCATAGACTAACCTTAAAATAATCTATCACCAAGGAGTATTTTTTATTCCTTTCTCGATCTAAAGCTTTACTTAATGAAAACTCACGAGAAAATTAAAAACAAAGCTTCTTGGTTAATTCATCACTTATTAAATTATTATGACGATAATTGAATGCTAATGTGAGAAACTTGCATAAACCATCACATTTGCCACTAAGGTTTCATCCCCCCTCAAAGCTATGATTGCAATGCACGCCATAAATAGATCGAATCCTGATTCTCTTTGCAGACTAATAGCGCACTTTATCACATAGTCAGATAATTTATAAACTTGCATGCAATATTTAAACGTATGAGTGCTCATCAGCACTTACACGCATATATATAGGACAAAAAAGTCTAGCAACAAATATTTATTACACAAAATTATATGACACCGAAATAACGTACAAAAAATTGGACAATTTAATTTTAGAAAAACCATAAGTACATGTCAGTGACTGTAAACATCTTAATGCTGTCTGTTTAGATTTCATTGAAAAGCGTTTGTAAACATTAAAAATAGCACAAATAGTTTATTTAATGAATAATAGTTTCACATCTTGATTATTTTATTGTAATAACTCAATTTAGAATCGATAAAATATTCAATGACAACCTGTTATGAACGATAAATGGTTAATATGCTTTTGAGATTGTCCAATAAAATTAAAATAATTTTTTTTTGTATGCGTCTTAAATCTTCTAAATACATCAAAAAGTCAACAATGAAGATTGTTGTTTGTCTTTCAGCGTCACTAAATTAACTAATTACAAATTGACAAATTTAATTAATTAAAGGCAGTTCTATTAATATTGTCTTTTTTAATTAATGATGTGTTCCAACCAATAGGAGTGTGTCGAGAGTTAGAAAAAGGCGTAGTTCTTTTTTATTTTGTGCTGGTTATTTATTGAAAATGAAATGATTTTTTTTCATGATTTTAGTTTAATAAAACCAATTTTAAATCAAAACTTACTAGAATTTTGGCTAAACGATTTTATATTTATCTTTTAAGAAAGGAATTGAATAAAAGATTAACTATTTAGTATTTTTATTCTTTTAATAATTCCATTTTTAATTAAAAATCATTTAAATACGAAAATTGCATTAACTGAAAAGGTTTGATAAAGCAAAAAAAAGTAAAGTAAGCAAAAAAAAAAAAAAAAATCTAATTATGGAGCTATTTATATAATTAGTAGCTGATTGCAGTGACGAATTGATTATTTTCTTAAGTTTCACAAATTTAAATAAACTTCTAAAAGCTGCACTTTATGTTTATTCATTATTTTAATCAGAGTTAATCATTTATGTGTTGAAAAAATTTTCGAATAAATTTTAAAATAAAATTGCACTTTACAAAGTATTTTCATGCAATCAAATAAGATATTATTGCTTTAACTTTATTAACAAAAACTTGTTTTTTTAGTTAATATTAAAAATATATATTATGGTAAGTATCGTTATATATATAAATGTTAATAACTTTTTAATAAATACAAAAATAAGAAATTTTAATGTTATAAAATACAAAATTTAGATTATGTGGATTTTTTTATTTTGAGAATATAAAAACATTGTTTTTCGTGCAAGCTAGCTGTTTTAATTAAAAGCACATGTTAAGCACATGTTTTAATTAATTTACATCAGCTTCTTATGAATTAAAATTAGATTAAATACTTTAAATTTAACGTTAGGCAAAAATTTAAATGAAAATTAATGCTATTAATTTATAAGGAAAATATAAATAGTTTTAAGGCTGAAAGATAAACTATTTCGGATATCACAAAAAAACTCCACATAATCCTTTTTCTAGTATTCGATAGGTGTATGTTTATGTTTTTAAAAAATGCCAGTTGATACCATATACCACTAGAATGACACATATATAGCAGATTCTAAAGTAGCCAGGACTACTAATTATAAGTTTATTATATCTATATTTTGCCACCGTAATTTTAAACAAATTTTGACAGAAACTGCATCGAGGTTGAAATCTCTTTGCTTTTTAATGGAGTCCAAAATCCTTCGGTTTGACATTGGTTGCAGAGCTTCGAAATGAGTTCTCTCAATTCCAAAATCCAAAGTGCTATCAAGTCGTTCCGTTTCTTTCTAGCAATACAATGTTATTTGTTACATCGTCCATTTCGGGAAATTTATTATTACTACTACTATACTACACCACATCATATCACGTGCCTGGAGTTGAGATGCTCCTATTGAGTTTGGGAATGATGTGAGTGTAATTAAATGGACACGCGGTAAAGAATATACGTCGAAAAATTTCACATAAATCCCTTTGGGCTTTACAGAGACTAAAAAATGAGGAAAATTTATCAAAAAAAAAAAATAAATAAAAAGAATAGTGTCTTTATTAGAAAACATGGAAAATAGAAAAGCAAACAAAACATTAACAAAAAAATTGTAATCGTCTAACGCCGATGTATGACCCATGGGTATCTGCATTTTTGGTGTTTGCATTTTTTGTATTTGCATTATAGGTACATGAAATGGCAGCAGACAATGTCAAAAAGAGTGCTGGCATACCAAATTGTAGGATTTAAGCACACACGTGATTTTTTTCGTTTTCCCAGTGAGCCGGACTGCATTTGATCGTCTTCATTAACTTGCATGCCTGATTTTTGTAAAAGAGTTGACGTAAACATTGTTGGTCTTGAACTTGTTGCGCGGTCAGAGAGGAATCGGTAGGAATTTTGTTTCGAAGACAAATTTGTATACTACTTAAAAAAAGTTTATGTAAATTTTCTTGATGGCTGTACAAAATTTTTTGAGGTGTAGCACCTCGACGACCATAACGTCTCAATTCAGATTTAACAATCTCTGAGTAGGTGGGAGGTTTCTTTCTCGTAAAACGACGCATATCACCACAGTAGATTCTTGGGTAAGAGAGCTTTTCTGCAAGATCATCAAACAATACTGACAAAGGCATTTGGTCTTCACCAAGTGATAATGCCAATCCAGCATCAATGTTGGTATTGAGTTTATTAATGACCATCTCGGCTGGAGCAGGATTTACGAATGGGTCGTCATAATCATCGTCGTCTATATCAGACTCATCGTTTTCTTCCGAAGAGATAGGATTCAGGTCAGCGAAAGCATTTGGACCTTCAGAAAACGATTCTGTTCGAAATTTTTCGAGCCATTCCAAATCGATATTAACGTTTTGTGATTGGTATAAAGGCTTGTTCATTAGATACAAAGTCGCATTGTAAATACGATTGGGATTAACGCATTGATACATAAAGTGCGATTTGAAAGAGAGACGTTTCTTCAATTTCACGTAGATAGTGGCTGAATCGTTTACATTGTGAGGAAGACAGTCGACCGATTTGTGCAAGTCGTTAGGAACGTTCGTAACGGATCCCTTGATACCATATTGACGATCCCGACCAAGCACTCGTATTTGCATGAAAGGGATACGAAGGGCAACGAGACGCTCCTCCAAATCATTCAACTCAGACAAACAGGAGGGTTGCTCAGGATATCGAAAGCCATAATTGGCTGCAAGATTTGAAATGTTGCGTTTACGAATATGATCACTGCACCTTTTTACAAAAGTCAGCTTCCTCCAAGTCGACAGATAAAATTATTGCAATTTGATTTAAAGAAACGTTCTTCGACTTTGAGCCACTGTTTCTCATGAGAGTAGTCGTTTAAATCGGAATGAGTATTGTTCAAGAAGCAATGGGAGCAGGAAGGAGTAACTGAAGGGGACGAATTAAAAGTATCCTTGAGAGGACAAGAACAGGAGGAAGAGTAAAGAGAAGGAGTTTGAACACATTTCGTGTGTTTAATATTGTCATCGTGAGGGTTGATAGTCTGTTGACGCTTGAGAGCTCGACGCTCCCGTTGAAGGGCATTTTGGCGGGCACGAGTTTCAGGCTTCGAACGGGCTGTTCTTTTCCTTTCACGATCATGCGCTTTAACATTGTCTTCCATTGTTGTCAACATTGTTTCCAATTTCCATTGTTTCCTTTTTGACATAACTTTATTTCGGATCGGACATCATTTCAGGTCGTTACCGAAAACAATACCCATTGGATACCCTTGGGTAAAATAAACAAGTAATATAAAAAAAAAATTTAAAGTCAATTCCTACTTTTTTTCCATTATATTGCAAAAAGTCCTTTATAAATAATTTTCATTCATTTTTTTAAGTTTATCTGGCGCCATCTGTCGGTAGATACGTGCAACTTAAATCTAAAAAAACTAAAATTAATTAATTTAATTTAATTACTGAATTAATATTTGAAAAAACTGTATTGACATCAAGTGTCATCCACTACAAGTTTAAAAAAATGTATTTGAACTTCAGTGGATGAATAAAAAGTATTTTATGAACGATTGAAAATTTGAACAAGATATATATAGAGAGAGTGTGAGCTAATAGAAGGAATTGAAGAAAAAAAGCAGTAGAAAATATTAAAAAAAAAAACCTAAAAAAGTAAAGAAAATAATGCAAAAACAAAAAAGGAAAAAAATATATGTAAGAATTCATTGAAATATAAAAAAATACAGCAAGCAAATTACTGCAAAACTTCAAAAAAACAATGCAATATAATAAAAACACAATTGAAAAATATATAAATTAGAGAACGTAAGGA
Source organism: Caerostris darwini (assembly GCA_021605075.1). Lineage (NCBI taxonomy): Eukaryota > Metazoa > Arthropoda > Arachnida > Araneae > Araneidae > Caerostris > Caerostris darwini. Next base: position 1,269,215 of record BPLQ01015322.1, read on the forward strand.
ATATTCATCAAAGCAGTTAAAGTGCATAGAAAGCATAATTAGAAGAGGAGTAACAACTAATAAAGAAGTGTAAGTAGCAGATGCTGCAGAATTATGAACAATGAAGTACAAAAGGCAGGAAGATAATACATCTGAGAAGACATAATTAAAGATCAAAAGTACATAGCTAAATAATTGGTATTTACATAAAAAATATTAGGCAAAGTGAAAATTTTAAATTGAGATGTATATGGAATAAAATAATAAATTGTTTCAAAAATAATTTTAAATATACACACACACACGTAAATTTTATTAAAGTAAAATTACTTAAAATTTGCGCACATAATATATACATTATTTATACTATTTTATAAAGTAAAATTTCCTTAAATATACAAACATTCACACTCAGCGTAAATATAAATAAGTTAAAAAAAAGAAAAAAAAAGTACCTCTGCTATATTGAACACAGGAGCAACTTGACACTTTGTCTGGGATAACTAAAGTTTGATTTCCACAAATAATTGCGTCTTAAAATTTTAATATTACGTGGATTAATATTTGCTACGGAAGATTTCTTCATATGTCAAAAAACTAAAAAAAAAAAAAAAAAAAAAAAGCACAATATATTAGACAGTTTTATAAAATTTAGTGATTTTGTTTTCTTAAAAATAAAGAATGTTCTTCGGGAGGATAAATTATGGAGATGTAATTTTAATAAATAATATTATAATTTATGATTTAAACAAATATATTCATCTAGCTTAATCTTTATGTGAGCATTTATTTAATGAATTTATTTTAATTATTTAAAATTAATAAATTAAGGATTATTACATTGCTAGTAGAAATGAGAAAAATTTAATGATTCAAAAATTTGATTTACTATCAAATATTTTAATTCCTTTTAATTATTTAATTTAAATGTAATATTTTAGACTTATTTTTTAGTCATAATTTAATATTCTATACGAATGCATCTATGCATCGATACCTAATACAAAGCAGATACATATGGTATATAAATGGATAATATGGATATGGTATGAATATATTTATATGTATATGGGTAGTATAGAATTTTATATACTATCCAAATATATATATATATATATCCATACCATATCCAATACAAAGCAGATACGAATGGGTTCGTACTGTAATGTTTTTGGAATATTTTGCATTTTCTTCCTTTTTAAAAATAATATTAATTCCGCACTGTTAGGACAAGCTTTTGAGAAAATTCTTCTTCAATTAATACATAATCATATAATTATGAACTAGCATTCCGTAGAAACTTAAAAAAATTTCAATGTATTTTTAATGTATATTGATATAAATGTTTATATAGAAGCTGGAAAGTGTTTAGAAAATTAAAATGACTGACCTTAGAGCTCACAAAATTAGAATTATTATTTACATCGGAGAGTTATTAAATGAAAAAATGAATATAATTTTTATGTCATTTTAAAACAGAATAAAACTCAGCTTGAATGGTATTCTTTTACAGACTAAACTATACACCGTGTAATTTAGAAATTTCTTGAAGATGCTTTCTACTCTTAATTGCAGCAATAATGATTTTTCTGTTAATCCTTCCCATTTTATAATTGGGATTCGAAATTTTCCGCACAAAATAATTATTTACTTGAAAACGAGAATTTTTTAAAAAAATAATTAATTTTTGACAAAAGATTTCTTTTGACTTAAAATTTATTTTGAATTTTACTAAGAAACTTCAGTCATGATTGTTTTTATTAATGAAATAGCAGACAATATTTTTATTGTATTACTTTTAATTTGGAAATTATATAGTTTAAAGCAGCTAAAATTCATCTAAAAGCAGAATAATTTTATGATGTTAGCTTGTTATTAAAATAATCTCATTATTTTTAGTTAAAATCAATTCCTTACAAAAGGAGAACATAATGTGATAACATATAATAACATAATAATAATGCAGAAGAATTATTAATCTAAAGTAGTTCATCAAAATGTAAAATTTATAAATTAAACTTAAAAAATTAGGAAAATTACAGAAGATTAAGAATTAAGAAAATTAAAAAAAAATTAAGTTTTAAAATTTAAATGTTAGTAAATATTAAAATTTTTCTTGAATTTTATGAAAAATAAATTTTTTTTTCTATAGCTAGAACAAATATTGTAATAAAATAATTAATAAAAATATTTTTTTCATTTTCAATAAAAATCACAAAAATTTCTCAGTTTTAATTATCTCTTATAGTTAAGTTTTTCTAGTTTTCGATGCTCTCATCCTAATGCAAATATTGTAAGCTAGATCTCTATTTATTAATTATATATTAATTGTACGAAAATTTTAATTATTTTTATCAATTCTTTTATTTAATTGATTTTATTAATTCATGTATGTCCTTTTTTGTTAATTTCTTGTAACTGAAAAATGAAAAGAATTTCGATTAAGAGAATTACGAATAAACAATGTATACTACTGCGCCCAAAAAGTAAGACCAATTATTTTTTTTTCCAGAAACTCTTTATTTATTCTTTCAAATTTATTTCATCGCCTGCAAAATAATCCCCTCCGGACACAATGCGCTTATGCCAACTTTTTTTTCTAATCCTCAATGAATGCTAAAAAGTCATCGGCAGGGATGGCCTTTAAAGCGCGCGGCGATTCACGTTGAGTGGTCTGTTGAGTTTAGGGAATAGCCAGAAGACGCACGGTGTGAATACAGTAACCACTGTATTCACTGGGTTTCATTTTTGGTGGAAAAGTCACGAAGAATCAATGCAGTGTGAGATGGCGCATTCAGTGTTTTCGGTACCAATTGAGAATTGACGCATTTGAGGCCCAAAATGGAATTGGCCGATCCTTTTGAAATTCCAACATCATCAGCAAGGTCTCTAATTGTGAATCGACGGTTTGCACGCACCAAATTTTTAATTGTTTGGTCGTCGGTTGAGTTTGATGATTGACCAGATGTCTCTTCGCCTTCAACGTTTTCTCTGCCTTCTTTGAACTGTTCTTACCACTTCTAAACATTTCTTTTCGATATAGGAATGATCACCGAATGCCTTCTGCAACATTCTATAGGTTTCTGCAAACAAAATGTAATGCAAGTTCTTTGCTCAGTTAATTCAGGCATTTCTAAAATCGCCGGAATCAGTTTTAGCATCTCACAAAGCCAAATGTAACTCAAACGCTAATAAATATTTTGACGTGAAATTTCACACAGATGTCAAGGACAGTGCCAGCCATCTAAAAAAGAAAAAAGAATTGAAATTCTATATGCCCCGGGAATTTTAAAGTGAAAATTGATGTTACTTTTTGGAGACAGTAGTAGTTATGTCTTTAAAAAAAAACATAATTGCAATCTCATTAGCAGGGCTCCGATCTGAATGACTTCAGCTAGAAACACTACAAACGAAACCGTAAATGAAAGACATCGAATGTCTGTATACAAAGTAAATATTTAGGTTCCAATGTCCTGAAGGAAGAGAAAGAATTTTTCCCCGTCCAATATTGTGTGTGTGATAGGGGGTAAAATTGAAGAGCAGTTCTGCAGGATTCTTTGTGACCTTAGGTAATGCTGAATTTGCTATTTGTTGTTGCAGTGTCGAATGAAATAGTCAGCATACGAACACATCACTTTTGGAAATCTTTTAATTTGGAATGAAATCGAAATGCAAATATTACACATAATACAGAGATATGTAGAAAACTATCAGCTCGGCTGTTGATACAGTATATTTAATATATTCTCTATTAGTTTTTTTTGTTTTATTATGTTGTATTTGCTTTTATTATGGCGGCAATAGATAGAAACTAAGCCTTGTAGCATGTTAGCTAATGTTAAATGTTTCTAAAAATTATCTAAATGTTTCAAACACACATTCTGCTTTTTCTTAAATTGTAAAATGTGAGAATGCACAGTTTAATGAAAACTTGTATTATATTGTTTGTTCATATTGTTTGCTTCAACTGTATAGATGGGACAGAATTGTTATGATAATATAACTACTACACATTTTTTTTTTAAATTTATTTATTACCAGAAAATAATCTGTTTATTTTTACAACACAGCACATAAAATGTCTCATATTTATTTAGTGGGAAATTACTTATAATATCTTCCAGTAATTAAACAATATTCTAAGAAAATATCCATATTAAATAAAAATAAGAATATGCAGTTAACTTAATTCATTGGATATCAATTTCCTACATATCAATTTAAATTAAAATTAGATTATTAATAATCCTCTAAAATATACTATTTTAAACAATACTTTGAAAAACATTCTACAGAAATATTTTTATTCTTTAATAAGTTAAGCTAGTGCAATTTTTTGTTAAGACACAAAATTAGGTAGTTTTGAATTAGTAAAAAAACATGTTATTAATTTTATGAATTAATTATTTTTTCAGTTATTTATTATTTTTTAATTAAAATATACTTAAACAAAACATGAATAGTCGTGTTAGGAATTTTTTTCATTATTTTAGTCGAATTTTATTAAGTCTAATAATTATTGAAATTTTCTATTCATAAAAATATAGAGTTCTAGAAATAATTTTAAAAAATATATAATTAATACATTTAAATTACAGAACATCTTGTTGATTGTTGAAAAATTTAAATTTAAAAATTAAAAACTTAAGGCAAAAAATTTAATTATGAAAATATTGTTCGTTTTCGAACAAGCGCCATCGTTATCGGCGTAATCTCATTTACATGAAAGGCGAACTACAATTATTTTTTTATTTGGAAATTATTCCGTAATTCGTATTTCATTGAATATTTCGTAACTATTAATAATAATTTTTAAAAAAAATATTTCTTAGGAATTGGCGATACTAGACGACAGCATAAAAGTTTAGCATGTTATAATTTAACATTTTTTCAATAATAATATTTAATATTAAATATATTTAAAAAAATATTGTTAATTATTATTTCCAATGGCAGATTATGAACAGTTACAGCAAAAAAACAAACATACAACAACAACAAAATAATACAACAAAACATGCTGAAACAGAGTTCATTAATCTAACAATAATGCCAAGTTGCAGATCTTTTAGCCACTAAAAAGTGTTACCAGGTGCACCACGGGGAGGTAGATCTTCTGCGCACCCATATTGTTAATTATGTATAAGTTTTATTTATTATTCGAAAAGTCAATTTTTTAACCTTCATATCTCCCGTAATTTTAAAGTAGATTTCTTCAAAAATTTCCTATACTAAATTTGCTATGCTGAATCGATTGCTCTAAACTTCTTGTATTCCGTAAAGGAAAAATTTCGAGTTAGCATTTACACTCATGTCCATAAATTAAGGATAATGAAGTTCAGGCAAAGAAAGAGACAGAAGCAAAACAAATTTGACTTATTTGTAAAGTCTATTGATTAAACAAAAGGTAAAGATAAAAAAAGATGCTATATGTTTGACAAAATTAATAAAAATTGCGATTTTTACTCCCTGGAGCAAATTTCAAAAAGAACCTATTTACAAAAAACAGTATAACATGGTTAGTATGATTATTAATATGGAGTATGTCTCCCGGACGATGCAATACAGGCCTTACAACGCCTAGGCATACTGAGTATCAAATTATCAATCTGATCTTGGGGAATATTACACCACTCATCAAGCAATGCCCTCCGAAGTTCCGGTTGACAGGTGGGAGGGGGTTGACGGGCTGCAATTCGTCGGCCAAGCATATCTCACACATGCTCTATTGGATTCAAGTCCGGTGAGTATGCTGGCCAATCCATACGGGTGATATCCTCCAATTTAAGGCATTCGTCTACAATGTTTGTACGGTGAGGACGGGCGTTGTCATCCATAAACAGAAATTCAGCACCCATGGCGCCCCGAAACAAACGTACATGTTGTTCCAGAATGACATCCCGATAGATGTGGCCTGTCATCGTTACACTCTGAACATGCAGGTCAGTTCTGGAACCAAGAATAATTCCTCCCCAAACGAGCCATCCTGCGCCACCGTAACGGTGCCGTTCAATGGTGTTCTCTTGCTGGTAACGGGTACCTGGCGCTTAATTTATCCTTAATTTATGGACATGAGTGTAATTAACCATGTTAAATGATTTTGTTAATCAAATGCATTCCACCATACGTTAGCTCCCTTCAAGTTAAATCGAGCTATACCTATTTTGTGAAGATCTTATAATTTATATATATATATGTGTGTGTGTGTACATGGCAGCATGTATGTGTGTGTGTTTGTATACGTGAGATGCACTCACATATACAAACATAATCGGGCATACATATTTTATATAACGCATACATTACTTACAAATATTTATCACAATTATGAATACATTACAAACTTACATACATACATATTCGCATACAATTATATACATAAACATAAATACACGTACGCATTTAAATATATAATATACATGGAGGCATGTTACATATAGAATGCATACACTCATGCACAATACAAATATAACTGTTTGCTTAAAGTCCTTCATAACTATATACTTAAAGACGTACATACTATACAGACGGAAACACATATATACATACAAATAGACAGGCATAAAAATACATACTTAAATAGACATATATAGCCGTTCACACTTACTTACCCAGACAGACAGATGCGCACATAGACACAGACAAGCATATAAGAATACTGACAGACAGGCATATAGACATATATTCCCATATATGCAAATATACTTAAGCACACTCACACATACATACATATTCACACCTTCTCAGACATGACTAATCATGTAGACGTGCACATTCAAAGGTACGCACGCATGTATGTCTTCTCAAATAAATATATGCAAACGTTCTTATATATAAATAAAAACATTAATTTTTCAAATGCGTGAATTTGTAATGCAAGAAAGTTGAATTTGATTAGCAAAAAAGTTGAATACGGTTTCGAAACACGTACATATATGCAAAGGTTCCGCATAATTTATAACGTCTCAAAAAATTGTTGTTTTATTCTTTCATGAATGTAGTTTATATGTTATCTCACAAATATTTAAAAGAAAGTACTTTAATATAAAATTAGAAATGGGGAAGATAAAAATTGTCTTTTCATTACTTTCAAATCCCTGGCAAATAAGTTTTGATCCTTTAAACAGAACAAATACTCTTTAAAAATGAATTAACGTTAACATTTATCTTTAATGAGAATCTTTTATGCGAATTAGTTTAATTATTTTTTTTTTTTATAATTTCTTTTGTCCGTTAAAAATTCATTAACTAAATTTTATAAATTATTCAAAACAGTGGAAGCTTTATAAATAATGGTTTGTTAACATGTTGGTATTAAAAAAATATTAAAACGTTTATTACCAGACTTTTTCAGTATGCTATTTTCTTAGCTGCAAGTCAACGTTTCTCTATCTTTTAGTATTGGCGATCCAGTTTTCAATCATTATTTCCATGGTTCCCTCTTTTAATATAATAATAATGTTTAAAATAATGTATTTTGAATATTTTAACTCTAAAGTTACATTAGTTACCCATATATATAATCCATCGTTAATATATATGTTGTAATTTGCGTGCTAATTGCAATTGACGGTATTATTACGGCAGTAGATTTATACAGCTAGCGCTCTGGTACTTGGTGCCACAGGCTTCGTGTTCGAGTCCCGGTCGTGCCATGGATGTTTGTAGGGGTTCGAAATGCACTCTAAACAGTAGGTATTGATCTAATATAACTATAGAGCTTTGGTCGGAGGGCTGACAACCCTACACCGTAAAAAGAAAATATCTCATGGTGTGGAATCTGCCAGCAGATCTTGTCCGACCATGAGGCTGTTGCGCCATTGAAGAAGAGGAAGATTTACATAGAACCATAGATAAAATTTTAAGTGTGTGTAAGCGAGCATTAGACAAGAGCGAAGCATAGACGAGCGAAATCAACGGCAAGTGCATTAAACTAGCGAAATCAACAGCAAGTGCGTAAGTAAGCGAAATCATCAACATGCGCATCAGTAATTACATAGACCAGCAAAATCAAGAAGTACATAGACGTGATTCCAAAAATAAAAGCAAGAAAATATTCTGAAGAACATTTAAATTTTGGGTTTGCCAGTCTCTGAAGTAAATGAAGGAGAATGGCCCACGTGTGTCATTTGCTCAATAATTTTGCCAGTAGGCAGCATTATTTCTAATTAACTTAAACGACATTTAGAAACGCTATGTAGCGAGCTAAAATTTAAATCATTTGAAAAGCAAAAAGCCATATGTAAAAGATCGCATACCATTAGTGCAGAATTTGCTTTGCCAGCTGCAACTGAGATTGTAGAAACTATGTTTGAGTTTATTTTGCCAAACAATTGCAGTTCATACTTTGGTAATATTGCTGAAGATGTGTAGCATGAACCTTTCGGGAAGTTGAGAGGCAAATTATTTTCGATTTAACTTGATTATTCAATTATTTTCAATCAGCTACGTTTGATTGTTTGAAGGGAATAGAACTATTTTTTTTCAATTGAATAGAACTCAAAGTAACAGTCTACTTATTGTTTGCTGTCTTAAATGATTTTATAAACGATGAAACATAGAGGGGAAAATACCCGCGATAAATTAATGTTCAGAAGATTCCAAAGTATACTAGCACTTCTGATACAAATCCCCAGAGAAATTTTGGCTTTCAATTAAATGCGTCCTTTTGTGAACATTGTACCAACAATTGTTGTAACCGTAATAAATTATATAAAAACGAGACCAGTTAAAATCAAAATTCTTCGCTGAACTTTATACAGTCGTGGGTGCAGTATATTCATCGTTATTATATTATTGCGAAACAAAAAGATGTAGCATTTCTCCCACGAGAAGAGATATAACATTTCCATTTCTAGGAGAAAAGAATGTATATTTTTTAACAAGTGCATGATAACAACCTATCACTGAAATCAGACAGTAGATAAGCAGTGGCGGGGATATTCACGCTGCATGCAATTAGTGTCTTGTTCTAATGAGAACAACCTGTCACTCAAATCTGATAGCAGATATTCAGTGACATAGATAATGAGACCTCATGAAATTAGCGATTGTCTGTGCGACTTTCACAGGGCCAAAAAATTACAGATGGGATTTGGACTACACCATGAGTTGCTGCATCGTAACTGGTGAGAGACCATGGGCTGAGAAAGTGTCCACTCCAATGAGAAGTGACGGAAGCTACTCCCATTGACGGATTTTCTTAAAAGATATCACGGAACTCACATTGGCGGATGGTCACTACTCACATTGACGGATTTTTCTTTCTTCTTTCTTCTCTTTTTTGGAGAAGGAGGGAGAGTGTTCAGCAAGAATCTACAACAAGGGTAGTTTTTCTCTTTTTCTGTAAAAGACTGAGCAGGGAGGAGATTCCACCTATTTACAGAGTGGGCCACTTGTGGTTTCGTGCATCACGACTGAAGTGAACTTCGTTTGAACCGAGTGACATTGTTTTGTGCAACTCCGACCTTAGAGTGAATTGCACTTGTGAATCAAATTTATATCTTTAATTTTCATATCTTTGTAAACAGTATAATACCCCAGAGTTCTGTATATATATATATATATTCTAAATAAAAATTAATGTGTTCCCATGAACCGAAAATGGCCTTCTTTTTGAAACAGTTATATGTGTAAAAGCCGATATTTTTGCAACGTTTTTGTTTAAGAATTAGAAAATAAAACCGTTATTTTTTTAGAAGAGGAAAACGGACAACATGAAGAAAAATTCCGAGATTGTTTATTTGTAATGAAAGTGAGATATTTGTTCGACATATTCGAAAAATTAAATAATCTAAATTTTCAATTTCAATGTATAAATACACTTAAGTTGAATAAGGTTAATGCTTTTTGTTGAAAACCGGAATTGTATAGCAGAAATTTAGAGAAAAAAAATTTAGAATAAACAAAATAAAACAAAAAAAATATTTTTTAAATAAAAAAATAAAAAATTCGATTTTATTTTCTCGAAAATCGAGATTTGAACAAAATTAATTACCCTAAATGATTACCCGATTTCAGAAGGATATTGTAGAATATGGCCTTCTGGAATCGTACAGCCACTAATATATATATCAAAACTGTGCTCTATATTTGAGGACTTCGTCATTCTATAAATAGCACAATGCTTGACCACATATTTCCGTGGTCTCCTGACCTTCCGTGATATAGAAATTATCCGATTGTTGCTCAGGCAGCATGTTTTCCAAATTTATTACCAGATTAATGAATTACCGATAGACGTTCGTGTCAGTACGATTTATGAAATTTAATGTAGAAATGAAGCCTTATGAAATTTTGTCCATGAATATCTGGCAATCGAACGATTTCCAATTTGATGGCTAGCCGTGTATTATCTTTTATTGGTGCTATTCCTTTGGATACTGATTATTGAATTGTCTGTCATCAAATTTTACTTTCATTGTAATATGTACAATAAATATTTTGTACAATAAATATGTACAATAAATATTTTGTACAATAAATATTATTTTGAGCTTTATATTAGATTTTTTGAGTTTTATATCAATAGGTATGCTTTTCTTCCTGATGTATCAATTTAACTTGTCAGCTGTATTTAGGCATGCTTTAAAGAGTTGAAAGTTGAGTAAAAAGTTGTAGAGAGACATGTTTTAAAATTTTTTCAATCATTTAATGCTGATGTACCCTTAAAGCTATTAACTCATCTGCTCTATTTTTGTTACTATTTGTTCCTTTAAAAACAGTTAAATAAAAAAAACAAATAAAAAACAAATATTTTTTGTATTAAACCGCATATTTATGTAATACTTATTAGGGTATAATGTGGCATACTTCTGTAAGATAATGTGGCATTTTAGCTGAGTAGTACTAAATCTACTACAGGGAAATGCCTCTGTCCTCATATTTTAGTTTGACTACATCACCTAATTGTGTTTTGTTTGGTACTAAACCCTGCCATAACTGCTGCTCAAATGGATGAGTGCTATGCACTAAATGACTTGGACTGTATTGTTGAGATGTATTGGAGAGCTTGTTGCCTAATGACCTAATGATCAATGGCCTAGCAATTGTTTAATAATAGTAATGTAATATATATTATAATTAAAATTATAGTAAACAGTTTTAATCTCATTTGTGTCTTTATAAATTAAAACCATGTTTATTATTTTTATGTTAAGGCTCTTTAAATGAAATCACTTTACACAATATCACGGGCAATATATTTAAAGATATTATATACATTTTTTTACAATTAGCAGAAAAGTTTTGTGTCAAGTAAATACATCATGATCAATAGTGATTAAATAATGATTAGGACTAATGGAGGAATAAAATCAATTATGTTTAGAAAAAAATTTCTTTTAAACTCTAAGTATTAGTTTATAGAAGCACTAGAGATACTCAATAATCAATACAAAAATTAATGAACCGAAAAATATTTTTTTAAAATTAATTTAACAGTGAATTTCTTCAGAACACAATATCCTTTATCTTTTTCTAAATAAATGAGAACTTTTAACTAATCAATGTCCTTAATGTTGTTGAAGATGAAATTTACCGATAATTGTTTCACCAATGTTATATTTTTGTAGTACAATGTTATTGATTCCTTGTAAAAATAATTTTACCCTAATGGTGGTATACCATTAAAAATTACGTAATTAATTTGAATCTAAAACTAGTTAAAAATATCTATTAGAAGCATATGATGATATTATTTTATAAACTAGGAATTTATTTTTACATTTATATGCTCACAGTCTTTAAAAAGACAATTTTGATGGCATGGAAGAAAAATGGCCTTTCACAAACCACTTAACGTAATGATATGCGTTTCTATTTTACAGCCATGTTTTCTCGGAGCTCATTTCTGAAAATGCTTTTTTGAAAACTATTACCATTTTAAAAGCTAGGAGTCCCTATCCCTTTTATTGAAATCGCTGTACTACTTTGTACCGAGTTCTTAGATAGTAAAAAGCTTTCATCTCTTTTGTGTCTTTGTAATTTTTTTTCTTCTTTTTATCTCCCTCTCATCTTAAGATGCTGCAAACTAAAGTTGGACTTTAAACTTCATAATGAAAAGGAATTTTGCTATTTTCTTTTTTCTTTACAGATAATTTATTTTCATTCTTTTAAAAATACATCAAATTTCAATTTTTCATAGAATCATTATAATTTTTTTTATTAAAAAATCTAGTTAAAAATTTGAATTTTTATAGGGTTTTACTTCTTGAGTTTTCGATATTACTTCTATTTTTGTCATTATTATTTATTATTATATTATTTTATAATTACTTAATATTAAATTCATAGCACATATATATTTTACTACTTTTCTTATTTATTTTTTAAATATTATATCAATATGTTAAAATATATTAAATTTATTAATGTAACATTCATGTTTATGCATGTCAATTTATTTGCATAACGAAGCATAGTGATAACGACGACATTAATATATTATAATTTACTATTTGTAAAGTTATTAACTTAATAATATGCAAAACTAATTATTTATAGCTTTAGGGAAATAAATATAATAATAGTATTTAGTAAAACATATGTTTATTAACTTTAGAGCGAAATTCCCCGCATCGAAAACAAAAGATAAATATGAATTTCATGTCTAATATTTTAAACTTATATTTTTATAAAAAACAAGTGACCTTTAAAAAACGTGAAACAATTTTTTTGGAATAATAATATATAACAAATAATATATTTTGGATACAAAGCAAATTCAATCCTTCATCTCATATTTATTTTTTCTTTCAATAGCAAAATTACCTTAAATGAATAACAACACATGCCTTTGGACATCTCCAAACTTTAATTTGTGTCATTTGTTCTTTAAAAATCCAAAAATATTCTTGCTTAACTAATGATATAGGATAACTAATGATATTAAATAAGCCTTATTCTTTCTCAATATATTTTTATTGCAAAAAATATTTATAGTATTTACCATATTTATTTTCTTTATTCGTGTTAGAAAAGGTAAATATAGTAACAGCTGTTCAAAATAGGTAACTGCTTCATACTGACGAAATAAGAACTCTAATTTGTAATATATATATATGGTTGATATTGTTAGTTTGTCTAAAAAATATATAATTAGATCTTTAATTTCTGACTTATCAAAAAAATATGAATTGAGATTTGAGCTTTTAATATGTTTTTAATGCAATTTTCTCATTCTTTAAATTATTGTTTTAAATTTCTAAAGGTTTTTGTATAATACGTTTAAAATTAGTATAATCGTAATAATATAATATATGTGAACCAAATAAATCGTAACAATGGAATACATGTAAAAATAATAAATCATTATAATGTAATGCATGTAAAAAATAATAAATAGTTATAATGTAATACATGTAAAAAATAATAAATCTTATCTTATATGTTTTTAATGCAATTTTCTCATTCTTTAAATTATTGTTTTAAATTTCTAAAGGTTTTTGTGTAATACTTTTAAAATTAGTATAATCGTAATAATATAATACATGTGAACAAAATAAATCGTAATAATGGAATACATGTAAAAATAATAAATCAAATGGAATACATGTAAAAATAATAAATCAATATAATGTAATGCATGTAAAAAATAATAAATAGTTATAATGTAATACATGTAAAAAATAATAAATCTTATCTTATATGTTTTTAATGCAATTTTCTCATTCTTTAAATTATTGTTTTAAATTTCTAAAGGTTTTTGTGCAATACGTTTAAAATTAGTATAATCGTAATAATATAATACATGTGAACAAAATAAATCGTAATAATGGAATACATGTAAAAATAATAAATCAAATGGAATACATGTAAAAATAATAAATCAATATAATGTAATGCATGTAAAAAATAATAAATAGTTATAATGTAATACATGTAAAAAATAATAAATCTTATATTATATGTTTTTAATGCAATTTTCTCTTTCTTTAAATTATTGTTTTAAATTTCTAAAGGTTTTTGTGTAATACGTTTAAAATTAGTATAATCGTAATAATATAATACATGTGAACAAAATAAATCGTAATAATGGAATACATGTAAAAATAATAAATTGTAATACATGTTTAATCATAATACATGAACTATATGAGATATAATAATCAATATATGATAGTAATCGTAATACATGTGAAATTAGTGAACTTCCTTGGAAATCAACTTTTCTCTATCGTTGGCTTTTAATTATAGATGTATCATTAACGTATAAATGCATGTCGTGGTCGATAGCAATATCAGTCAAGAAAGTTCTATAACCGCTAGAGTGGAATTTGTTATAGAGCTGCATAGATCAAATAGAAAGTAATGATAAAAATTCTTTCCTTTAAACTAACAGAGACAACACATCAAATAACACGTAGACTCACTTAGATTGAAGAAACCTTATAAGACAGAGAAGATCAATGAGGCATTGATGTGTTGACATCCGATGATTTCGATAACTTCTGTGGATCTACATCATGTTCGAGACCGAGATAAGAGATAATGCTTTGTTGAAAGAATTTCAAAGTAATTGTCTAGCATTGTATAAGTCGTCGCATGTCGTATGAGAAGAAAACATGAAATGATCGCAACCATTCAATTTATTAATCATTACAGCCAGAATATATAATACAACTTTTTCAAGTATTTAATATACTGTAAACAATCATAGCAATCAAATCTATCTATTGCATTCTATCTATCCCACATTATAAATTTATTTTTGTACATAACTGATATATTGTCTAATATATTTATTTCCTGGAGGATTTATTAATGTGTAATAATGATAGAAAAGGAGGAGGGGGAGTGAGTTATCATCCAGGGATACTTGCAAATATAATGTGTTAAATGGAAGGTATCATGGAAAACTCATTGCAAGCAGATTCATATTGAATGTGAGATTTATTTACATTTATTGTGATAATTACCATCGAGTTTGCGGCTATATGAGAATAGGAATTACATCACAATCAAGCAATTTCTGAAAGCAGTGACTGACAATGATCTCACTAGTAATTTGAACCTCGACTCGGATGGTTACTAGCTATGTCCATTATAAGGGCGACGAATCAAGAATATATTATTACTAAACCTGTTAAAATAATGTAACTAACGTAACATTATTAATACTTTGTGAAATTTTAAATGTATAGTAGAACACACTTGGAATTTTTCAATATTAATAATATTCCTATTATATCTTGCTAAATATCATGATATGCCAAGTGAGAATCTGTTTATCTAAAGTAAATTAATATTACATTTAGCTAGGGATTATAAGAGCTTATCATAATTACGCGAGGAAATCCGAATTAAACCTATTTATTATCCATACCAAGCTTTGTATTAACACAGAGCGCTCTGTTTGGAATTCCGTAAATGCTTAACGATTGTTTTTTTTACAAGCATTTACTATACAATTTAATAAAAAACTTATGAAATTATTTTTTTTTTATTTAACACAAAATTAATTTTAATAATACATTTTCGATTAAAACTTATGTATTTAAATTTCAGTTGTAAGAAAATTTTTACATATATTTTACGTATTTATATATCTTTACAGATATAAAAGGCACTATAAGTATTTATTTCAATTATTACAACTGGTTAATAAATTTAACATGTTCTACATCTTATTATTTGTTGAACAGCGATGGGAATCATTTACCACTTATGTATCTCACGAATAACACCCCGACAAGTGACGAGGGGAGTACAGCGCCTTCCAGGAGGACTTTTAAGGGTAACTATCCCTGCGTGTCATATGGGAGGAAACCTGATAACATCCCAACATGCATTCTGACTATGGATGCATATTCTTACAATCGCCATCAATTCTGCACATTTCTAAAAACCAGTGACTTCAACGTCACCGGAGGATTCGAACCTCGGTCATCGTGAACGTTAGTTCCTCACATAATCTAGACGTTGAAATCCAAAACAAAACTGTCCAAGCCTTTACATTTTTTTCTATATTTCAAAATATACCAAAAAAACTAAGTAAAAATGCTTTTTACTTAAATAAAGACATTTATGAAAAAAATTGTATCGGTAAAAATGTATTATAATAAAAATGTAGGTCTAGGGAAAATCTATTTTTATATAATCAATTATAAGTATTACATATTTTTTTAATTATTTTTCTCTCTTAATAATTTCATGAACATTTTTACTTAATTTGACGTTCGAAAAGCAATCTAATTCATAAAAATTAACAGCAGAACTGAGGCAAGGCATTAAATGGCCTATATATGCATTTACTTCGTAGACCATATTTTCACGTAGTAGCCATTAACTTGAAAGCACTATTGATACTGGATGATAAGCTATTTTGGATTGTTTGGCCACTTTTCTGGATTCTCACATTACTGACTGGAAATCCAGCCAGTTCAAAACTCATAGTTTAATAGTGAAACAAGGAAATCGCTAGGTACATAATCGGAGGGTCAGATGGCCGAGTGGCTAGCGCTCTGGCACTCGGTACCACAGCTTCTGGGTTCAAATCCTGGAGGTGCCATGGATGTTTGTAGTGGTTCGGGAATCCACTTTAAGCCGTAAGTCCCGGTCTCATATTACCGTAGAGCATCACAGAGCCCAGTCAGTCTTCTCTCACCCGCATCATTTCTGAACAGTAAAGGGGCAACTCAGCTCTAGGCACAGTGATATGGTGTAGTGCAGTAATGGTACAAAGTCGGAGCTGTTAGTGAGAGGTGATCAAGTATCTGTGTGGTTAACGAATTTTTTCTTCATTGATGCTTTTGTCGAAAAATGCCATTATAATAAAAAAAATAATGCTTAACTAGACAAGCATTACAAAATCGGAGGGTCAGACTTTGCTTTTTGTTAAGCATTAATAATGCTTAACAGAAAGCAGAGAAATTATCACCAAACACTTTTTATATTATTAAAATATTTCCAAAGTTAGAAAATGAAATAACAGTTTCATAAATCAAGCAGAATATTTTCTCATATTTTTATATATTTTTTATTGTAATGTCTTATTCGACATAAACAACATATTACAACATATTACAACATATTACGACAAAAAGAACATATTACTTCATTCGATAAAATCTATTCAAGCCAAAAAAAAAACTCGTTTGATGTCACTGAAATTTATTTGTATGTTATCAAATAACCATTAAAATATTTATTCATTTGAACGAAATTGAATTTACTTATTTTAAAAAATAAATATAAATCATATTGACTAGTACTTTAGAAAGAATAATATTAGTGTAGCCTCATTTTAAATCTCATTAAAAGTTTTCTTATGATGGAAGTTTTTGCGCTTCAAATTAAAAATACTTATTTCCAGTCCCAATAATCAAAAAATTTCTGACTCGAAGTCTAAATTTACATACTAATTTCCGAAAGATTGTTTTTCTTGCGATAAATTTATATGAATGTAAATTTCTATCTTCTAAAATGAAAGTTATTTTAAGACTTTTTTAAGATGTAAAACGTAATGAATTCAATTAAAAGATTTAAAATGAAAAATACATTTTTATCAGTAAAACTTGAAATAGTTAGTATAGCCTGTAATAAAAATTTATCTTTTAATCCTCCTATGTGATATATGATGAATAAAAAAAGGATTGTCCTAATTGTACCGAACTTTTAATATAAATTCTTTTAATTTTCAATTTTAATTTTTAATTTTTGGGTCTTACTTTTATTTATTTTTTAGTATTTTTAAATTTTTAGAGTACCATTTTTGAATTTTTAGAAACTTTATTTTTACCTTATACTAACTTTAAGCAGACTATTAATAATCGTAAATTTTATATATGAATTAAAATAAGGAGGTTAAGGGGTCTATCCCATTGGCACTCTGTAATCGGTATGCCAGTTGCCAATTAAAAATGGACTATCATACAATTATTATCAATGAAGAATGCAATGATAATGTATATGTGAGAGTTTGTATTTCTTGTAATTCTAAAATAACTCTGGCACGCAAAACCTAAACGTCAACTGTTCTCTATTATTCTGTAATTTTGCAAGAATTGAGTTGAAAAACCAGAAATTCAGAATACATAAACAATATTTTGTACTTAAAAGATGAAGAAAGCATCTTAAAGCAAAAATGAGTAGAAGGAATACTTTATAGAATCAAACAAACAAAAGTCTTTTACAAAAAAGTATTTTGTGTGCAATGCGTCTTTTTGTCAACCATATGATTATCTTTACCTGCAGCTGTTTGGTCCATCTATTCATGTTCGACACCTGATTATCCAATTTTTCAGGAATTATTGTTATTTCCTTATGTAAAATTTCGAGTTATTGGTTGCCCTCCAGTGGATGCTATTACAAAAGAAGATGACCCCAAAGTATTCCGCATATCGTCTATGAGATTTAAATCTAGAAAGTAGACTAGACAATGCGATATGTCAATGTGTCGATGATGGGATGTGTGATGCGATATGTCATATAGACTATTCGAATCTAACGATATCTTCATTTTCTAGAACCATCTCAACAGCATGAGTGTGACATGGTCAACCGTAATCGTCCATAAAAATGAAATATGTAACAATGGCATATCCTAGTAAATGATACGAATGAAAGGTCTCCTGTAGCAGTAAATAAGTTGAAAATTCGGAACATAGCCCACCCATTCACCAGAATATATCTTCAGTTGAGCACGCCCGTATTAGCGTAATGGTCTCATTCTTGATTGTAGTGGGACGAAACCGCATCACTGTGTTTTCACCATATCAACTTGCGTATAAAATCGCTTGAGACATTGAAGCAGTTATCAATAAAGTTGGCGGGACATCATTTATGAGATATGCATTCTTAGTATTTTTTAAACAGCCTAAATGACACGATCGATGGGCAGCTGTCAATGGGATGCAGCGTGGGCGAATAGGTCCGCTTTACATGGGGACGTTTTTGTTCATATATATGTGGGATGCAGCTTTAAGGAACATTGGGTGAATAATGCACCTATATGAATACGTTTGTCCCTATAGGACTTTCCCCTGTGGTCGTGAGTAGATATTAGCATGTTGCCCACTGACAACTTAGTGGCTTTTAATAATACAATTTTGAATCAAAAGCTCTTAATTCCTTCAAAATCGATACAAAGAATCCAATGTGTAGCGTGTGCCATTGATGTTGGTATAACTTAATTAAATATGAAACCTTGAAAATCAATTCCCTCAAACGATGCACTCATTACTGAATGTTCATTCAAAAGATGTTACTCAAATGCAAATGCAAACGTCACAAGTGCGGTGTGAACATATTATTTTAAACCTTCTTCTTGATCTCTAAAATGCTATAAATATTCTTGATTTACGCACAAAGCCAAAATTTCAGCTGTCAGAATGAGCAGCAAATGCAATCATTTCAATGAGAAAACTTAAGACAACTTGTTTGTCTTTGAATATTAATTGTCCACCGAGGATAGCAGAAAGCCGGGCCATTCTGTTCTGGAAAACTTTCTGAATAAATTATAAGCCCGATGGAAATGGAAAGAAGTTCCTTTATTAATTCAGAACTCGTTAGCTTTCCAACATCACCTCAGGATCTCCCAGCATCTTGAGGGAATCGAAGTTTCGATCGGTCACCTGTTGGACTTGCTGTCTTGAAAGATGACGCATGCGCACGGCGGTTGCCCGATAGCTATCTGGTTCGAGAGAAATGTAGCAAGAATATCCTTAGGATGCGATTACTTTTCCTGTTTAGGAGAGCAGCGAATATCTTTATTCAAGGAGAAAAGATAGCAGGGGACGATTTTATTTGTTTCTAGAGAAAGAAGTATTTTCTTAGAAGCTGGGTTTTTTTTGTATCCTCCGTAGCATCAAATATAATAATTCATAAAAATTCTTTTATGCATAGTTATATTTTAAGAGGACCTGTGAAAAGAATAAGTTATACAGATGGCTGAATTAGTGTGTATTATTTAGACGGATTATTTGTTACCACATTACATTTCGGTTAGAAATCAAAGAAATGTTTAGTAATGATTTATATTTAAGTTTTCATATTAATAGTTAAATATTTCGAATTCTTCTAATTATTACAATTGTCTTGTGAATCCCTTACAGTTGGTAACGATTTTTTTTAAACGAAGCTATGTTTCAGGATGTTTATTGACACATGCATTGTGAAGGTTCGAATGAAGAATGAAGGTTATCCCCTCCATCTTACCAGCGGCCTCGTGGTCAAGTGGTTAGCGTTTTGGTCTTTGGTCCTCCATTTTATCTTTTCAAATCCTATTGAGTGATTTTCCGAATTACTGATTTAATTTAATCCTACCTAGAGTTATACTGAAAATAGTTGATGTTTCTTGTTGAATTTAGAACCGAAACTCTTTCAGTTCAGAATTTTTCAATATAAATTTATCGATGGAACTTATTAGCCACTACGTACCATAGTTGAAAAATTTTTTCTAAAAATGTGTTGCCCAAGAATTTCTTCCAAATATAATGAAGTTTTGTTCTGATTGATTTAATTTAATATGAAATGAATCTTCTGAAGAATAAAGACATTTCAAATCAGATAATTCATAAATCAAAGTTTTATGGTAATTTTTCATTTCCACTGAATAGTTTTTCATGCAATTAGTTGCGTTTTCGTTTATTTTAATTTCATTTGCTTTTATTTCTGCAGAATATATATTCATTTCTTGTTTCTGTCATACAGAAATATATTGATATGGTTTTCCCCATCTTTAACGTATGTCATTTTTTATAAATCTCATTTTGGCATAAGAAACATTTTATGCTATTTTAAGATTTCTATTGTGGATAAAAAACGGAACATCAAAAACACAAAAATGTAGAGAACACAATTTTGCGATTGCGAATTATTTGAGAGCCATATGTCACAGTGGATTTTACAGTATTGCTTTCTTTTAACGAGTCGGAATTATAAGCCTATGCACATTATAGGCAGAAAATTGCGTTAAATAATAAAGTGTTTATATTATAATATTTAAAAAAAATCAAAGGTAAATGAAATTTATATTATAATTTAAACTTATTTAGTAATGTACCCAACGAGGAAACACCACTTATAATTTGTTAAATCGAAAATAATCCCATTTTATAGAGAAAAAAGCATGTCAAACTAAGTATAAGTAGTACACACAGTAACTGTATAAATTGAAAATAACAGTATTAAATAAAAAATTAACCAGATGATTTTACCTGGCATATAAATAGCACTTTAAATATTATCCATCATTAGAAATGTATAGATATGACGACTTTATAGTTTTTAAAAGGCATTGCTCCTAGATTTGTCAAATATATATATATATAATAGTATATCAATCGCAGAAAAATATTTAATGTACTGCAAATCAGTTGCGAGATGTTTAGTAGTATTTCAATTAGAAAGGTGGTCACTGGAAAATTTTAAATTTTAATGATAGTTATACATAAAATCCGAAATATATTAAGAAATATATTATTATCCCAAATATACATTATCCGAAATATATTAAGAACCTCTGCTATAATAATTACAAGCTAAGGCTGGACCCTTTGGGATGTCTAGACATGACAATTTTGTGATTTGCCTGCAATACGCCTCTGATTATTTGTATTGGATTTAGTTCCTTTCTGAATGATTTTCCAGTAATTTAAATATTTTTATGCAATAATAATCAAAGAACAAATAAAGATGGAGAATAATATTTACAATTAATTAAAGGATAGCAAACAGGTAGATTTATATTTATTAATATATTTTTTTTAAATGATAGAGACTATCTCTAAATAGCTGTATTTGTCTTTAGGTTTATAATTGTATTTCTCCGTGACTAATATTTTATGTCCCTTCAAGTTAAACTGAAGGAAATGCTTTCATATTTCATCACAAAATTTAACCCCACTTAGGTCTTAGGATAGTTTTTCTTTTAGTAATGAACACATTATATCAATCATTTTATTTAATAACATTAAATATTATTTAAAAGTATAAACGTAATTATTATTTAATTTTTACACGTCCCAAATTTATATTAAAAAATTATACCAAAAAATATGAAATGTACTTTAAATATATATTCGAGTACCACAAATATTGTGAAACAAACACTAAAATATCATTTAAAAAAGCGTTTTAAAATCATTTGAATGTGAAAGGAATTTAAACAAAGATTCATTAAAGCGTATTTAATATAATCACCAAAAAGTTAATTTTGGAAAAGCCAAGCGAGTAATTAAATTAATTTTTTTCTCAATTTATATAATTAAAAGTAAAATTTTATTTAGTTAAATTTATTTTAAACTATTTTAATTATATGATAATTCTGTTATTATTGTTTGATGTGTATATTTCGACATATCTTTTTTCCATATTTTAATTTAAAATTTCTAATATTGATGCAAATTTATCGATGAATAAATTTAAGATAATTATTATATGATAAAATCTTTCAGAATAATTAAAGCGTTAAGTAGTTTCATAAAGTCTATTTTAACTTGAAACTCACCTGAATTGCATGTCATATTTAAATCTTTACAAGTTATAATATCTTATTTAACGTAATATTTAAAATATATATTTTACTTAACTTTGTATTGGAGTATGACAAATTGAAAGACTTACTAATCTTTCTAGACTCTCTAATCTCAAATATCATAAATTGGATCTTAAAGACTTCAGATAAGACCCTTTCACAACTTCAAGATTTTGAGATTTTACAAAACATTTCAAACTTTGAATTTCCCACTAATGAGGTGTTAAAACGTATATGCTTACCGAAACATTCAATTAGTAAAAGGGAATAGGAGAGTTCATTTAATAATTTTATTCCAAGAAATTGTCAAATCTGAGATAACACTCAAGATCGGTTTGAAAATTAAATTATAAAATTTCATGGAACTTTTCTCGACCTAATGTATAATTAATTAAATAATCAGAAAATTCAAACATATTCAAAAATAGAGATTTAATACATAATACATAGATTTAAAATTAGCAGATAAATCAAGATATATAAAATTATTTAATTTATATTTAGTATTACGATATTATTTCATATTTACTTAAAATTCACATTTTCTTCACAAACAAAACCGGGTTGGTGTTAATATATCAAACGAATTAATTAAACTGGCATTTCAATCTAGATATAAAACATTTTAAGCAGCGCTGCGTAATAGGAGAAAAAGGTATTTTAATGGGTGTTTTCTTCTTTTCGTCCAATTTTGTTCTATATTTGGTACGAATTTTCGGACATTTCTTCATTTTATATATATTTATTTACGTTATCTTCTTTAATTCTTAAATTATATTTGTAAACATATTGCTTTGAACAGCGTGTATCTGATTGCCATTCCAACAAGTACATTTTTATCTTAAAAACAGATGTTTATCTTTCCCCACTGCAGGAGGTTGAATTATAATGCAATTGTTTTTTTAATGAGTTATATTCAAACAGGCATAGATTTACGTGAAGTAAATGAATAAATAAATAAGGTGTTCTTTTGGAAACCTGCTTAAACTCGAAGACTTCTTTTGGATATATATTCGGCCAGAGTAAATGTGTTACTTTTATTACAGAAAATGTATTTCAAAATGATTTAACACACAATAAATACAGAAATTTTATTTAGATATTTCCATTTTTTAATATATAGAAAACGGTTAAAATAATAAATGGTGAAACATAAATTTTTGTGTTTATGCAACTTTATTTATCTCAGTAAAAAAGAGTGGCATTAGAAATGATAAATTAATTATACAGATTGTTTATAAGATTAACTCTACAAAACAAAAGAATCTTCAAATCCACCATGAAAAATTAGCTCCACCAAACAAAATAATATAATGCATTTATTACCCTTTTTTAAAGGTAATATATGCATTATATAAACTTTAAAAAAAAAAAAAAAGTTATATAAGTACATATATAAAGTTTTTTGTGAGAGAAAAAAAAGTTTTCTGAATTATTCGAATTTTCAATTAAACAATTTGTAATTTTTAAATGAATGCTTTGTGGGGATAGCCCCATTGTTTACAAAATATTATTTCAGAATTTATTAAAAAATTATATATTTTGATGTTTTTTTTACCTACATAAAAATCAAACAATATAGTGAGTGAAAAATAAGTTTCCTGAATTATTTGTGATTTTATTTAAACAATTTATAATTTTTAAATGAATACGTTGTGGGGATAACCCTATCGTTTAGAAAACATTATTTAATATTTTGTTTAAAATTATAGATGTTGATGATTTTTTTACCTTAATAAAAACCAAATAATATAATTTTTTGAACAACATGAATAACCAATAATAATCAATCAATATGAAAATCAAACAATATGAAAAAAAGTTTCCTGAATTATTCGAGTTTATACTTAAACAATTTTTTAATTTTAAAATGAATGCCATTATGGTGATAACCCCATTGTTTAGATAATATTATTTAATATTTTGTTTAAAATTATAGATGTTGATGATTTCTTTACCTTAATAAAAATCAAACAATAAAAAGAAAAACAATCATGCTGGATATTTTTTTTCCCTTGATCAATAAAGAAGTAGTAATAAAACATTTTATTGAAGTAGGAATTCAACACTATTCCGAAAAAAGATAAGAAGTTTCTGTACGAGCTTCAATCCCCTTTCTTTATCCATCCCATTGAGTATGCAAATTTTTTCTGTACATTCGCAAACAGCACAATTCGAATTCAGTCCATCCTTTTGCCAATAAGGGATAAGAAACCGATGAAAGAAAGCTCGATCACTTTATTGTTCTTATTCAGGCAATCGAACAAAAATAAAATAACAGAACGAAAAAAAAGAATCAGGAGCATCCGAGAGGAATCTATTGTACTATAAATGAGCCCACTAATTCATAGAACAGATAAGAAGGGTTCTTAACTCAATTACTATGGCCACTATCTTAAGCGAAAAAGTAATGGAAAAACACCGGGAACGTAAACCACGTTTAATTACTAATGTCAAGATAGGCTTCCTAACGTTGTAACGTAATCACATTGCTTTCAGTTTCTCCAAATAGGATCCCGTGACAGCCACTTTCACGAAAAGTCCTTGGCGAGTTACTTTTATTTATTTTTTTTTCTTCCTGTTTTATTCGCCAGTTTCTTATAAAGATTAGGCTAACGCAGCATGTTCTTAATTGGTAAGCTACCTGCCTTAAATTGGATATGAGGTAACTAAGGCTTCGATCTGTCTGACTCATGCCCAACAGAAAAAGACATCGGAATTGGATTCCGACCGGGAGTTCAAGCTGAATCTGATTAACGATATCTCTGTTGCATCACATAAATATTTGTCATTTATTTTTGTTTTCCTTTTAATATTTTGCCCCTATTGAAATGAATGGTTTATTTTTATTTTACCCAGCTCTAAATCACTTTTAATTCGATTTTTGGCTTATTAATAGTATATATTATATATATATATATATATATATATATATAAAGGGTGATTATAATTAAAGTTCCACTTTCAAAATGCTGTAAAAAAAAGAAACACTCGTCACAATGAGTTCAAATTTCAACTGAAGATACTTGAAGAAAGGTAAAACGGTACGGCATTAAAAAAGGTCCCAAAGTGTATTAATAGATGGCGCTGTAAGCGGCATAAAGAAAATGAATTCGGCTGCCATTGATATTTTGAATCGAAATGACAATGTATTTTTCATGAGTTGCACATTAAACCAACTGTAGTGTTCAATGTGCTTGGTTGTTTCGGTTTTTTTTGACAGAATAAATGACTTCCAAGTCAAACAGTTGTGACACTGTTAGTGGAAAGCTCATCCGCCACGGCAAAGTCATACCAAATTGGATTGGAACAATCGGTGAAACTGCTTTTTTAATGCCATACCGTTTCCTTCTTCTTCAAGTATCTTCAGTTCAAATTTGACGTCATTGTGATGAGTGGTTCTTTTTTTACAACATTTTGAAAGTGGGACTGTATATATATATAGTTGTCAGAGAATCTCTTTTCATGTGAGATTGTCTTAATATTATTAAAGTATCAGAAAACCAATGTACTGATGATCATATCGCTTCTCTAAATTTCTTCAAAACGCCTTTGTGAAACTTACATGAGATTAGCTTTTATAGTGATTTAATTTGTTGAAATTATTAAATCTAATATCATTTAATTGCAAAAGTATTATTTTTTTAAAAAAATTATTCTACAATTTATCAATCAGATTAACTATAAGTTGACTTTAACTCGAGTTAAAAGTTGACTTTAACTTAAGTTAATAAGTTGACTTAACTTTAAGTTAAATTTAAAAAAAAAATGTTCATCTTTATAATATTATTTATTTTCAAAACGATTGTATGATACATATTCTTAATTGATCATGTCAAATACACTTGTAAATAATCTAAATGCATTCTGAGTAAATCTAATAATATAAATAAGAAATTATAGCAAATGAATAATACCACAAGCAGAAACTCGTTTACATAAGCGGTTATTTAGAATATTATTTCAATAAATTGGAGGAAACAGCTCGTCTAGCGGATGTCCCAGCGCTCAAAGGTGGCCTCAGGGTGCTGTTAACCAAAGGTCTATTGAATTATGCTCTGGATGTCGCGCTCCCCTAACGACATTTGGGAATCACTCCACAAGTATATGGATGCCACGCTTGTAATTAAGTTTTCTTGAATTATCTTAGTGTCCGCAAATATCTAAATCATAGCAAATGCAAGTTAAATCTTCACATGTTTGAAGTAAATATTTTGTAGAATAACAAAAGTTATGTTAGTTTACCGCAGGCTTTCCACTGTTTTGTAATGTTTTTAACAAATAAAAAATTTAATACAACACAAATATTACCAGTTATTAAATGCTTTATATAATTTGATGAATAAAATTTCTTGCATAAGTTTATTGATTTTCAAATAAAGAAAGGTTGCCTGGTAACAATTTTTAAATAATTTAAACTCATAAATTAATGATGTGATAAAATTAAAATTTAACCAAAATTTAATGACATTTTAAGTAAAATACAGTTTAATGATGGATATATTTGCATTATTATAGTTTTTGATTTTATTTATCTATTTTATTTGTATATTTATTTATTATTAGTATTTTATAAATATTATTTTTTTCATTTGTAAAATGCTGTAATCTGAAGTATAAATTAATTATTTATGATAAATAAAATTTGAACATAGTATGTTTATTGAATTTCACATATTTATTTTGTTTTAATTATTATTATTATTTTTTTTTGTAATTTTTTTATAATAGACAGTTTTAATATTGTAAGCCAAATGGTTTGCTTTGAGGGTTTTTCCGATTAAACAATGGAATAGATCTGGTGCAAGGAAAATCTCTTTTCATTCCACATTTACATTAGTGTTCAAATTTTAAGAAAGTTTACAAATGTTTTCAATTTCAAATTTCACGGCTAACAATTCCAAGTAAAGAGGAGAATCTCTAGTGTTGAATACGTTAGCGTATACTTACATGCTCTCATAACCTTCATTTAGACACAGTAACCCGAGTTACAAGGGTTATGGTCACAGAAGTCTAAACAAAAAATATAAGCGAAGAATAGTCTTGCAAGCAGATCTACCTTTTGCTTTCTGTTCAATTCTGCGTCCAGA
Organism: Caerostris darwini; assembly: GCA_021605075.1. Taxonomy (NCBI): domain Eukaryota; kingdom Metazoa; phylum Arthropoda; class Arachnida; order Araneae; family Araneidae; genus Caerostris; species Caerostris darwini. The sequence continues at coordinate 1,296,761 of BPLQ01015322.1, forward strand.
AGAGCTGCTTTAGCATTACTCATAGAATATGAATTGGAGACCAGTGGGAAATCCTTCTGTTGTTTGATTTATTTTTGAACATCCTAAAAAAAGAGATCACCATGGCGAAGGAGGTCTAATCTGAATAGGTATCGTGTTGGATATGCGCACGAAATCTCTGTGTTTGCTGTGAAATATATAGATGAGATTTTGGAACTGGGTATGCTTATCTTAATAGATTGTGTACCCTGAATTCATTTTAATGGACGACAGTAAAGTAGGTCTCGTCTGATGTAGGAATTTCTGAAAATTAAGGATAATGGAATGACCAGAAAATTAAGGCATTTTTCTGTTTCCTTTCTTTATATTTCCTATAGAGCATATCTGATCTGACTTGAGAATACAGTTACAAACTCTCCTTCGTCTCCGAGATTAAGTAACACCTTGAAAACAACATCGGAGGAGGAGTATGATCAACTTTCCCAGGGATTCACAAGCTACCCGAATTCTAGAATGGATTCATATTGTGAGAGCTGTATAATTCCATTTTATCTAATAAGAAACTACCATTCTCCCTATTAACACATTTCGTAATAGATATTGTAAATTCTGTTTCAGAATGTCCAATAATGAGAAGTTTTTGAGAGAATCCTGCTTGTGTACCATAATTGTTGGTCATTATTATAATTCTCTTTTTTTATATCAATATTTTCTTAAAAGCAATTTCATAAAAATAATTTCAGTAGTTCCGGAGATAATAACGAAAAGTGAAAATTTCTATCTTAATAATCATTGCATTTAGATAATTAGTTTTGTGGTGATGTCAAGTAATACATAGAACTATAATAAAAATTGATGGTGAACTGTAAGTATTTAATAATTTTATTATATTAGACAATCGGTAAAATGTGAGCAAACAAATTAGAAAAAAATATTTGAGAATGGAATTACAAACTCTCATTCACTTCTGAGATTAACATATATCCCAAAAACAACGTTGGAAGAGGAGTAGGACCAATTTTCCCAGGGACATATAAGCTACTCGAATTTCAGTAAGAATTAAAACTGTGAGAGCTGACTAAAACTTTCAATCAAGAAAGAAAGAGAAATAAAATATTTATTTATCATTGAGTCATTGAAAAATGCATGAGGAAAAGAAAAAGAATATTTAAAAGATATCCTTGAGTTTTAACATTCTATTTTAGTTACATGATAAGAATAAAAATATAAACGTAAATAATTACTTCAATAAAAACTTACTTCCTTTATTTTATAAACTAAAATAAGTACCTTTAGAAGATACATGCATACTGAATTAGTTTCATTTTACTAAATACGTATTATACAATCCAACATAATTCAAAACATTAACATTATAAGCAATACAAGACAAATTAAGTGCAAATTTATTTTCCTATTCAGAAACTCTGCATTTCCAGGAGAAGAAATAGAATGGAAATAAATTCAGAAAGCGATGAAATCACGGACATGGCCATTCATGCAAACCAACATGTCCATTTGCTTGCATTGCAGATGAGAGAGATCTTCCTGAATCCAATTAATTACGAAAACAACAATTAATCACAACGTAATGACAAAACTCTGCTATCGAAATCGGAATAAAATTGTGTGCTCTGTGAAACCTTTCGACGAAACTACCATTAGAATCAACGATACCTCCATATTGATCGCAGTGGAGAAGGCTTGGTACGAAATGGTGTTTTGATACAGTAGGTTGGTTTCGATGATTTCTGCCATGGCAAATGTTGTTTTAAAGTGACAGTTTGGTTTTCCTTTTCTGACAGGATGTTATTTCGAGACTCTCATTCTGCGCGACACAGTTTGGATGTTTCTTGTCGATTTCTAGTCTACGAACAAATGAAATTTGATGATGATATTGTTTCCGTGAAATGGATAAGGAGTAATAAAATTAGAATTATTTTAAAATCAATCAAAATTTCTGCCAATAATTTGAAAGTAATTAATTTAGAATTAATAATTAATCAGTTACCTTCTATTCAAATATTTATTTATTAAATTTGAAATTAGTTTCCTAGAAATAATTATTCTTATTTAGAAATATTAAGTATAAATCAGATTTTTTTTAAAATATAGACTCCAATTAAATTAGGCAAAAATGTTAATTAAACAGTGTTCTATAAATTAGGCAATAAAGACAAATTAATTCTTTCTTTAAAATAATTTTTTTTATTCTCTTTTATTTATTTTTTTCTTTAAAACACACAAAATGGAAACATAAAAAAATAGTATCAAAGTTCAATATGTGATCATCTTCATCATGGAGTGTAGCAGTGATATTCAGTTCTTAAAATATTGGTCTTTATCATATCATTTGGCAACAAAACCCATTGTTGTGTCAACTAAAATACTGAAGATTTACTGTGAACTCATTAATTGCAGCGTAGCAATTCGTCTCCGTACACCATTCCCTTATTCGGATTCAAGCTCGAAGATCTTTCTGGCAAACCCATGTTCAAAATAGTATCTTCACGAAGTAATTCTCCCCCAACTAAAACTTGTGGGGGATAGAATTATAGTCTTGTATGAAATTGCAGTCACCAAATGCAACTACGTGAGGACAAAAAAATTGGAAAATGACTTCTGTACATTTCCAACGATGCCTGTTGGACTATATATAGATCACTGTGGCCATTTAAACAAACAGCTGAGCACACACATACTAAATCGTTTCTTTCGTGGACATGAATGGTAATATAGATGATCCTTGGCCTTACGAAGACATTTTGCAAATAAAATACGGGCTCAACAGTGACGTTAATTTGAACTGTATTTGACATGTGTACTTGACCAATTAAAAGTCTCATTTCAGCGAGCTTGTGGGATGGTACACACATTATGAAAAAGAATCTTCTTACATAAATCTCTCCATGTACAGCTGATCTGTGTACCAATCTTCCGTGGCTGATGCAAGAGAATATCTGAAGCGGGTTGGTGTAGGGGTTCTGTGCTCCCATACAGTGGTTTCATAACAATATTCGCATAAAGTAACTTAAAATCACCTGTACATTTTAGAAGCTGATTATGTTCTTGAAATGCCTTCCATGTTCTAAATTAAAGAAGGGATGACATTTAGCCGTCTATCTAATTATAGGATATTCTGACCATCTCCTATTAGCACAATTCCTATCATCGGAATTTTTCATATAAATGATGCGGAAGGCTCATAGCATAAACGTGCAGAAACAAAGACATTTTTAAGGCCTGGTTTTTTAATATGAGTCTAATAACGTTAAAAGAAAAAATTTAATTAGTTATAAGTAGGTTAAATATTTTAAACATAAAATTGATATTTATATAAATATGAAAAACTGTGCTTTGTGAATGAACATTTTGAATAATAAATCTGGTAATTAATTTAAAATCAAATTAAATTAGAAACTAAGAGTCATTTCCTTAACGTAAGGTGTTGCTGTGAATAAAAAAAATTAAAAATAAGTAAATAATGTTCTAATCTTAATGTTAAATAAATAATGTTCTAATCTTAATGTTAAATAAATAATGTTCTAATCTTAATGTTAAATAAATAATGTTCTACTGTATGCTAAAATAATGTTCCATTGAAACATTTTTTTTCTATATCATTATATCATTAAATTAATAAATAGCTATTTTATCACCAACATTAGTTTTAGTCTAGATATTTAAATAAATTTTTTTGGAGTTTTAATTGTCTAGAAATTTTATTAAGAACCATTTACATTAAATAAATAACACTAGATTCCATCTATTAAATTTAATCTAAAATATTTATAAGAAAATATATGCTTTACTTATAAAAATCTTGTGAATTATTGTTAATTTTTATTGTCTGGAAAAGTTTAAATTAAAAAAAAAATTAAAATCCTAATTAGTTTTCTTTCCTCAAATGTGTTAACGTGTAACAATTTTAAATCGAAATCAATGAATTTTGATGGTTATTCTTAAAAAAAAAATATGAAGGTAATGTTATTAATACCAAATTGTATCCTATTGTTAGGCCATTCGATACTGAATTCTTCTTTTAAGAAGGCTAAGAGCGTACGACATAAACAGGAACACATTCAAAATATCGAAGAAATTTTCTTTTTTTATTGTTTGCAATCCTTCAACTTTGATACAAATTTTACAAATTTTGTCGTTATTTTATTTCTTTTCATTTCTTTTTCTATTTGTATTTTATGAAAATTAACTTCTACAAAAGTTTAATTTGTGTATCACAATAATAATTTGAATGCACTTTGATATATAACACATAATTTACAATTAGAATTTTCCTATTATTAGAGTGTTTTAAGATTTTCTAGCGATCTCAGATTAAAAAAAAATATTATGATTATGCAAATTGCTTTTCAAATAAAACAACAAAATGGTTCTACATATTGCATATATACATTAACAAAATTGTTTTTTTATTTAAGGATAAAACAACGAAACAGTTATATATTTCTTCCAATCAATCAGCATTCATACGATCAATATCCTTTTCTTTAGAGAAGGGAGAAATAAAACCTATCTATAAATTTTTATTGTCTGGAAAAGTTTAAATTTAAAAAAAGTTATTTGTTTTTAATTTTCATTTTCATTCATATCTGATTATAATAAAATTTAAAAAAAAATATGAATAACGTATATGTAACAATTGTTTCATATATGGGAATTTACTTTAATCTGTATTTTAGAATTAAAGAAGTTATTAGTATAGTAGGATAACACTAGATCGTAATTCTGCTGCATATCATATGACTACCATGTGACTTTGTGACGTCGCTGTCCAGTAATCTGAGAGCCCATCAGTGGTAGCCATTCATCCATGAATTAATGAGGTTGCGCATTAGCACTTTGGTTGCCTAGTAACTGTATGGTTGGCAAGTGTCTCCGATGTTAGAAACACATATTGCTGCATGAAGCAATTTTTGTTAGTTTCATAGTTCCATATTAATAAAATTTATTTTAATTTTTTTATTTTTATGACATGCATTTAATGATCGATATTTTGAGAAAAGTCCGTAACCTTTATTTGATTTACAAAAGCCTTACCAATTTACTTTAATCTTCATGTTACTGAAGACAATTAGTACATGAAAAAATAATACGAAGTAATGTTTATTAATAAAGCTTGAATAGTTTACGGAGATCTAATTGAAGTGGGAAAATATTTACATGCATTACATCAAATACAAAATTTTTATTCTAATACTAGAGTTTTATAAATCCCTTAATATCATGGGTAATTTCTATATACAGTTTAAAAAAAAACACAAGGTCATTCGCAAAACAAAGAAAACATTTTGCATTTGTGCAATACAATGTAAGCAATCGTGAAAGTGATTGCAATCAATGGAATTTATTCTTATGTTCACGAGTTACGGTAAAATTTAAACTATGAACTTAAGACCTAAAATGGAAATCAAAGGATAATAACGGTCAATTTTGGAAGATTAGAGCGTTTAACATCATCGGTGTTTGTACGGCAGCGTTTAAATTCAGCATAACAGACAAAAATAGTTGATTTCTCTAGTGATTGCAATAGTCTCCATAACGCTTATGAAGGCTTCAAAAGCTCTTTTTCCCATCAAAAAACAATGTTTAATCAACACACGAAATTCTTTTTCATCCATTGTTTTGAAAATTAGAAAACTGGGGTCATTAAAACCACTGTAACCTGTAAACTAATTATCAGAATGTCATGAAATTTTGACATGTATCGTTTGAAGGATGCTATTATCCAGAAATTATATGGGTCTGTCAACAATGTTGCCATATATGTGTCAGATCGGAGACTTATTGAATGATGTGTTAAACGTTTGCAAAATTTCATAGGAATTTTCATACGAGTTATATCATATTATTATTTTTTTAAGCCTAGCTAAAATTATTCTTATAATATTATTTGAAATATTTCAAGAATCATCAATTACTTAGGTCGTATTTTTTTCCCTTACCTTAATGAATTTTTTTATGATATCCCTTGTAAAGCTCTATACATCAATAACTAATATCAATATAAATAAATATCAATAACTAATATCAGCACTAATCATTATAAATGAATATACATGTTTTAGCACTTTAAATATCTTTTAAATGCTCACAGAGCCTTGGGGAGAAATTACTAAAATACTGACTGTAATTTTATTGACATATTATATGTAAATTTATTGACAATTTAACATATTTCTGAAGGAAAAATCAGTAAAGTAGAAGTATCCTATATTTTTAAAACATAATAAATGTATTTTAAGTAATTAATATACATAAAATTTGATTATTTTATACCTAATCATTGTATTATTATATTATTTAAGCAAATGTAAAATAATATATGATTTAGCAAACAATATTTAAAAATAAATATGCCATTATACTATAAAAACTACCAGCCCTTTTTTCTACTTTTAATCTATAAATTTATTATTTAATCCTTAATTATTTTTACCTCTATTTAAATAACCTGTTTTACTCAAAATAAAAAATAAAATTCCTTAAAATCAGGAATAATAGCGAATGATACAGGTTAAATATTTAGTATTTATTTGAAATTATTAAAGCAGCAAAAATTTTAAACTATAATATAAAATAAAATTTATAAAACAAATAATTTCCTAAATATTTGTAATTTACTGGAAAAATTCTTAGAATATATTTAACGTGAAACTTCTAGACGTCTAAATTTTTAAAAATTTTCTAATATTTCCAATTTTTTCTAATTTTCTAAATTTTTTCTAAACTAAAACGTCTAAATTTCTGTAACAGGTCTTTTGACAAATTTAGGCAAATTTTATATAAAATGAGTAATATTTTAATATTTCATAAATTATTTGTAAACCTAAACAAATGTCTGATTTATTGAATAGTATTGATTGAATAGTGTTAACCGTCTTAATAGTGTTAATCGTATAATATCACTATAAGAAATCAGAAATAAAATTTGTGAAATACCTTGAAAATGATATTTTTATTTTTAAATCACATGTTAACATTGATGAACATCATTTTTGTAATATTTGATAAATTATTGTTCGCTCATGTTCACGATACATTTTTACAGAATATTTAAGTGCTTGATATGTGAAATTCCGAGAAGGAAAAAAAATATAGGGGCATGTTGAGTGACTAACTATCTGGAGCTCAATATTTATCGTGGGTTTCGGTTTCTATTTCCGATGATGTCATAGATGTTTAAGGGTTCGGAATTCACTTAAAACAGTAGGTCCCGGCTTAATATGATTGCTACCACTACTATGACTACACCACATCACATCGCTGTGCCTACCGCTGAGTTGCCCCTTTACAGTTTGGGAATGATATGGGTGAGAATAAGTCTGATAACGCTCTACAATCATTTGAGACCGGTACCTACGGCTTAAAGTGGATTCCGAACCACCACAAACATCCATGACACCTCCGGGATTCGAACCCGAAACCTGGGGTACCGAGCACCAGAGCACTAGCCACTCGGCCATCAGGCCCGGCCTAATATGACTGTAGAGCGTTGGAAGTAGGATTTACAAGCTTACCCTGTAAAAAGAAAAGAATTCTCATGTTTTGTAATTTGGCAGAAAGCCTTGGCCCACCACAGGGCTGTCACGTCATTGAAGAATAGGAAAAAATATTTTATTATTTTCCCTCTTATTAAAATATAAATTCAAAGATTAAACTTAGAAGCTTTAAATACAAAATTCAAAAATCATGAATGCATTTCTGGTAACAATCAATTTCTGAAGAATTTAAAAATTTCTACGTATTACATTTTAACGTCAAAGGCATCACGGACTTTATAATAAGATAAAAATGAAATGAATATAAATTTCTACAATCTTTACATAACAATAAACTTTAAAATATTTCAAATGGATATACAAATTAAACCTTGGTGGGTTTTTCTGTTGCATGAAACATTAAGAATATTTTGAAACCCTATGTCAATGAAAAGAAGCAAGAGCAACTAATTGCTTTAAGAAAACAAACTTAATCTGAGATTCAATCAAGCGAGTATTACAAAGAAAGCGAAAAGCAGCTTGTCAAAATAGTACAGAACAACTAGGAAATCGACTTGAATAAACAGCTGAAATACTTGCATCGAGGATTATTTAAGAAAACAATGAATTCTTCAATTGCCTTTAAGCGTTTTAAAAGTTATTAAGTGTACTTCCTGATTTGATACTTCCTACCATTCAATACACCACTGATTTAAGCATTATTAATTGAATTTTTTTCGTGCCATTCTAATAATACTTTCTCGCCTTTGGCAATTTACATCAGCAAATGGAAAGTCGAAAAAGAATTGGGAAACGCCGTTTTGCGGGAAAATAATAATATCCAATAAATGGCTCCTCTAAGCCAAGAGACGAGGCTGAATATCTATCGGCATTTACATTAGCTTTATTACCCAACTGTTTGCCTGTGGATAGGACTTACGAATGAGAGTATTGGAAAACTATTCCAAAAACAGTTTTAAACCTTTTGTAATGACATCGATTTAATTGATGAGGAGAGGCCAGTGAAAGAGAAAACATGAATTGCAGCACGTTTTGTGGAAAGTAAGTCGGTTAAAAAATTTAGAAATATAACAATCATACGTTTCCTTTATAATTCTAATACTGCTAACACAAATGTTGTGGTCTAGGTTAAGATTCACATAAATCAATCGATTTATAGGAATTTTTTCCACATGTATTTGTTTGTTTAGAGATGTATTTGCAGCAATCTATGAAAATAATTTATAATCTTCAGTCTAATTTAACCTAAACTTTGTCTACAGAAATTTTATACGTATCCAATTTACACTTTTAAACAATATATTGATTGCCAAATTATGCTCAAAAGAGTATAATTTCTTGACAAAATGAACTTTCTGTGCATTTTGCATTTTTTCTCTAAATGTAGAGGCAGTAATGAATCAAAGAGAGCATAATAGTATTTATGAGGTATCAATTAATGTTGGATTAGATGACTGTATGCTAATAAACTTATCTTTACACTTATTACCTATTTACCAAACGTATTCTAGTTTATTAACTGACCATATTATATCAAGTGTATTCTAATTACTTAAAATATATCTAAAAGTTTCTGTCTAAATTTTCTTATTTTCTTATTACTTACAAATTATAATTTTTTTCCTTATTTCACCTTTTATTATCTACTTGATAATAAAATAAATGATAAATTTCTTGTGTAAAATGATGCCAAATATAATCATAACTCACATAAATGTTTTTTACGAATATATATTAATATTATTTAAGATTAAAGACTTTAGAAAAAATTATGCATTTTTTCATATTAGTTTTTATAATGATAAAATAATGACACTATTACTCTAATCAACAACAAGAAAGTATTTTTCTGAAATTTACTGATAATGTGCTTAGAAAAAAAAAACCAATTTCACATTTTTAATTTATCATAGCATGATTTAAATAGTCACACGTAATTTATTTCTTATTATTTATTGATATATTCAATTGTTAGTGCCTTCGAATGATTTAGAAATAAAAAATGAATTAAATACTAGATTTTTTCAAGTATGACTTGAAATAGACGACAATTAAACATATATAATAAAAAAAAATCCGAATTGGCACATACTGGTTCTTTGTACGTCATTTAACCACATATAAGAAAAAAATCTATTGACTTCTATCTATTATCAAAATACTTCTATTTGCAAAAAGCAATATACTTTATACTATGCTCAAAATACTTTACTTCTATCTATGCTCTAAAATCTTTTTACCTTTTATAAATATTAAAAGGTAAAAAGTGAATCAGTGAATTTTATTAAGAGTTTTAAATAAAATTCATTGATTCGCTTCATGAATTAATTTATTTTTTTAATCAGTGAATTTTATCAAATACATAGTAAAGAAAATAATATAATGTTATAATGCATCACAAACTAAATACATCGTATACATTGTATTACAAATTATCTTGTACGCTCTGTAATACATTGTAATACAACGAAATAATATTGTATTACACAGCAACACTGAACAATGCTATGTATTAAAAAAAAAATAATACACTGTATTAAATTACACAGAATTTGAATAGATTTTGTTTATATTGTTAACTCAAATATTTCTGTTATAAACACAAACTATTGCTTTTTTAAAAAATAGTACATGAGAAGGTAGCAGATTTCTATCCTGGAACCCAAATAAAAACAACTCAACCCTTGTTCTAATAGACGAGGCACGTCAAAGAGTGCCTGTCGATATGATTATTGATCAGGTAACTTGTCTTCAATAATGAAAGGACTGGGTTCAGAGGTGAGTCATTTAGAAGATTAAACACCTTCCTCAAAGAAAGAGATCGAAGTGCTCCATAAAAGGAAACTACAGAATTCCTCAACCTACATTCCGATTGTTAACAAAAGTAGAATTCCAGTCCTTTTTGCGAAAGAATTCAGTACTTCTATTTGTTTCAAACTAATGGTACTATTTATCACTTAAAAGCTAAAGTTATTAATGCAAAAAAATTCATTCAGTTAGAGTTACAGTGTTTAGGTAATTACTTTCATTTTCAATATGTTTTTTGCTTTTTTTGTGGAAGAATTTTAAAATGTTTCATTTGAAAGAATGGTCAAAATATTGTTTTTTTTTTAAATCCTTTTACATATTTTATCACAAAAACTAATAATTAATGATGACTTATTTTAAAAAACTATCTTCTTAGACATGAGAATGCATTATGGCAGTCAATTAATTATGATTTTATTTACTTAGTTACTTTCTAGTATAGAGTAAATTATTTTATCGTCAAATTATTGAAAAAAAACTATAATTTAAATTAGGTTTTTTATTTTTAATGGGATTTTCCTTCCTAGTATATTAAAATATAAAGAATCTTTCACTCACGCCAACATAATCTAGTATTGATAAATATTAAAAGCAAAAATTTACTCAAAAGTTTAAATTGAGCATGTTATTTATTGAATGTAGAAGAAATTGACCTAAATTGATAATTTTCAGATTGTTTGATCAAAATTTGTCAATTTTTAATATCTGTTTTTATTTCAATGTTTAAAAATAGCAATATTACACTCATGTCCATAAATTAAGGATAATTCAGAATCACACAGAAATTAAACTCTAAAATAAAAATTTCACCTGTAGAATTATCACACACATCTTGAAGAAGAATATGCAAATTACAGGAAACCACCAGATGGCGTGGATAGTACGTCACAATGACGCGAGTGTAAGAGAGGGGTATAAAAGGAATGGTGGCAAAGAAGTAAAATTGTTCACAAACGCTTTAAAAGCCTTTCAGTGCAATAACCGCATAGTTATGGCACAAAGGAAGCATTTGGATGATTTTTTTACGTGGTAGAATTATCGGACAACTGGAATGGGGACGTACCCAGCTGGAAGTATCCGAGGAACTTGGAATCACCCAGAGTGTCATCTCCAGGCTTTGGCAACGATTCCAAGATGATGGTAATGTGAGTAGATGTTACAGCACAGGTCGCCCCCGAGTTACAACGCCGAATGAGGACCGGTATTTAGCAGTTACTGCCAAAAGAAACAGACGCAGCACAGCATCAGACTTGTCTCGTCAGCTCTCTTCAGCTACCGGTACGACAGTTTCAAGGCAGACCGTGTACAGACGCTTAGGGCACATTGGTCTATATGCTCGTAGGCCTGTCAGATGTGTTCCACTTACCGCAACTCACTGTCGCCTGCGATTAACCTGGAGTAGAGAGCATGCATTGTGGACACCGCAACAGTGGTCTTGTGTGATGTTTTCCGACGAGTCCAGGTTTAGTTTGCAGTCTGATTCTCGCCGGACTTTCATATGGAGAGCGCCAGGTACCCGTTACCACCAAGAGAACACCATTGAATGACGTTACGGTCGTGCAGGACCGTTTAGGGAGGAATTATTCTTGGTTCCAGAACTGACCTGCATGTTCAGAGTGTAACGATGACAGGCCACATCTATCGGGATGTCATTCTGGAACAACATGTACGTTTGTTTTGGGGCGCCATGGGTGCTGAATTTCTGTTTATGGATGACAACGCCCGTCCTCACCGTGCAAACATTGTAGACGAATGCCTTCAATTGGAGGATATCACCCGTATGGATTGGCCAGCATACTCACCGGACTTGAATCCAATAGAGCATGTGTGGGATATGCTTGGCCGACGAATTGCAGCCCGTCAACCCCCTCCCACCTGTCAACCGGAACTTCGGAGGGCATTGCTTGATGAGTGGTGTAATATTCCCCAAGATCAGATTGAGGAGATTGAGGAGAGAACGTAACGAGACGTGACGAGAGAAGAGGAAGTTTTGTGCTTCCAAAAGTGTTTTTATAGTGTTTTTTATCATTTAAAGCGTGTTAACCCGCTGGATAGTGTATTATAAGCTTGCATAGCTTACTACAAAGTGTGTTTTAGTGTTTTTCTTACAAAAATCAGAAATTTCGCATCAAAATTCATTATTTTTCCAAGGATAACACAAATTTAATGATGAGTGGCTAAAAAAAAGCCGAAAACTACCCTGGTGAGTCTCCCTGTGGTTCATTTATGAATTTATGTACATTTATCTTTAATTTCATGTATTGTGTATTGTAATGTGATGCTTAGAAAAATTTTTTATTATAATTTTAGTATTTGTTATTATAACGATGTTGACAAAGTTCACCTTTCTACCTTTACAATTGTGCTTTAATATCTCTTAAAATATTGAATTCAGCGCAAAATCGCTTTCACAGCAACAAAGACAATTGTATTACAATCATTTTAAGAGTATTTGCATTTATGTGTGACATTAATTATTTTTTTTATAATTATTTAAACTTAGCGTTTTGCAGCTGAAAAAGAGAATTTGAGTAACGCTGATTCAATGTTTTGAGTTTCATCACTTCTATAGCCCTCCCTATTTAAAATTCTACTTAGAAAAGCTATCTAATATTAGTACAACCGATTCTATATCGAACCGCGACTTGCTTTTTACTATAACAGCATTCTCTGATTTTTCGCGAATTTTTAAAAAAGATTGCTTCGGCAACCCTCGGACTTTTTCGCCCCTCTAGCATACGGAAAGCGGAGCTTTGTCAAACTCTCTAAGAATGTATTTGGAGCATTTCTTTTTAATAAATCTATATCTCTTGTTGTAATAATCCCACATTATTCATTTATGTATTGCTTAACGTTTTTTTTTTTTTTCCCCTTTAATTGGACGCCTTTCCCAATTTTCTAGTGTTATTTTTCACGATTTTAGATTTCAGTTAGCATTGCCATTTTGTACATTTTTTTAATTCCATTCTTGACTCCATTTCTTGTCCGCCATATTTGCCTAAGTTGTTGTTTTGGCTTCGACTTCCGTTGAATGTTCCAGAATATTCTAGAAGAATCAGCCGAAGTCTATGCACTTCCGACTAGTTTATCTAAGAAGCACTGATTCCTACAGCAACATCAGCATACAAAGGTTCTCAACACTTTCGTCCCTCAGTCAACTAGATTCTAAGCACACAATCTGGGTCTAGGATTAGCTAATTTGCATACAATGGGCATTCTTACCAATTTCCATTCCTCTTCATTCCTTCATAGCAAGCTCAATTTTTATAATAGCAGCCCGAAACTTGCACACAAGATGTATTTTAGCATTTCTGACAATTCCATAGTTTTAGAATTTCTTAATTGTTATTAGCATGAGAGTTATAGGACTAATTAAGTTAATTGATTTTCTTAATTAGCCTATATCTCGAAAACTATCATTCCTAGCCATTTTTCCTTGTTTTTTCCCCCCTTAGAAACCCCCTCTACTTCGTAATTGCACATCTAATGGTGTTTTGATTTTCTAATTTCCTCTTTTTTTTTTAAATTTTAATTGCTTTTTTTTTTTATTTCCTCAATAACTTCGGTTCTATTTATGCAAAAAGGACCATCTAATGGGCACTTTACTCGACTACTAGAGCTCTTTCCAAATTTGTAATTTTTTTCAGCTTAGCTATTTTTTAGACTTTTTTGAATTTTTTAAATTTTTTTAAAATGCCCATTACAAGAGATCTTTAAGCCAGAAAGGACTCGTTTCTGCATCATTAGTCACAGCTCTATGAGCCACTTCAGTTATATTTTGCATTCCACCCTACGACTTTTTTTTTTTTTTTTTTTTTTTTTTTTTTTTTTTTTTGGATTTTTTTTTTTTTTTTTTTAATTTTTAAATTCGCATTGTCTCCTGCCCTAGTTAAGCAATGCTGACTTTTTAAGCAGCTCCTGACTCCTCAACATAAGAGTTATCCAGCAAAGCCAGAAAATACCTTTTAAGTCAATTTTATTATTTTTCTTCATTTTTTTTTTTTTTTTTTTTTTTTTAAATTTAATTTTTTTTTTTTTTTTTTTTTTTTTTTTTTTTTTTTTTTTTTAATTTTCCAAAACAGGAGTAATAAGGTTCAGAAAGGCCTGGTTTTTAATCCCAGTTTTATAGCTTCTGCTCATTTATAACTGTTAGTAAGGGGTAAAGGGATAGGGATATTCTAGAAGGAGATGCTCCTATTGTATAAAAACTTTTATTTTTGCTATATTTTTGTTTTTCTCTAAAAAATTTAACTTTTTGTTTTATTCCTCAATCGTTTTCTACTTTTTATTATCATTATTTATGTGTCGCGATATGGCCAAACAAACCTCAGATCTGCCTCATGACAGCTTCTGAAAAGTTTTAGTTAATTTAGCATTTTAAGTTTCTTCTTTTGTTACCTTATTTATTTTTCAGTTTAAATACAAATTGTTTTACCTTTGCAATAAACCCATGGGTTAGCAAACTCTAAATTTTCTAATGATTAACTTTTTACTAAAGTACAGTGCTGATATTTAGTTTAATACTTAAAGAATTTCCTATCTCAGAAAAACAAACATCATAATTGGTCTAACCCTATGAAACATGTATGTATGTATTTGTATTTCTACTAATAACGTTTCTGTTATTATTTTAGTAATAATTACTCAAGATATTTGAGCTTCGAATTTACAATTGTTTTACTTGTATTAATTTTTATTCCATTATTATCCCTTTATTTTCCTAATTATTTTATATTGCTCCTAATAATCCTTAAATTGTTTTTCAAGTGCTCTAAATGTTTTTTTTTGTTTTTTTTTTTTTAATTATTGTGCATACAATGAACCACGGGGGGAGAACAGCCAGGGTAGTTTAGCTAGTTTAATTTGTTTTATTTTCTATTTTTTTAAGTGACAAGTATTGAACTTTACTATTATTAATATTCTATTACAACTCGATATGTCAGTACGTCAATCAATGACCAAAATGACAGACAGTGAAAAAAATAAAGACATAGATTTCACGGAAGGGATCCAAGTCCTACTAAACATAGCAAGGGACTTGGACGAAATTTTCAAAAAGGTCAAAAACATGTCAGTCCCAAATAAAGATAAAGTAAGGGACAAATTTAAAGAAATGGATAAGCTCTTCATAGCCCAATCCAAAGAGATAGTAGAGCTCAAAGCTGAACTCAAACTAGCAACAAAAGGAAAGTGTGTTGTAGTTGACTCATCCTACGACACAAACACAACAGACCTCCACATAGCCAAACTGGAAGGCAAATTGGAGGAAAGTAGATCAATGCTCGAAAAGACCATAGAGGAAAACAGACAGTTAAAAAACCAAATAGAAGAACAAAAGAAGATCAAGCCAACGTCAAATCAAAAGCAACAAAGCAACACATATGCAGACAAACTTAAAATTAGAAAGCAAACCCCAACACTAATAATTCGCCCAACAGAAGGCACCTGCTCAGGCAAAGAGCTTCAACAAATAATAAGTAAAAATCTAATAAACACACAGGAGGCAGCAGCCGTGCAACAGGTATATATAAACAAAAAAGAAGAGTTAATTATAAAAACAAAGAACAAAGAACAACTAAAGAAATTGCATGAAAAAATCAACATGACAGCAAAAATAGATCAAGTGGCGAGGGTAATAGAGCCACAACAGAAAAAGCAATCACTCATAATATATGGAATCCCTGAGGACACTAACAAAGAACAGATAATAGTGGCAATTCAGAAAACAATACTAAATGAAAAATCAGAGATAACGATAGAAAAACTCTTTACAGATAAAAACTCTAGACAGCACGCAATAGCATCTCTTACCACAATAGAATCCCAAAAAGTGCTCACAAAAGGAAGGCTACTTATCAACTTCATAACATGTCAAGTGAAGCCCTACTTCAGACTCAAGAGATGCTTTAAATGCCAACAGATCGGACACTTATCCTACGACTGCAAAAACAAAATGATGTGCGGCAAGTGTGGTGACGAACACGACACAAGAAAGTGTTCTTCTGAAACTAAGAAGTGTGTAAACTGCACCCAACACAATAACAGCACAGAAGACAACCTACCAGTAAACCACTGCGCCTTTGACTTCAAATGCCCAACTTATAGAAACCAAATAAACCAAATGAGACGCCAACAAAAAGAAACAACCACAGCACCCCAACAACAACAAATAGCTTCCCAAAAAGAAAACCAACTGGACAAACAAAATAGCCAAGAACAAAACCAACATGAATAATAGCCCAACAATGAACAATAACCTCAGCGAAAATCAAAACAATCAACCAAAAGACGTAAACTTCACTAAACATTCAAAGCTAAAAATAGCCCAGCAGAACCTGCAGCATTCAAAATCTGCAACTCTACTATTCATAAAGATAATGGAGGAAGAAAGTATAGATATAGGATTAATACAGGAACCATATTCAACAGACAAAATCCCAGGAGTCCCCACAGGATGGAGACAAATAACAAGCACCACAAAAAGAGCCTCAATAATCATAAGATCATCATTCATACCAATTACAATAGCAGACCAAGCACCAGACAGCATCTCAATCACAATTCCACTTGAAGGAGAAGATCTATTAATGACATCCCTCTACGCCTCTCCGTCAGAAGACATCAATATTCCAATCCAGCACTATGAACAAAAATTTCCTAACAACACCAACCAACTACTGTGTGGAGACTTTAACGCACACAGCACAATATGGGGCTACAGCTCAGAGAACCAGAGAGGCAGAGATCTCATAGAATTCATGTCTCACAAAAACCTATTCATAATAAACCCTCAAGGCTCAAAACCAACCTTCATCAGAGACAATGCAGTAGGGTGGCCAGATTTAACCCTGTGCACCACAAAAATATACAATAAAATCTCCAGCTGGAAAATAGAAGACCTTGAAATAGGAAGTGACCATCAAACAATAATCTTCAATATCAACAGTGAAGTAAATGTACCAATAATATCCAGATTTAAAACTAAATACGGAAACTATAAAAAATTTAACCAACAACTAAAAGGAAAGCTACCTGCAATAGATTTAAATCAAATAAATAATAAGGGTGAACTAGAAAAAGCAGCCTCAGACATAACAGCCGCATTACAAGAATCAGCAGAAATAGCATTCAAAAGAAAAAACCAAAAATATACAGCCAAACCAACACCATGGTGGAATGACAATATAAAAAAACAACGTTCACGAACAAGGGCAATGAGAAGACGAGCCCAATCACAAAAAGACAGGGATCAAAAAATATTCTGGAATTCCCAACATAAAAAAGAAAAAGCAATTCTAAAAAAGCTAATAAATAAAGAAAAATCAATTTCGTGGAAAAAGTTCTGTAACGAAGCAAAATCCCCATACGGACAAACATACAAGGCCGCATTCAATAAATTCTTTCAGCCTCCAAACCTACACAGCACAGCAACCAACAACTCAAGCGAGGAAAACATCAAACACATTTTAACATCTCTCTTCCAAGACGACAACGAGCAAGAAGACAACTATCAACAAAAAGAAATTAGGACCATCTCAATCAGAATAAGACAAATCAACACCACCACTCAACAGTCTCAACCCTTCACGCAAGAAGAACTCAACCACATAGTCAAAACCATACCTAAAGACAAAGCTCCAGGACCAGATGGACTAGATAGCAGAATATTAACCCTATTCTACAAGCTAGACCCAACAAAGATGCTGCAACTCTATAACAAATGTATAATGATGGGCAGCTTTCCGACTTCTTTTAAATACGGAGAAGTAATCCTTTTCAATAAACCCAATAAAGACCCTACAATTCCCTCTTCATATCGTCCAATCACGCTTCTCCCAATACTTGGCAAGTGTTTCGAAAAACTAATACTAAACAGACTGCAATTTCACTACAACAGCAACAACCTAATTCATAAAAACCAATTTGGATTTAGAAGCGGCTTATCAACAGAGCATGCCCTCCATAATCTAGTGAAAAAGATTTATTCAAACAAAGCACGCAACTTCTACACCGTAATAATATCCATTGACATCAAGGGAGCATTTGACTCACTGTGGTGGCCTTCTATAATAAAGACCTTAAAAGAAGACAACTGCCCGCAAGACCTAATAAACATTATATGTGATTACCTAAAAAATAGAAAAATAGAATTCAACCATGGAAATAGAAAAATTATTCACGACCTACAAAAAGGCTGCCCACAGGGATCATGCCTAGGCCCATTCCTGTGGACATTAATAGCAAATCAAATTTTAAAAGAAACCTGGGAAGAAGATGTAAAATTACAAGCCTTCGCAGATGACTTCATATTTATTATAAGCGCCAACAATAGAAGGTCATTAGAAACAAAAACAACAACAGCTCTTAAAAAATTTCAATCCTGGGCAATAAAAGAAAAACTAAAGATCTCAGAGGACAAAACCCAAGCAATAGTATTTGGAAAAAAAAGGAGCAGTAAAAAGAAAACCAATATTGAAATTTAGCAACCGGACCATTAAATGTAACTCAACACTCAAATATCTAGGAGTTCTATTAGATCAGAATCTAAGCTTCCTCCCTCACATCCAACATCTTAAAAGCACCCTTCTAATCAAATCAAACAAATTAGCAACCATGTCAGGAAGAGGATGGGGTATTAACCCCAAATTCACCAGACTATGGTATAAATCAGTGGCAGAGAGGATAATATGCTATGCAGCATCAATATGGGCCGATAACCTTACAACAAGAAAAATTAATCATATCAACTCAATACAGAGGCAATTTGCATTAAAAATAACTAACGCCTATAGAACCTCTCCAACCTCAGCTTTATTAATACTAAGTGGTCTAGAGCCAACCTACTTAGTAGCAAAAAGGGAAGCAACATTCACACAAATCACAAGACTTAAAATTAATGCAACATTCCACCAACATACATATCTACAGAATGATTATCAAGAATCAATATCACAGTGGTGCGAACCTCCATGGGACAAACCATCAAAAATATTAAAAAATACAGAACAAAGAAATAGTGATCTTCAAATATACACAGACGGATCAAAAATGGATAATAGGGTAGGCTCAGCTTTTGTAGCAATGGACAACGACATAGAAATCCACACATGGCAAGAGAGACTCCAAGGCAATAACTCAGTCTTCCAAGCAGAACTAAATGCATTATTGAACTCATTAACATGGATAAAAAACACAAAATATAAAAGAATCAACATCTTTACGGACAGCCTATCATCCATAATAGCCATCAACAGATTTTTCAATACAAATAGCCAGGTTCAAGATCTCAGAAACATACTAAACACAATCAACAACAAATCAATAAGCCTACTATGGATTAAAGCACACGCAGGTAACAAAGGTAATGAACGCGCCGACTCTCTAGCCAAAGAAGCAACAATGAGAAGTACACATCAATCGAAAATAAAAAAACCAACAAGCCTACTAAAACGAGAACTAAAAACCAACAGCCTCAAGATATGGCAAGAAGAATGGGACAATGGGATCACAGGAAGAAGAACTCATCACTTTCTCCCAACAGTGTCCACAAAAATGTCAACAAACACAAATATAAATTACTTTGTTACGGGTCATGGTCCCTTTCCAGCATACCTATACAGGTTTAACATTAAAGATACGGACAATTGCATTTGTGGCGAAATAGGCACACCGGATCATTATCTATTCTCTTGCTCTCTAACAGTCTCAAATCATGCACTACAACCAAACCCAGAAACATATGAAGCCTGGGCAAAAAAAGCAGCAATCTCCAAAAAAATAAAAGAAAAAAATTATCAAGGTTATGGACTTTGTAACGCAAAATATAGACTATATCACACAATAAAAACCATAAACATGTCAATAATATTGTGATGTAACCATATCCCTTAACAGTTTATGTTTATCTATTTACTATTCATAGTTCATATCACTAAGAACCTTGTGTCAACAATTCTGTACATATGTATATAACTGTTATTCTTTTCTCAAGTTGTCTAAATTCATTTTTAATTTTCCTTTTAATATATATTAGATTTTTTAAGTAGTTTTAGTAGAGCGGTTGCTGGCGGAAAGCATGGAATACATGCTATTCACCATAAATCACTCAAAAAGGCCTAAAGCAAGAGTTCCTAGAACTCCTCACGATTGAGAGCCGTTCTGGCGTGTTGATATGCACCAGACAACTCTCAAAGCGGAACGGACCCAGTGATTATCACTGATTAGCAACAGTGAACTCAGCCAAAGGGCTGCTTGCGTTACCCAGAGTGGTTATTCAATCCTCCTTTCCGTAGTTGTGCAACCAACACTGAAATCCCGTTAATTCGGGAAGGCCAGTGGCACTCCTGCGGCGTTCAAGATCAGATTGATAATTTGATACTCAGCATGCCTAGGCTATAGCATCTTTTTTGCTCTTTACTTTTTGTTTAATAAATAGATTTTACAAATAAGTCAAATTTGTTTTGCTTCTGTCTCTTTCTTTGCCTGAACTTCATTATTCTTAATTTATGGACATGAGTGTATTTGCAAAACTATAACACTATCATTATTTATTATTTGATATTTAAAAAAATATATATTTTATCAGTCTACGACTTTTCTATAATTATTGATCCATTATTTTATACTTTTAATTAACAAAATACATAAAATTGAATTTAGAATTTTAATTTAGATTTTATCAATTTTAATTTCATTTATTCAGTGAAGCAAAGAAATTTTACTTCACTGAATAAATGAAATTAAAATTGATGTGCAAAGTTGTTATTTGTTTAATTAAACCTCAAATCACATGACTTTTGTTTTTCAAAATATTATATAAAAATATATATTTGCATCAGCCTATTACAACTATTTAAATAATAATTATTATTGAAAGATTATTTTATACTTTTAATTCTCAAAATACATAAAATTGAATTTAGTAAATTAATACATTTTTCTTCAATGAATACATGAAATTAAAATTGATGTTCAAAACTGATATTTATTGAATTAAATTTCAAATCACATGGCTTCTGTTTACCAGAACACTATACAAAAATATAAATTTTTTATCAGCCTACAACTTGAATATAATTATTGAATGATTATTTTATACTTTTAATTTACGAAATAAATAATTATGAATTTAATAAATTAATAAATTTAGCTTCACTGAATATATGAATTTAAAATTGATGTTCAAGGCTGCTATTTGTTTAATTAAACCTTAAATCAGATGACTTCTTAATATATTTCCATCAGCCTATTTCAACTATTTATATAATTATTGAACGTTTATTTTATACTTTTAATTAACAAAATGCATAAAACTTAATTTAGTAAATTAATAAATTTTGCTTCACTTTGAAATTAAAATTGATGTTCAAAGCTGATATTTGCTGAATTAAAATTCAAATCACATGGTTTCCGTCTCTCAAATTTGATTCAATGTCTCTCATTTCTAGATACAATGAATGCAATTTATGTAGCCACATGGAGGCAAATGTGATTAACAACAGATTACTGTCAGAACGAAGGATATATTTCATAAGGAAGATTATCAGATTATAATTGTTCAGAAACTCTTTACATGCTGAGAAAGAGATTAAAATAATTTATCTCCAGTAATCAGGATTGATTTTACGTGCCTCAAGCTATTAAAGTCAAATGCATTTTCTAAAAATAAATCACATGCATTTTGTAACTAAATATTCGATTAATAAATATATTTATAGAAGTTAAGCGAATAGAAAAAGAAATGTTTATGCATATTTTTATGATATTATTTTTGACGATATTGTAAATGTAATTAGAATGAAGATATAATTTTCCAGCAACACAAATTGAGAATTTTATTACAAAAGAGTGATTCATATATTCCCTGTAACTCAAAAAAATAATAAATTCTTTTATAATAATAATAATAAATAAATTTTATAATAATAATAATAAATAATTTCTTTTATTTTAATCTGATGGTATACAAAAACTTAAAAAACTGTCAATATTTTGATGAATAAAAAATATAAGTTATTTTGCTTTCATTCCAAAAATAAATAACAATAATTTAGATAATAAATTAATGTGTAATCATAACTTAAAAACTACATCAATGACAAATATAAAAGTTTTTCTCTGAATTTAATGTATTTTTATCTAAATTATTTTAAAAAATCACGAAGAACTATTTATAGTTAAATAAATACTGTATTTTTTATTACAAATTATTGAAAAAAATAACATTAGAATTTTTAAGAATTCTTTTTAATGAACCATTCTTAGATTTATAGTAAATGACATTTTCTTTTTATTGCTGGTTTTTTTCATCTATTTCCGTAAAATAAAATATTAGATTGATATTTTTTGTGCAAATTGCTGTCATAATTGAATGAAGATAAAAAAAACTATTTCATTTAAATTAATTGTTAATTTTTTTTCCCAATATAATTTACTAACAAATACAAAATATATTTACTGCAAATCTGCATACATTTAATTGAATTTGTAGGAAATATTAAATAAAATCGAAATAATTATCTACATTTTCTTGCAATAAATTAAATTTTAACTGCATGATACAGTTCCACAGTTATTAAAGGAAACATCTCTGAACACAACGACTGAATATTCGTTATTTTTTAATTTTCCTAAAACACTTTGACATTTCCCAAGATATTTTTTAAGATTGATAATAAACAATTTTTAAACCCATATTTATTTGTAAATAATTCATTGAAAAGTTAATGAGTTACTATATAATATATACTTGTATACGTATATATGTGTATATATATAGTTATATTTGTATATAGTTTTATTATAAAATATTTTGTGATATAAAGTTGAAAAGAAAATGAATTTGAAAATATTTTTTGAATGAAAAACTAATTCTGATTTTTATAATGGTATTTTAGCATCATTTGTGCTTAATTAATCGTTGAAATAAGTAGGTTCACGTAGAAATTGTATTTCCTTAAAACAAATATTCATCAGAATAAATATATTTCTTAAGCAAATATTCCCTGTTTCACGATTATTATATGCACTGACATTATATGCATTGTATACATCACGAACATAATTTGTATTGAAGAAATATGCATATGCATGAATGTATTGTTTTTAGACTATTGAATTTTTTAATAGAATTTCTAAAATTTATGAATATCTCTGATTCAGAGTTCACATCAATTGAACTACGAGAATGAGCTGGTAAGTTTCCGGTCTGGCCTAGAGATGGCGCTAGAAATCTAGTATTTCATTGACAGTCTATAATAGCTCTTATATAAAATTTCAGGACAATCACTTAGTTAGTATACGATAGACAGAGTTTTAAGAGAAACGTATTAAGGCACTTTTATTAAAACGGACAATTTGAAAGGTTTGACGTCATTTTGGATCAAACATGAAATGACTCATCATTATAAGGCTGCTCTCCGTCATATTGATTAATAAAACAGTGAATTTTTAATTTTAGAGAAGTTCGTACAAGCCTTAATTGACAAACCTTGCAAGAAATTATAGAAACTATCCATAAAAGCGTGCTGAAATTGCAGATTAAAACTTACTGAGATAATTGAAACTGTTAAAACATCAAAAAAACATGCATGTAAGGAACCTTTCACAAGATATTTTGGTAAGATATTCTGCACGAGCTGAAAGCCGCGTATGGAAATATTGAATAGAAAAACTATAACCAGTGAAATTTTGCGTCGATTCATAACAATAAAAAAAGTCCTGAAATTAAATAGCAATCAAAATAATGGACAGATGATAGTGAAACAATCCCGAAGAAGGCGAAAACATCTTTTGCAGAAAAAAGAATGTGTAATTTGTTTTCCGGGATGCAAAAGAAATTATATTCACTGATTACCTTGAAAAAGGTAAAATCATCAATTCTGAATACTACACAAACTTATTGCAGTATTTGAAAGACCAGGTTAAGATAAAGAGATCACATCTAGCGAAAAAAAGTATTGATTCACCATGACAATGCTCCAGTACATTCGTATCAATGGTTAAAATCGTAATGGTAATGATTCGTATCAATGGTTCAAATTGTAATAGTAATGATTCGTATCAATGGTTCAAATTGTAATGTTAATCCTTCTTATCAATGGTTTCAAATCGTAATGTTAATCATTTGTATCAATGGTTCAAATTGTAACGGTAATCATTCGTATCAATGGTTCAAATTAGCGAACTAAACTTCGAGTTCCTTGTACATATGCAGTAGGGACCACCTTTTTCCAAACCTCAAAAAAAAAAAAGCTTGATGGACAAAGATTCGCGAGCAACGAAGAGGATATTGATGCTTAAATAGGTATTTTGAGGAGGGCTGCATCGTGAAGCGTCATAAATATGTCATTAATAAATTAAAGTACTGATATTAATCTGTGTGGACATTATATTGAAAAGAAAAGGCAACAACTTTTTTTTAAAAAATGTTGTTTTCTTTATCATGCAGGTGAATTTATCAGCCCGCTCTCATATATTACATGCCATCGTAAAAATGAGAATTAGTATAAGTACCTTCATTTATGTAAATATTCTAATAAAAAGGTTCCCTTATAATGACATTAATATGCAATATCTTCCTTTCTAAAGTTATCTGAAATGATTTATAAATATCACACCTTCAAATAAATAATAATTTATATAAATATAAATATTATGTAATCAAAATATTTTATAGATTTTCTATGTGATATTTTTTACACTTTCATTTTTGGTAATGATTGCGTGATAGATATTTAATAAGTTAATTAATTTTTAACTGAATGGTTTAATAATTAACATTTTGTTTCCTTTTAAAGTTTTTTAAAATAATTAGAAATAATTGAAAAGCAATACATTTTTCTTAATATAAATATCACCTCTTTAACTTGGAATTTTAGTAATAATTGATATTAAAAAAAAAATTAGTAAATCGTTTTTATAGAAGTAAAAATTAAAGCTTTTTGAATAATACTATTTTCAAAAATTATTTTCTAAACATTAATCTGAGCACTTTTTAAATTATTTTCCATAAAAATGTAGCAATGAAGAAATAAAAATATAAAAACTACAATATGCTGCAATAACCAAATCATTTCATATTTATTTGAAATTTTGAGTGGTTTTTACATTAATAGTTAATCGAGTTATATATACTTCAACACCAAAGACGATAGCATTTCAAATCAAGAATGCTCTGAGAAATAAATAAAAAAAATCAAATAAAATTCTTGTATAAAAAATTCTTTAAAGGTACTGAAACCGAACAAATAAATGTACACAACTCTTCTTCAAGAAATATGGAGGCAAATAGCTGATTTAACAAATAAAAATGCAATTTTTCAAGTACAAAACAAAATGTGAGACGATGTGGCGTCTCCGCACTTCTTTATGTTGAAATTCATTTGGACTTGAAAGATTTTTGCTTTTTTGTTGCATTTCCTGTCCGATTTCGATAAAGAAGGATGCTTTCTATTGCAAATTTTCCTTTCTCTGAAAGAACTTGCTGAAATTTAAAAAAGGTCGACGCAGATACATTTATTCAATATGTAAAACTCGCTGTGTAAGATTGTTCTTTTTATATTTAAAATTCCTATCCACACAAAAAAATATATTAAAAATAAAAACTGTGATTATTTTAACTGGAAGGAAGCATCTGTGATCCCAAAGTTGTTTAATAAACATTGCCAATGCAATAAATTTATTTTAATAATGACTAATTTGTTTTTTTATTATTTTTAAATTAATGAAAATATAATATTTTATGAATAAAATATTTTATAAAAAATATTATGAAATGTAATATTTTTTTTTTCATGCAGACATCCATGAAATATAATATTTTTAATCTATATTTCCACATCGTATTTAATATTAATATTAAAAGAAATTTTTGGTTTTCAGAAAATTTCCCAGTTAAAAGGTAGATTGCATGCCTCGTGTCCCAAAGGGAACTTGCATATATATAACATTAGGGTTTAAATTCGAAACTTTTGGCAGCGTCCATTGCCGTTACTATTATCCAAAATGATGAGACACGATGAAAATTTTAACAGCGTGTGTTTCCACAGTCGCTCTACGGTCATCTTGTGCACACGAGGGCTAAACAGATCGGGACCTAAGTGGATTCCGAACCACTAACACACACCCATGCCATCGCCAGGATTCGAATCTGGAGCCTGTGGTACCAAAGGCCAGAGCACTAATCAATTGGTCATCAGGCCGCAGTTTCATTTAGAGAGAGTTTTTCTCTACGATTCTAAAATGCGAGACTGTTATCCTTAATAACATTTATGACAGGCAATGATTTTCCATCATCACACTTTGGTGTTTTGTTCATGGCATTTATTAGTGGCACTAAGGTCCGATAATGCACAATATCATTAAGTAATTAATACTATTTACTTTATTAATGTTATCAATATTGACTTTTATAATTTACAGCACATTTTTCCCCAAATGGCAAATTAAATTAAACTTTAACTTTTTCATGACGAAGGGTTTCCTATACATAACAATTATTACTTGTATTAAATTTCTTCACAGACATTCACCTATGCAAAAATTATTCCGATATTTAATTATGAGCGAGTTTTATGTTCAATTTGATAAACAATTAATCAAATCTTTTCAAGTTTTTAAAATTCCCTTTTTTGTAGAAACAACAAAAAATTATTTATTCATGCGTCATGTCTTAATAAATATTGTTCGCATATTAAACTCACTGTCGAAAAGTATTACATTTTCGTAAATAACTATAATCCTTGTAAATTAAAAGAGTCTATGTATTCAAAATATTTTCATATACTCAAATAATATCACAAAGCTAAGAGCTAATAAACCAAACTAACAAACCATTCACAAACAAAATTATAAATTAAGATGCATCTTGATATAGTAGTTCTACTTGTTTACATTTGAATGTCAAATTTAATTTCTGGGTCTTTTCAAATGTGCATAAAGTTGAATTCGTCTAGTAGCAATCTTAGCGCCTAGAATTTTCAGGATACGTAGATATCCTGAAAATCCCTTATCCTTTATTCAAGACAATTTAGAATATATATTCAAACTTTTTTCATATAAATCTTTTATTTATATAAGCCTCATTTTAAGAATCTTCATTTTCACTATTTCCTTAATAAATGCTAGAAACAGGCATATATGTTATTGGTTAACAGATAATTTATTCTTCTTCATCGTGCCATCTGCCTAATGACAGATTTCTAAACAGAAGATGTTTTTTTTTACGGAATAGGTTTCTCATCCTTGCGCCCAACAGTCATATTTGATCGGTATCGGATTCGATTTTATGGTTTAAAGTGAATTCCGAACCACTACGCCATTGCGAGGACTCGAATCCGAAATATGAGGCTCCGAGATCCAGACACTCGGCCATCTGGCCATAAAAATAGTCCCCATTTCTACCATTTTGAAATGATCCTAATTATGTTGATAGGTAACGAATCTATAATCTTGCCCTCCGAAATAGCGTGGTTTATTAAATAACATTTTTACTATTAAAATTTTTCTTCTAGTGTTTAAAAAAATACTTTATCATGCGCAGTTACCACGCAGAAAGGAAATTGCCGACATATTGACCACAGTTGAATTTATTATTTACAATTAAATTTTTCCATTGTTACATCATGTTTATTTGTTTAGAATTGTATAAATTTGTAATGTATTTTAATTTGTTACTTATATTTAAAAAAAAATGCTATAATTTAAAAAAAATAAGATAATTTATTACAATTTTATAATCCAATTTAAAGAACTTATTTATAAAGAAATAATAAAGAATTTATTTGTCAAAATAACTCTTCAAATATATTTTAATAAATATTAAGATTCAGTATAAATATTTATAAAAATTGATAAAATTATTTCTAAAATTAAAATATTTATTGTAGTATGATTACTATAATAAACGCTTATGAATTTTTACTTTATAACAGTAATAACAATGCCATATAAATACTACTGTACTTTTTTTTCAAAAACTCTTTATTTTTTCATCCAAATTTATTTCATCGCCTTCAAAGTAAACCCCTCTGGGCACAATGTACTTATGCCAACTTTTTTTACAATCCTCAATGCATGCTAAAAAGTCGTCGACAGGGATGGCCTTCAAAGTGCGCGGCGATTCACGTTGAATCTCTTCAATCAGCTCAAAACGGTGTCCCCGGAGTGGTCTTTTGGGTTTAGGGAATAGCCAGAAGTCGCACGGTAGGAATACGATGGTTGTTTAACGATATGTGTTTCATTTTTGGCGAAAGGTGCTAAAGGCAATGTCCTTGACATCTGTGGGAAATTTGACGTCAAATTGACGACAAATTTCCCACAGATGTCAAGGACAGTACCAGCAGCCTAAAAAAGAAAAAAAATTGAAATTCCATAAGCCGGGGGAATTTTAAATTGATAGTTGGTCTTACTTTTGGGACACACAAGTAAAATTCATTTTATTGAATGGTAAAATATACTGACTATTTATTAGAAGAAGCGTAAATATCTCTTCTAGGGAAATTATTTATAACCCGTAACATAAAAGAAATGATATTATAACATCGTATCTAAGTTTCAAAAGTTAAAGTATTAAATCCTTGATTGCAAAGTTCTATCAAAATGCTTCGTTATTACGCAGTTCACTAAATATTTTCAACTTCTAAAACTTATTTAAACTCATTATTAGAAAATCTACTGCTTATCCAGCAAGATTTTTAGTTCTGCATACTTATTTTTTGTTCTGCTCAATTTCTATTACTGAATCAGCAAAGAAAAAAAATTAGCTGTCAAATGCATTTTTTTTTCGTGATGAAAATATCTCAAACACATTAAAGCTCCGTAGAACATCATGAATGGTGGAATTAATGGTTTTTCTCCAAGACTGGAATTTTAGAGACCTTTTTCATATCTATTTTTCTAGAGACGTCAACACTCATAAATGGATGAAACATTATTTTTTCCTCTCATTTCTGTTACAATTTTTTTCTTCTGCAGTTGCTTTAGAAATTCTTTCGAATGAGGCATTTCTTTTTTTTTTTTCCTTCCTTATTTTACGGAATACCATTTTCTTGCATTGTCAAACTATCAAAAATTGTATTAATAGTTCAGTTTCCCGTAATGGAAAAATATTCTTTACGGTACCTCATTTTCGTGTTTTATTTAATAAAATAGTGATGATAAGTTATTGACATGAATTTTATTGGTTTACAGATGATTTACTGCAATCTTTACTGAGGACGTGTGGTTAAAACCCCAATTTTAATAATATTGAAGTTTAAGTATTGTTACTTATAAAAAGTTAATAAATTCCTGCAGACATAAAAGTGAAACTAAAACTTCATAGCGGAAATAATTGCGGTGTTGCCACCAGATATAACAAATATGCAAACACAACACGTATATTATTGTCGCCCTCTTCAACAGATTATTATGAAATTTAACTATGTATTATTTGTCATTAATGTTATTTAAGAGTCAAAATTACAAAAAAAAATTCTAACCAGTTCTTTTAAAATAATATAAAACTTCAATAACAGTCCTCCACGCGATAATTTGATATTATTGCTCGGCCTGCGATTGGCCAAAATCAACACATTTTCTTTAAATTCTGAGTTTCTCTGTGATTTTTCAATGGTTATTATTTACTCCCAAAGTGTTGTTTCGGCGTAGGAATTACGAAAACATTTTGATTGGTTCTTTTTTAATTCAAATATATATTATCAAGATATATTTGTTATACATATCTACAGTAATATGTTTTAGAAAAAGAAAACAATGTATTCTGTTTACAATTTAAATTACGCTTTAAAATGAAAAAGCAATTAATTGTGAACAGATTTCAATACTACTACCGATAAAAATATCTATTGGAAGAAAATTCAACAAATAGAATCATATAAAAAACGTTGAAATACCCTTTTAACATAGTATTTGTCTTCAAACAAACCGTTTGGTAAGTCGTGAGTAAGAACAATTGAAATAATTCGATTAGAAAAACGTTCTAATCACATATACAAGAGTAGCAGAAACATCAGTAGGCAAATTTCCTATTTGTCTGTAGCAAATTTCCTAATTTCCTCTTAGTAACTCGAAAATTCTACAAATTTACGATATATTCTCGAAAAACAAATTATGTAAATAGTACAGTAGAAAATGTTTTGAAGTACTTCGAAACATTTCTTATACAGATGAAAAGAAGACGATAACTCTTTCAAAACTGCTAGTTTGGCCATTGACACTCAAATGGATGACACATATTCCTTCTATGCAGCTATACAATTCATTATTAACACCTGAGATATAGTTTTTTTCTGACTTTTATGAAATGCACCCGACAATTGAAGATGTTATAAAGATGGTTTCCTAGAACATTCCAAACGATGTCAAGAATCACGATTGGCTTCACGTGCTTGAGATCTTATTGTTAGAAAGAATGTAGAAAATAAAAGTTCAAATTGAATTGAAAATCTAACGGTGAGCCAATAAAATACAAATTTGTTGACACAGTTGTACATAAAGATCAAACTGTCAACTACCATATAATTTCTTAATTTATTGGTGCCATTGGAATGTCATCACACATACTAACTTTGAAAGTTAATTCACCGATAATGTTCCATAGAAATTTAGATTCACTAATATGACCCAAATGAACCTGTTAAAAATATTAATGCCAAATGTGACACAAGCAACAATTATTGGTGGTATATTAAAGATGTACCGATTCCTAGTATTCCTACGAATTTGCCATTTGATTTCAAACGACTTCAGTTTGCAGGGCACTTCCTTTTGTAATTACAATTAACAAAGCTCAATAACAATTACTAAGCATTGCTGGATTAAATTTATATATATATTTTTTTTTCGTAGAAAGATTTACTTAGAAATTTATAAAACATTAATGCTTATAGAAATATACAATTTTTAGAAAGTGTTTGTTAGAGAAATATTTATTTCTAATCATAAATATTTACTGTTAATATTTACAATTTAAATATTGTTACTATTACTATTTATTAATGTTATGCACAATAACACTGTTCGACAACAATTTTATTCAAGGGATTACTGTAGCTGTTTCTTATGTACTTTCCTGCTCAAGAAACCGAATATAATCACAAATATTTCTTACCACTTAAGTGTCTTTGTAAGTATATATATATATATATATATATTCATATAATCACAAAGTATTTTGTTTGATATAACTCTATTTGCTTGCTGTTATATATAAAAAAGGTGGTCAGCAACAAAGTATGAGTGTATAGATTGCAATAAAGATGTCAAATACA
Organism: Caerostris darwini; assembly: GCA_021605075.1. Taxonomy (NCBI): domain Eukaryota; kingdom Metazoa; phylum Arthropoda; class Arachnida; order Araneae; family Araneidae; genus Caerostris; species Caerostris darwini. The sequence continues at coordinate 1,328,340 of BPLQ01015322.1, forward strand.
CTCCAGACCTATCGAAACAACTCTAGCAAACTTTATAATCCCAAATCGTCGTCTCAGAGAGTCACTTCCGTTTAGTTTAGACCTGAGTGTCAAGTTAGAAAACTCTAAGACTACTCATCTTTACTATGCGTTCGAGTGTTTATTTTTGTACGAACAGATTCCTTAAAATACCACGAAATTGTGAAACACATCCAAATCTTTTCTGTTATGGGTGTGGTGAACTAACTTTGAAGTCCCAAAGAGGGAATATTACTCCCTTGATAGAAAAGGATATGAACTTTATTTCGAGTGTCAAACGGGCGTTTGACACACGTGTGTTAATCTTGAGGCCCTTCTATTTTCTGTGCATCTTGTACGACATTACTTAGTAGTTGGCCTAACAGAAAGCCGCAACATATGATATTTAAAATCCCAATGGTGTGGATATGATCTAAACGACCACTCCATGGATTTTTATTTCTGAATTACAAAAAATACTGGAATAACAAGCAAGACCATTAAATGTCCCTACTTCTCTTCAGCTATCATGTCTGTTCTTCACAGTGACGAGCTTTCATTTCCAGCGCCATCTGGAAACTGAAGTTTACATTCAGAAAACTCTGGCGATGAAGATTCTAAAAAAAAAAATGACATTGAAGATTATTGTAGACGGTCTACAGCTTATATATCCAATCAGTAAGAACTCAATGATCCAGCTCTTGATTCAAACTTGTCAAAGAATCAGGCAGAATTGTTGAAGTCTAGGTTAAAGGGTTCGAGTCTCTTTGAGATGTGAATTATAATTTCTAATTACAGTTCTTCATCTTTTGATTCCTCTTGCCTATGCAGCCATCGTTAAAGAGGCGAAAGGCAACGAGAAGATTTCGTTATCGAAGATACAAAACAGAGTTCTTGGAATATACGCGGCAATTTGAAAGTTAGGTCTCCTACAAATTTTTATGGTTTTGGACTCGAATATCATAGCAGGGATAGATAAAATCATTTGATCAAGAAGCAATGGCCTAAGTAAAACCTGATACCGGAACAAAAAAACTTAACTTTTCAGCCACTTGTAAATCTTGAACAAATATATTTTCCTCCCTGTCACATAAACTCTGGATTAACGAACAATTTTATTAAGGCGATGGATAAAAGTGGTCCAGATTTCCTATGCTCTAAGAAAAAAATTACCTAGGATCACTGAGGCTAAAATAAAAGAGGGTATAATTGTAGAATAAAGGGTCGTATAAAGTTTCATGATTTTTAGGAAAGTTTTAAAGAGTTTGAAAAAGTATTTGAAATAAGTCGTAAGGGATTTTCTAGGTAATAGAAAATCTGAGAACTATGCTACTATGGAGTACTTGTTTTAGAACTGTTTCAAAATTATAAAGCTATTTGATGTAATATATCCTTAAAAATACGTTCATACTGGATTCACACTTGAACTTGTTTCCTTAAAATATCCTCGCTGTGAAGGACGAAGCGATTAAGCCAAGATATTTCACTAATGGAAAAAGGTCAACAATGAAAATGGAATCCAAATATGCTTGCTAATTATTTCTGAACTCTAAAAATTCATGTTCCTCAAGAAAAATACTGTTGATATTCATTAAAAACTACATTTTTATTTAGAATAAATTAAGACAAATTAATCATTTTACGAAATGAATTTTTTAATTTGGTATTACAAAAATTATCTTATCATTTTTAAAAAAAATGCCATGCAGTTAGAAATCAGAGCAAAATATTCAGTAACAAACTAGCATTATTATTAATTTAACAGTTAAAAAGTTAAATTTCGCCGATCAATGTGATTATTCATTTTTTAATTAAAAATACTTAGGCATTAAAGTTGTTTATTTTTAACTGATATAAATCATAATTCATTATTATTTCATAAGTAATAAAGTCACTCCATTTTGTATTTTATTAAAATATTTTATTGAAAATACAAAACATCTTAGTTTCTACACTGCCTCAGAAATAGATATTAAAAATTATTAACTTATGTTTGTCTCAATATTAATTTTTATTAGTTTAAAAATTTTATTTCAGCTATCAATATTTCGTTATTTATTTATCGATAAACTCTGCTACTTTTACTCAATAGCTATCTTATTCAAAAAATTATTTGAAAAGAGAAAATATCTAAAGTATTAAAATTAATATTTCATAGTTTAAATCACTTAAAAATTTAATTATTCTTTGATTTAGAGGGATTTTAATTATAATATATGAAAAACAGCTTAAAATTATAGTTTAATATTAATAGTTATTTTACCAAATGAACTTTATTAATGATCTGCATTTTGAACCTATCGTAGAAAGTACTCATAAAAGCAGAAAAGCAGATGAATAATCAATAAAATCGAAATGCACAGAGCCAAATGATGAATTATTAATCAATAAGGTTAATGAAGACGAATGTCATGTCAAGTTATTTCTACACATTTAAACAATAACGAAATCAATGTGCAAGACCATGATAATTAATATTATTGACTGATGCTGATATGGATTTTCTACAAAGTAATAATCACAGCTTTAAAAGTGGAGATTTGTTTTAATATTAAAGGTTTTTAAGCAATAAAAAAAAAACGCAATAAAAAAGTGACTTGAAATAGATAATCACTTGGACAAGGCATTTCGGATCAAAATTTATTATTTCTTGCAGTAACAATACAAATTAGTAAAAACATTTTATTATTGATACTTTTTTATACCTATATACCTTATTAAAGAACAAAAGTCCCTCAAATGAGAAGAGTCGAAGATATATTAAATTCTTCGTACAACTTTAATTAATTCTGTCCCTGTAGAAATACTGTAGAGCATGGGTGGCCAACCCAACTAATCTTGCGGGCCGCTTTGTGGCTTGCGGGCCGTATCATAACCCCACGGGCCGTATATAAAATTATATGCGTAAAATTATATATTATTAGATTTAGATTCACTATAGACATTTTCTTGGAGTGAAAAATAGTGAGTTATTATTTTTGTGTTTACTATTATTCTTGCATGTAAACATAGATAATTTAATAATAATGATGATAAAGCGCATTGTAAAGAAATATATAACACTAAAAGTGGAATATAAACAATATATAAATATAAACGAAATAAAAAAAATGGAATCATTAAGAAATATTTATTTTACTAGAGAGATAATTGTTTCACCACTCCTTCACTTAGCTTTTGCAAATCGATCTCAATTTGGGTATTTGCCCATTGTAATGGGTGCTGCAGGTTAGCGTCCGTTATGTTTGAGCGTGTTTTGTGCTTGGTCAATTTCATTTTAAAAATAACGATTCGAAGGCGTAAGTAGAACCAGAAGCGCTAAAAACTTCAACTGAGAGTCTGATTTGTATAGCTATCAACAATCAACTGAGCTTATCGAGGGATAGTCACTTCGTCACTGATTTCAATTAAAGTGAAGCATAGAACCTGTTATATTAGATGTTCCAATATGCGCGCATCTTTAATTTATCGCTCATCAATAAAACAGGCAATATCTGTCATATATTCGTCCTATTATTTTAAAATCAAAGTTAATTTTTCTCATAATTTCGTCAGTTAATGTTTGAATATATGGATGCCCACGCAATGTATTTTTTTAATACATTGGTTTTCACTACTTTGGCCATTGTAAAATAAATAAATTTTGTAAAATGTGATAAATCTCAAGGGCCAGAAAAATATTCGAGGCGGGCCACGGGTAGGCCACCTGCTGTAGAGCAGCGATAGCAAATAAAAGCAATAGAAAATGCTGAAGAGCATTCTAACAGCAATGCAATATGCCACAGTGATTCAATATCAGGACACCTTTGTTCAAGAAAATTTTGGTGCAATCAGGGATGGCGTTGCGGAATGAGAAAAGAGTATGTATAAATATATATATGAACTGTAAAGCAGAGTTTTATAACAAAATTACAAGGAGTAATGGTAAATAAAAAAGAAATGAATATTTGTTCTGATACTGTTATTTTATAAATTAAATATTCAAAATAATTGTAAAAGGTGTAAATGCACTACTTAGTTGGTAAAAGTTTAAAAGAGACACTTTCTTCATAAGTCTTCGTGAGATAAACGAAATGTTATCTCTCGTACACAGTGCTCTGGAGTGTGTAGCTTGTGAATTGCTGTATACATAATATTAAGCATGTTTTTTTTACATACTAAAACACTGCAAAATATGTTTCATTTGTGTAAATAATCCATTCATATTTTTTTTTACTTTAAAATTATTTTTTTTCAATAAATAATTTTAATTTCACAATTAAATAATTTAACGTATTATCCATTCTATATTTTATTTATTATACATGAATCTAAAAGTAGCTCATCATTAAAATCACTTCACAGCATTTGTGTTGGTATGTTTACAGAATATTTCGGTACCCGAACCCGAAGGAAAAGTGCTTTACGGTATAATTGGCATTGTCCCACTGTAACCGTCAGCTTATGTGGGGTTATGCAAATTGTAAAGTGTTTAAAAGCAGTTTTGCATGAATCACTCAAGGGACCTTCTCGTATTAACTGTATCAATGACACTCTGAATGCATAATAAATGTATCTTTACATGACTCTGAATAATATAATGTATAGAAGAAACATTTATTTATGCTGTTTTTACATTTATTATGCTGTTTATTTATTTATTTATTTACACTGTTTGCTAGTGTTTAAGAAAATAAACTTGAGAAACAGATTGAGCTGTTTGTTGTTCTTTAACGACATTATTAAATTTAGACTAGTGATTTCTATATTTCCTTACAAAAATTTTTCAGGGCAATATTTAAAAACGTTTTTCGATGAGCCCCATACTTTGTAAAATTTAAAATTTAATTAACTACAATTCACACAAAATGTACTGTTAGTAAAACCTTTTATATAAACAACTGCGAGTATTTAATAATTATATACACTGGATAGAAAAAATTAAAGGGAAACTATAAAAACTTATCTAACTTGAATAAATAAGCAGGTGAGGACATGAAACTTGCACATGACCTATACTTTGTCATGATTGATAGATATTCAATATATATATATATATTTTCTTTCTAATGCAGCTGGCAACCACAGACAGCTTGGTCTTTGGATGCCTGAAGGCAAGTGCTGCAGAGACGTACTCACTTTGCATTACCCAGGGGGCGCGTGTCACTTGAAGATAAGCCACGTACGCGGAGTAACAATGCCCCTGCAACGCTCTACAATCCTATTAGGACCGGGACCTACTTTTTAAAGTGGATTCCGAACCACTACAAACAACCATGGCACCGCCGGGACTCGAACCCGAAACCTGTAGTACCGAGCGCCAGAGCGCTAGCCACTCGTCCATTCAGGCCCATATTCAAAATATAGAACTGCCCATTTCAGCAAAAAATGAAAAACGTAGGTATATGGGATACGAGGAGGAAATGTGATATGTTGCTGTTACCCCTTTTTAGATATGCACAGGAAAAATCAATAAGGTTTATGATCACCCCTGACAGAAATGCATTCTTTACAGCGATTTTCCTTACTGTGTATTGGATTATTCAGATGTGCTTGCAGTAACAAAGTGTATTCAAGATGAATATCACTTTGAAGCTCCTGGAGAGTGTTAGGTGGGGGTTGACGAGGTGAAAGTCGGCATCCTAATGCGTCCCACACATGTTCCATCTGATTTGAATCCGGTGAATATGTGGGCCACTCCATTCGTTGGATTCCTTTGCTCTCAAAGATAACCAGTCACTAGTGCAACACGACGAGGACGCACATTATTATCCATTAAGGGGCAGTTATTACCCATTACACACCAAAACAACTTGGCATGACAGTAAGACCTTCATTAATGTATATCTCAGAATTCACAGTTGCACTGTTAAAATGTGTTTGGGTCAGTGCAGCCATTCAAAAGGATGTCCGCTTATACCATGATTCCCCAACCGTTTTACCGATGCCTTTCGCTGATATTTGCAAACTTATTGTGTGTGTTCTTCACCCTCCGTATTGTAACACGTCTAGAATAACTATCCAAACCAAGTCGGGATTCATCGGGAAAGAGAACTCAGTTACATCTGTAGTACTCCAATCTCGTTGATCTCTGCACCCCTTATCGAGAACTGTAAGGGGACGTATTTCGTTGCCGGAATTAGTGGAATACAAATCATGGGTTTCCTTGCACACTATCCTCTTTAATGCAGCCTGTCACTCACAGTAAATCTGTACAGTCGAGTTCCTATTGCTGCAGGGAACTCTCTTGCAATATAAATTGACTGCAATTGCTTTTTTCTTTTAGAAATCGTTGCCAAATAATGGTCATGAAAATCTATCACAAAATCTATCAGGCATCTATCAGGAAAATCTATCAGGCAAGGTCGCAAACGTGTCAACGTTTGCGACCTTGCCTGATTGTGCACATTACCAGTGTCTTTAAACAGTTTATAGATTCTTGGCATGACGCTATTTGCTGTTTTTAAGACTTTTTACTGTGATATCAGCCCTGCTTCCATTCTACATATCTCACAATCCTTCAAATGAATTCTGGATGGCATATTCCACCTATTATAATCAAAACGTTTATCCTACTTCTCGTGCAATCGTTGCAATTTAAATTCAAATCACTCATGTGCACTCCTTTTCACAGAAGAACCTGCTGAAAAATTTGCCTATTTTTCTTTAAAGAAAGTGAATCCCATTGGATTACATGATAACGTTACCAACTAATGACCTTTCATTACAATTTACTTAATAGATGTAATATAAAGGACTTTTTTATGGTTGCTCCTTAAATTTTCCTCGCCAGTATACCAAATCTTAATCCTTATAGCAAATTGACATCTAAATATCAATTTAAATGCTACATTGTCAACATTAAGTAAGTTTAATTAATTCACAACTAAAGTCAACAGGCCTATTAAAATATAAAATTGCAAAGTGAACAGTAACATCATATAGTAGAACAGCATCATATCTTATCAAGAAAAAAAGACATGGAACGTAGCAACAATTGCAAATATTCCAAATTTTCAATAAATGACTCCTTGGCTTCTACTATAGGGTCGCTAGCCCCAGTTTTTGAAACATTTATTTGGACATTTAAATGCATCGAAATAAAATAAGTATCGTTTTATGTACTATAATATCCAGCACATAAACAATTTTATCTTCAATTATAACAAGAGCCACTTCATTAAATTTTCTATTTGTTTTGGAGGAATAAGTGTAGTATTGATTTTCCCCCAGCACTTTTAATATCGATTTAATTATCAAATAAACCTTCTTAGTAATTTGTCTTCTAAGAGCCAAGAGAGTAATTAAATATCGTAAGGAATAAATAGAGAGAGAGAGTCAAAAATAGCTTACAAATAGTATTAAAATAAGAAAAAACTCAAAGCAATTTAACTTTATTTTAAAGAAACTTTATCTTAATTGCTTTGTCCGTTCCAATAATAAAACCGAAACTTAATTTAAATTTACCAGTAATGAAGGTAAAAGTATTGCAGAATGATATTTAAGCAAAAGTTATGAAACAGTGTTTCTAGCCAAAAGTACAAAAACAGTAAAACATATTCCTTTTATTTGCAACAAATTTTTCTACTTGTTATTGGACAAAAATTGCTAATTATAAAATAAATACTTTTTAATCACATAGAAAAAAGAATACAATTTTTTTTATCTACACTTAATTTTTTTTTCTTCTTATAAGTAAAATTAACAGTTTAGCTAAATTTATCAAAAATAATAATTCAAAGTATGAATTTAAAATTTTAACTGCTCTTAAAACTGTTGCAAAAAAAGGTTTTCGCAATAGCTTAAAAAATGATTAATAAAGATATTAAATAAATCTAACAAAATACACATAAGTTTAAAGTTAATGACTGTTAATGGTACAATTAGTAAAAGAATAGGAACTTGAAAATTTCAATCACAACATTTTACCAAAACTTAAAAAAACGAAATAATTTGTGTTTCTCAAATAAGAGTATATGAAGTATTGTAAGCGATATCCAAAAAAATTCTTAAGTCAAATTTTCAAAAAATATCTTTTAGTTAACTTGAAATATTAAATGCGAAATACATATTAAATCAATAAAACTTTTAAATGGCAGTCAGTTTGTTCCACTATGGTGAAATGAATTTCTCATCAAAACTAGATAATCAAATACAGATTTCAATCTTTTACTACTGATGAGCTAATTTTTTAATTTGCGCTGCTTCTTTTCCATTTAAAGGACTACTTGTTTTCAATCTTCCAAACATGAGTTAAAAAAGAAATTAAAAATTAAAAAAATTCGAATACCAATATTTTTAATTTCCTATATTAACCTACTAATTATTAATTAGCTCAAGGGATAAAATCAAACATATGCAAAAGTTTATAAATATAATTATTTTTGAATGCTGGTTGTGTTGTAGTAAGTAAATATGCACTATAATGAAAGATATGTAGCAATTTCAGTATTATTCAGGAAGCACATCCATGAGTTTGTCAAACTACACTCTTACTTTCGCACTACAGCTTTGAGCCAACACTCTCAAAGATGGTTTCACGAGAGTTTGCAGATGTCACCTCCATCCCAACGTAATCATATTCGTGCTTGCATATTTTTTGTTCCTTTTCCTGACATTACAATAGAATCTTTATGCTAAATTTTGTTTGTGAAATTTCGAACAAATCCTCACTAACTCGAAAACCCAACAAAGCCATATCAGTCTATTTATATTAATGTAAAAGAAGACGCAAAGCATACCATCATTATTAATGCATATATATATATATATCCTCTTTTCAATTCAATTCTCAATATAAACTTTCATTTACTTTTCTTTTAAATATTGATTTCAAGAAATCTTTAATAATACATCAAGAAATAAGGGTATTACTACTTACAATAACTTAAGTTAAAATTAAAAGTCACAGAATTTCATCGCTATCTTTCACGATATTAATTACTTTTAAAATCCCTCTCATTTCTTCCAGCCTTTCCTAGCTATATTTCACTTTTGAATATTGATTTCAACCCAAACGATGGCTTTATAAGCCATGAAACTTCTTCAAAAATCTGAGACAATTATCTGGAAGAAGACGTTTCCCAACCACATTCTCTAAAGGACCATAAACTTTCTCTCCAGAATAAGAACTTGTTATCTTCTAAAATAACCTGCAGACGTCGCATTTTTAAGTGAGTGTCTGAAAGAAGTGTTTGCCGTTTTAATCAAAAGGGATCCCTTCGGAAAACCATTTCGAGATGTTTTTCGTAAGACATTAAAAGGCCTGAAGTTTTCAAGGTAATTAATAACGTTCCTAATTTCTTAAGTAAACCCCAACCCTCGAGAACAAAATCCTATTAGCGTCCGGGCACATAATATAAAAGGGGAAGAAATTAATTAATGAAAAGTTGGGATCCCTTGTTGCATCGGAAAAGATACAGATATTTATGGGATCAGAAATTGAATATTTTAAATAGGATTTTTGATGGGTTTTGTCAAAAACTTTTAAATTTCTAAAAGAAATAAAAAATATCCATTTAAACACAACTAAAGAGGAAGCGTTACGGTAATATTAAATTTTAGATTCTTTGCCGTTATAGACGTTTTCAAATGCAGGGAATATAAATTGAAATAATTTACAATTGAAAGATTACAGATTATGACAGATTCATCGTTACAAACAATGCATAAAAGGAGAAGAGATTTTGAAAAGCTATCATCTTGTGTAACGTCAGATTATCCATGAATGGATGGATGGATTTTAATATAGACCCTATGTGAAAGACTAAAATCAATTACTAAAATAATTTTTCAATTAAGTTTAATAGAAGCAAGACAAATTCAAACAAATCAATAAACCATTGATTACCACTTTTTAATTAATTCTGATCTACTTCCAAATGAATATAAAGTCAATAAATTCGATTTCAAATTTATAAGTAATTCATTGGACTGTAATTGAGGAAATTCATGCATCATTTTAATATTTTCAACATGATAATGACCAATTTACAAAAAAATAATTATATATAATTAATTACTGATTTTTAAATAGTCTGGTTAATTATTAGTTTTTAAATATTTTTTAACAGAAACGAATTTGAAAAAAACAAACAAATAAATCCTTCATTGCTAATTTAATATGGGGTTAGTATATTTGAAAGGAGTTAAAAATGGTAGCCATAGGACTTCAAAAGACGTTATAAAACTACTGCTCTTTGAAGCATTGTTCAAGATTTGATGCCTTTGGCGAAATCCATTTACTGATGTTACTCGAAACAAACTGAGATTAAGAAAAAAAACCATCCTCTACAATACTCAGTTCAAAAGAAAATAAAAGAACTGCCTTGTTAAAAAGAAAATTCTTTTCGTCCTAAAATACTGACCAGAGGTCTTCTTTTCAGCCCTGGTGTCCCTACCCACCTCAACAAGATGGTCTTAGTGAAGCATTTAACAGTTGCAAGACTATTTGCTGCAAAAAAAAGAAAAAGAAAAAAGAAACTATCCTCTTTCAGAGAGAAGGGAAGAAAGAAATCTAAAAGAAATACATATATATATACTGTTGTAGAAACCATTTCAAACTGCTTTCGGCCTTTTTTTTTCCTTGGGTACTTTTTCCTTCACTTCTCTTCCCTCTTTCAGCTGGATAATTACAATTCTAGATACTAGTAGTGCGATATTTTTTTGCTAGGGCTCTTACCTTTACTCGGAATCTAAGAATATATATAAGAATTTTCTTTGATAAAAATATAAAAAAAAGAAAGTGCAGTGCGAAATATCATCGAGGAACATCAACGATGTGGATAAAGCACGGGAAACCTCCGTCTACGGCGGACTTGCTGCTTTTCAACTGGAATAGACAAGAAAAATAAAAAAAAATTAAATACCATTTCTCCTTTTTGATTACGGATCTTTAGTGGTGTTATTTTACCAAAGAAATGAAAGGAAATGTCAAGAAAGTCAGAAACCAATCAATGTGTTCCGTTAATAGAAAACTAAACAGAGAAAAGTTATATAAGATATTTGCTGCAATTAAATAAACATAAATATTTTAAATACCATATAATAACGTATAAAATAAAAAAATATGTAGTATATAATAAAGAATATTTATGCTTATTTTCCTTCTCAATATATCCTTTCCCTTCATGTTTTTGCAAATAAAAAATTAATTATCAAATAGTTTCACTAGATTAACTCCTTGATCGGCCTGTTACCCTACTGACTAGCGCTCTGGCGCACTGTATACACGTTTCGCTTTCCAGTCTCGGCGTTGCTATGGATGTTTGTAGTCTTCTTAAACCTGTATCCATCCACTTTAAGCTGTAGATTCCGGTCTAATATATCTGTACAGAGTTGGGCGTAGGGCTGGCAACCTTACCTACTGCAAAATATAGCCAAATAATGTTTACAAAAAATTTAAACATATTATTGATGGTAAAATTTGGGCCATTAATAATTTCATGTAAGTGTAAATGAGCATTAACTAATTGAAAACACAATTAATAAAGTTTACTTATGATTGATTATAATAACGTCCCTGTTTAAAAGGCTAAAATCAATTTCTAAAATATTTTTTTATTAAGTTTAATACAAGCAAGACAAATTCAGACCAATCAATAAACCATTGATTATCAATTTTTAAATGATTCTAATCCACTCCCAAATGAACAAAAAGTAATCAATAAATTTTATTTCTAATGTGTTAGTAATTCATCGGAGAAATTCATGTATCATCTTAATATTTCCAGTATAATCCAGACCAATTTATAAAATTATTAACTGATTTTTAAATAGTTATTTATTTATTAGTTTTTAAATATTTTCTATTAGAATTAAATTTGAAGAAATCAAATAAATCTTTAGGGGGGCTAAAATGGGGTGAGTATATTTGAAAGATGTTAAAAATGGTAGCCATATGACTTCAAAAGGCGCCATAAAACTACAGCTCTTTGAAGCATTGTTTAAGATTTCATACCTTTGGCGAAATCCATTTACGGATGTTACTCGAAACACACTGAGATTAAGAAGAAGAAAAACATCTTCTACAGTACTCACTTAAAAAGAAAAAAAAAGAACTGCCTTGTTGAAAAAGAAATCCTTGTCGTCATAAAATACTGACCAGAGGTCTTCTTTTCAGCCCTCGTGTCCCTACCCACCTCAACAAGATAATATTAGTGAAGCATTTAACAGTTGTTGCAAGTCTATTTGCTGCAAAAAAGAAAGCAAAAAAAAAAAAAAAAAAAAAGAATCATTTTCCAGAGAGAAGAGAAGAAAGAAAATTAAAAGAAATACATATATATATATACTGCTGTAGAAACCATTTCAAAGTGCTCTTGGATTTTTTTCTCCTGTGAACTTTTTCTTACTTTTCGTCCCTCTTTCAGTTGGATAATTACAATTAAAGATACTAGTAGTGCGATATTCTTTTTACTAAGGCTGTTATCGCTACTCGGAATCTAGTATAAGAATTTTCTTTGATAAAAATATCAACAAAAAAAAAATGTGCAGTGCGAAATATCATCGAGGAACATCAACGATGTGGAGGATACACTGGAAACTTCAGTGTTTGGATGTGCTGCTTTTCAACTGGAATAAACAAGAAAACTCAATAAAAATGAAACACCATTTCCCTTTTTTGATTACGGATCTTTCTTGGTGTTATTTCACCAAAGAAATGAAAAGAAATGTCACTTAAGTCAGAAACCAATCAGTTTGTTCTGTTAATCGAAAACTAAACAAACAGAATTTAAATAAGATATTTGCTGCAATTAAGTCATCATCAAATGTTTCAATTACCATATAATAACGAATAAAATAAATATATATATATCTACCATTAAATAAAGAATATGTATGCTTATTTTAGCTCGCAATATATCATTTCCCTTTATGTTTTTTTCAAATAAACAACGAAGTAGCATACACTTTTACTAGGTAAACTCCTTGATCAAGCCTGTTAATCGAATGACTAGCGCTCTGGCGTACAATGCCATACATTTTGGGTTCGAGTCTTGGCGGAACCATGGATGTTTGTAGTCCACTTAAACCGCATCTATCCATTTTAAGCCGTATGTTCCGGTCTAATATATATGTACAGCGTTGGACGTAGGGCTGACAACCTTACCTACTGCAAAATATAGTCATATAATGTAAAAAAATTTAAAGACATTAACGATGGTAAAATTTGGGCCATTTAATAATTTCATGTAAGTGTAAATGAGCATTAACTAATTGAAAACACAATTAATAAAGATTACTTATGATTGATTTCAATAAAGAGCCAGTTTTAAAGATTAAAATCAGTTGCTAAAATAATTTTTCAAATAAGTTTAATACAAGCAAGAAAAAATTTAGACAAATCAATAAACCATTGATTACCAATTTTTAAATGATTCTAGTTTTCTCTCAAAGGTATATAAAGTAATCAATAAAATTGGTTTTTAATTTATAAATAATTCATTGGGATGGAATTGGGGAAATTCATGTATTCATGTATCATTTTAATCTTTCAATATAACCCTGACCAATTTATAAAAGAAATTATGTACAATTAATTACTGATTTTTAAATAGTCTAGTTAATTATTAGTTTTGAAATATTTTTTTAATACAAACGAATTTGGAGAAATAAAATAAATTCCTCGTTGCTAATTTAAAATGGGTGAGTATATTTGAAAAGGTTATTAAACTTTCTGATGGACCTGCTAATCGAGTAACTAGCGCTCTGGTGCACGGTGCCATACGTTTCGGGTTCGAGTCTCCGTGGTGATGGATGTTTGCAGACCACCTAAACGATATCCATCCACTTAAAGCCGTAATATATCTATAATAGATACCACTTATACCGTCTAATATATCTATACAGAGTTGAGCGTAGGGCTGACAACCTTACCTACTGCAAAATATAGTCGTATAATGCAAAAAAAAAAAAAACACATTAATGATGGTAAAATTTGGGCCATGTAATAATTTTATGTAAGGGTAAATGAGAATTAACTAATTGAAAACACAATTTATAAAGATTACTTATGATTGATTTCAATAACGACTAAAATCAATTGCTAAAATAATTTTTCACTAAGTTTAATACAAGCAAGACAAATTTAGACCAATCAGTAAACCATCGATTAATGATTCAAATGATTCTAATCCACTCCCAAATGACTATAAAGTAATCAATAAATTTGATAAGTAATTCATTGTGAGGAAATCGAGGAAATTCATGTATCATTTTAAAATTTCTAACATAACCCTGACCAATTTATAAAAATAAATTGTATATAATTAACTAATGATTTTTAAATAGTCTAGTTAATTATCAGTTTTCAAATGTTTTTTAATACAAACGAATTTGGAGAAATCAAATAAATCCTTCATTGCTAATTTAAAATGAGGTGAGTATATTTGAAAGAAGAAAAAAAATGGAAGCCATATGACATAAAAAGACATTATAAAACTACAGATCTTTGAAGCATTGTTCAAGATTTCATGACTTTGGCAAAATCCATTTACGGATGTTACTCGAAACAAACTGAGATTACGAGAAAAAAAAGCCTGCTCTACAGTACTCAGTTCAAAATAAAATAAAAGAACTGCCTTGTTGAAAAAGAAATCCTTGTCGTCATAAAATACTGACCAGAGGTCTTCTTTTCAGCCCTCGTGTCCCTACCCACCTCAACAAGATGGTCTTAGTGAAGCCTTTAACAGTTGTTGCAAGTCTATTTGCTGCAAAAAAATTCAAAAAGAAAAGAAAATAATCCTTTTTCAGAGAGAAGAGAAGAAAGAAAACTAAAAAGAAATACATATATATACTGTTGTAGAAACCATTTCAAAGTGCTTTCGGCCATTTTTTTTCTTTCTTGTGTACTTTTTTCTGCACTTTTCTTCCCTCTTTTTTTCAGTTGGATAATTACAATTCTAGATACTAGTAGTGCGATATTTTTTTGCTAGAGCTTTTGTCGTTACTCGCAATCTAGTATAAGAATTTTCTTTGATAAAAGTATAAAAAAAAAAGAAAGTGCAGTGCGAAATATCAGCGAGGAACATCAACGATGTGGATGAAACACTGGAAACCTCCGACTCCTGTGGACCTGCTTTTCAACTGGAATAGATAAAAAAACTCAATATAAATGTAATCCATTTCACTTTTTTGATTACGGATCTTTCCTGGTGTTATTTCACCAAAGAAATGAAAGGAAATGTCAAGAAAGTCAGAAACCAATCAATTTGTTCTGTTAATCGAAAACTAAACACACAGAAGTTATATATATCTGCCGCAATCTATAATCCCAAAGTTGCTTAATAAACTTTGTCTATTCGTTTAATATTTATTTTAATAATGATTAATTAATTTATTATTATTTTTAAATTGATATCCATTAAAATATAATATTTTAATCTATATTTCCACATCATATTTAATATTAATAATAAAAAAATAATTTGTTTCAGAAAATTGATGAGTTGAAAAGTAGATTGCACTCCTCGTAGGTAACTCGCTCATTTAGCATTAGGGTTTAAATTTGAAACTTTTGGCAGTATTCAATGCAGTTACTATTATGAAAAATATGCATACACGACGAAAATTTTAACATCACTTGTTTAAACAGTCATTTTTATTTAGAGTTTGGTTTTGGTTTGTCGCTAATATGCATAATATGGGTTTAGTGTAGATTAGGTTTGGTTTGTCGCTCTATGATCATCTTGAGCACAAGAGGCCTAAACAGACCGGGACCTAGACTTTAAAGTGGATTTCGAACCACTCACAAAAATCCGTGCCACCGCCAGGATTCGAACCTGGAACCTGTGGTACCAAAGGCCAGAGCGCTAGTCAATTGGCCATCAGGCCGCAGATTCATTTAAATAGAGTTTTCTCTCTACAATTCTAAAATGCGAAACTGTTGTCTTGAATCGTATGTATGACAAATAATGATTTCTCATTTTGTTCATGTCATTTATTAGTGACACTGAAGTCCGATAATTATTAGGTAATTAGTATTATTTACATTATTAACGTTATCAATATTGACTTGTATCATTTACACCAAATTTTTTCCGCAAAATACAAATTAAATTAGGATTCAACTTTTCCATGACGAAGGATTTTCTCTACATAGCACAGACATTCACCTACTCAAAAAAATAATTCCGGTACATAATTCTGAACGAGTTTTATGCTCAATTTCATAAACAATTACTCAAATCTTTTCAAGTTCTTAAACTTTCCTTCATTCATTCGTCATGCTTTTATAAATATTGTTCACGTACTAAGCTCATTACGAAAAAAATATTATATTTTCGTAAATAACTATAATCCTTGTAAATTAAAATAGTCTATGTATTCAAATTTTTAAGCCAAGAGCAAATAAACCAAGCTAACAATGCATTCACAAACAAAATTATAAATTAAGATGCTTTATATAGTAATTCTTCTTGTTTACATTTGAATGTCAAATTTAATTTCTAGGTCTTTTCAAATGTGCATAAAGGTGCATTCGTCTAGTAGCAATCTTAACTTCTAGAATTTCCAGGATACATTGAAAATCCCTTATCCTTTATTCAAGGCAATTTAGGATATATATTCAAAAAAATTTCCTATAAATCTTTTATTTATATAAGCCTCATTTCAAGTTTCTTTATTTTCACTATTTCATCAATAATTGCTAGAACCGTGCATAAATGTTATTGGTTAACGGATCATTTATACTTCTTCATCTTGCCATCTGCCTAATGACAGATTTCTAGACAGGAGATGTTTTCATTTTACGGAATAGGTTTTTCAGCCCTGTGCCCAACAGTCATATTTGATAGGGACTATTTGCATGGGTGTTTAAAGTGGATTCCGAACCACTAAAAACATCCATGCTATCGCGAGGACTCGAATCCGAAACCTGTTGCTCCGAGCGGGGGACACTCGGCCAACAGGCCTACGAAAAAGCCACAATTTCTACCATTTTTAAATGATCCTAATCATGTTGACAGGTAACGAAACCATAATCTCGCCCTTCAAAAAAGCATGCTTTATGAAATAACATTTTTACTATTCAAATTTTCCTTCCAGTATATAAAAAATACTTTATCAAGCACAGCTACAGCGCAGTAGGGAATATTCGAATCAGCTGGAGAAATTCGTTGCAATTGTCGATCGCGTGTCGACATCTAGGCGTGTCCACATTTTGACCACAGTTAAATTTATTATTGAAAATTATATTTTTTCCTTGTTACATCATATTTCTTTGTTTGATTAGAATTGTATAAATTTGTAATGTATTTTAATTAGCCATTTATCCTATTTAAAAAAAAATAAAATTGTCGTAATTTTTAAAAAATAAGGTAATTTATTATAATCTAATAATCACAATTTAAAGAACTTATTTATAAAGAAATAATAAAGAACTTATTTGTCAAAATAACTCTTCAAATACATTTTAATAAATATTAAGTTTCAGTATAAATATTTAGAAAAATTGATAAAATTCTTAATCAAAATATTTATTGTAGTCTGATATAATAAACACTTATAAATTTTTACATTATAACAGTAATAACAATGGCCGAATGACTAGCACTAGCGAGTGACGCGCTCGGTACCACAGGTTTCGGGTTCGATAGCGGCTGTGGATTGGATGTTTGGGAGTGGTTCGGAACCCATTTAAAGGTCTAGGCCCCGGTCTGTTTAGACCTCCTGCGCTCAAGAAGACTGTAGAGCGATAAACCAAACCAAACCTATTGGCATTATTACGAAAATCATAGTATACATTAAATGCATTATATTCAGCACTGATACATTATATATATATAAATGCATGATACGTATATATATACATATATATGCATGATACGTTATATTCAGTCATTATACTGTTATACTTATATTTTTGTTAGATCTTTAATATTATTATTGATCAATTTTCTAATTATAATAATTAACAATTGAGCCCGAATGGTTAGCGCTCGGTACCACAGGTTTCGTGTTCGTATTCCGGCAGTGCCATGGATGTTTGTAGTGGTTTGGAATCCCCTTTAAACCGTATTTTCCGATCTAACATGATCCTAGAGTTCTGCGGGGGGTATTGTTGCTTCGCGTCTGTAGCTTATCTTCTAGCTACACTGACCTCCTGGGTAGTGCTAAGTGAATAACGTCGGTGCAGCGCTTGCCTTAAGGCATCAAAGACAATTGTCTAAGTGTTTGCCAGCTGCATTAGAAAAAAAAACAGTAATAACAATGTTTTCGACTTTGTTTTATAAAAAAAAATTCCTTTTATTTAATGGTAAAAAACAAACAAGCATATATTTATTAGAAGAAGCGTAAATACCTCATCAAGGGAAAACATTTATAACCAATAACATAAAAGAAATATTATTATAACATCATATCTAAGTTTCAAAAGTTAGTGCATTAAATCCTTGATTGCAAAGTTCTATCAAAATGCTTCGTTATTACGTAGTTCACTAAATATTTTCAACTTCCTAAAACTTATTTAAAAAATGCATCTTAATATTTCAAGAAAATCTACTGCTTATCCAGCAATATTTTTAGTTCTGCATACTTATTTTTTGTTCTGCTCAATTTCTATTACTGAATCAGCAAAGAAAAAAAATTAGCTGTCAAATGCATTTTTTTTTTCGTGATGAAAATATCTCAAACACATTAAAGCTCCGTAGAACATCATGAATGGTGGAATTAATGGTTTTTCTCCAAGACTGGAATTTTAGAGACCTTTTTCATATCTATTTTTCTAGAGACGTCAACACTCATAAATGGATGAAACATTATTTTTTCCTCTCATTTCTGCTACAATTTTTTTTCTTCTGCAGTTGCTTTAGAAATTCTTTCGAATGAGGCATTTCTTTTTTTTTTTCCTTCCTTATTTTACGGAATACCATTTTCTTGCATTGTCAAACTATCAAAAATTGTATTAATAGTTCAGTTTCCCGTAATGGAAAAATATTCTTTACGGAACCTCATTTTCGTGTTTTATTTAATAAAATAGTGATGATAAGTTATTGACATGAATTTTGTCTTTTTACAGATGATTTACTACTTTCTTTATTGAAGAAATGTGGTTAAAATTGCAATTTTAATAATATTGAGGTTTAAGTATTGTTACTTATAAAAAGTTAATA
Source organism: Caerostris darwini (assembly GCA_021605075.1). Lineage (NCBI taxonomy): Eukaryota > Metazoa > Arthropoda > Arachnida > Araneae > Araneidae > Caerostris > Caerostris darwini. The sequence goes on from BPLQ01015322.1 coordinate 1,347,425, forward strand.
AATTCCTGCAGACATAAAAGTGAAACTAAAACTTGATAGCGGAAATAATTGCGGTGTTGCCACCGGATATCACAAATATACAAACACAGCACGTATAATATTGTCGCCAAGGGCTGCCACACTCTCAACTAAATATTATTAAATTTAACCACGTATTATTTATGATGTGTTATTTAGGCGCAAAAATTTAAAAAAATACATTAATCAGTTCTTTTAAAATAATATAAAACCACAATCGCAGGCATCTGGCTTGATAATTGTACATTGTTAGCTGTCCTGTGATTGGCCAAAAGCAACGATCATTTTCTTTAAATCCTTCGTGGTTAATATTAGGACCTGATGACCGAGTTGCTAGCGCTCTGGCTCTTGGTACCACAGGTTTCGTGTTCGAATCCCGACGATGCAATGGATGTTTGTAGTGGTGCGGAATCCACTTTAAGCCGTACGTCCTGGTCTCATATGACCGTAGAGCGTCACAAAGCCCAATCAAACTTCTTCTCACCCACATCATTCCCAAACTGTAAAGGGGCAACTCAGCTCTAGGTACAGTGATGTGGTGTTGTAGTAGTAGTGGTTAATATTTACTCCAAAAAAGTTGTTTTGGCGTAAGAATTACGAAAATAATTCTAATTGGTTCTTTTTCCTTTTTTTTAATTAAAAAATAATATCAAAATATATTTGTGACACATATCTACTGTAATACTGTCTATGTTTTTGTAAAAGAATATTTTTGAAAATGATTTTCTGTTTACAATTTAAATTACCTGTAAAAGGAAAAAAAAATCTAACGTTAACAATTAATTGTGAGCAGATTTCGATAGTACTACCGATAAAAATATCTATTGGAAGAAAAACCAAAAAACTGAATCAAATAAAAACCATTGAAATAGACTTTTAACGTAGCATTTGTCTACAAACAAACCGTTTGGTAAGTCGTGAGTTAAGAACAATTGAAATAACTTAAGAGCGAGGCAAGCGATTGGGAAACGTTCTAATCAGATATACACGAGTAGCAGAAACATCTGTAGGCAAATTTCCTATTTGTCTGTAGCAAATTTCCTAATTTCATGTTATTAACTCGAAAATTCTACAAATTTACGATATATTCTCGAAAAACAAATTATGTAAATAGTACAGTAGAAAATGTTTTGAAGTACTTCGAAACATTTCTTATACAGATGAAAAGAAGACGATAACTCTTTCAAAACTGCTAGTTTGGCCATTGACACTCAAATGGATGACACATATTCCTTCTATGCAGCCATACAATTCATTATTAACACCTGAGATATAGTTTTTTTCTGACTTTTATGAAATGCACCCGACAATTGAAGATGTTATAAAGATGGTTTCCTAGAACATTCCAAACGATGTCAAGAATCACGATTGGCTTCACGTGCTTGAGATCTTATTGTTAGAAAGAATATAGAAAATAAAAGTTCAAATTGAATTGAAAATCTAACGGTGAGCCAATAAAATACAAATTTGTTGACACAGTTGTACATAAAGATCAAACTGTCAACTACCATATAATTTCTTAATTTATTGGTGCCATTGGAATGTCATCACACATACTAACTTTGAAAGTTGATTCACCGATAATGTTCCATAGAAATTTAGATTCACTAATATGGCCCAAATGAACCTGTTAAAAATATTAATGCCAAATGTGACACAAGCAACAATTATTGGTGGTATATTAAAGATGTACCGATTCCTAGTATTCCTACGAATTTGCCATTTGATTTCAAACGACTTCAGTTTGCAGGGCACTTCCTTTTGTAATTGCAATTAACAAAGCTCAATAACAATTACTAAGCATTGCTGGATTAAATTTATATATATATTTTTTTTTCGTAGAAAGATTTACTTAGAAATTTATAAAACATTAATGCTTATAGAAATATACAATTTTTAGAAAGTGTTTGTTAGAGAAATATTTATTTCTAATCATAAATATTTACTGTTAATATTTACAATTTAAATATTGTTACTATTGCTATTTATTAATGTTATGCACAATAACACTGTTCGACAACAATTTTATTCAAGGGATTACTGTAGCTGTTTCTTATGTACTTTCCTGCTCAAGAAACCGAATATAATCACAAATATTTCTTACCACTTAAGTGTCTTTGTAATTATATATATATATATATATATATATATATTCATATAATCACAAAGTATTTTGTTTGATATAACTCTATTTGCTTGCTGTTATATATAAAAAAGGTGGTCAGCAACAAAGTATGATTGTATAGATTGCAATAAAGATGTCAAATACACGCCAGACCTATCGAAACAACTCTAGCAAACTTTATAATCCCAAATCGTCGTCTCAGAGAGTCACTTCCGTTTAGTTTAGACCTGAGTGTCAAGTTAGAAAACTCTAAGACTACTCATCTTTACTATGCGTTCGAGTGTTTATTTTTGTACGAACAGATTCCTTAAAATACCACGAAATTGTGAAACACATCCAAATCTTTTCTGTTATGGGTGTGGTGAACTAACTTTGAAGTCCCAAAGAGGGAATATTACTCCCTTGATAGAAAAGGATATGAACTTTATTTCGAGTGTCAAACAGGCGTTTGACACACGTGTGTTAATCTTGAGGCCCTTCTATTTTCTGTGCATCTTGTACGACATTACTTAGTAGTTGGCCTAACAGAAAGCCGCAACATATGATATTTAAAATCCCAATGGTGTGGATATGATCTAAACGACCACTCCATGGATTTTTATTTCTGAATTACAAAAATACTGGAATAACAAGCAAGACCATTAAATGTCCCTACTTCTCTTCAGCTATCATGTCTGTTCTTCACAGTGACGAGCTTTCATTTCCAGCGCCATCTGGAAACTGAAGTTTACATTCAGAAAACTCTGGCGATGAAGATTCTAAAAAAAAAATGACATTGAAGATTATTGTAGACGGTCTACAGCTTATATATCCAATCAGTAAGAACTCAATGATCCAGCTCTTGATTCAAACTTGTCAAAGAATCAGGCAGAATTGTTGAAGTCTAGGTTAAAGGGTTCGAATCTCTTTGAGATGTGTATTATAATTTCTAATTACAGTTCTTCATCTTTTGATTCCTCTTGCCTATGCAGCCATCGTTAAAGAGGCGAAAGGCAACGAGAAGATTTCGTTATCGAAGATACAAAACAGAGTTCTTGGAATATACGCGGCAATTTGAAAGTTAGGTCTCCTACAAATTTTTATGGTTTTGGACTCGAATATCATAGCAGGGATAGATAAAATCATTTGATCAAGAAGCAATGGCCTAAGTAAAACCTGATACCGGAACAAAAAAACGTAACTTTTCAGCCATTTGTAAATCTTGAACAAATATATTTTCCTCCCTGGCACATAAACTCTGGATTAACGAACAATTTTATTAAGGCGATGGATAAAAGTGGTCCAGATTTCCTATGCTCTAAGAAAAAAATTACCTAGGATCACTGAGGCTAAAATAAAAGAGGGTATAATTGTAAAATAAAGGGTCTTATAAAGTTTCATGATTTTTAGAAAAGTTTTAAAGAGTTTGAAAAAGTATTTGAAATAAGTCGTAAGGGAATTTCTAGGTAATAGAAAATCTGAGAACTATGCTACTATGGAGTACTTATTTTAGAACTGTTTCAAAATTATAAAGCTATTTGATGTAATATATCCTTAAAAATACGTTCATACTGGATTCACACTTGAACTTGTTTCCTTAAAATATCCTCGCTGTGAAGGACGAAGCGATTAAGCCAAGATATTTCACTAATGGAAAAAGGTTAACAATGAAAATGGAATCCAAATATGCTTGCTAATTATTTCTGAACTCTAAAAATTCATGTTCCTCAAGTAAAATACTGTTGATATTCATTAAAAACTACATTTTGATTTAGAATAAATGAAGACAAATTAATCATTTTACGAAATGAATTTTTAATTTGGTATTGTAAAAATAATCTTATCATTTATAAAAAAAATGCCATGCAGTTAGAAATCAGAGCAAAATATTCAGTAACAAACTAGCATTATAATTAATTTAACAGTCAAAAAGTTAAATTTCGCCGATCAATGTGATTATTCATTTTTTAATTAAAAATACTTAGGCATTAAAATTGTTTATTTTTAACTGATATAAATCATAATTCATTATTATTTCATAAGTAATAAAGTCACTCCATTTTGTTTTTTATTAAAATATTTTATTGAAAATACAAAACATTTTAGTTTCTACACTGCCTCAGAAATAGATATTAAAAATTATTAACTTATGTTTGTCTCAATATTAATTTTTATTAGTTTAAAAATTTTATTTCAGCTATCAATATTTCGTTATTTATTTATCGATAAACTCTGCTACTTTTACTCAATAGCTATCTTATTCAAAAACTTATTTGAAAAGAGAAAATATCTAAATTATTAAAATTAATATTTCATAGTTTAAATCACTTAAAAATTCAATTATTCTTTGATTTAGAGGGATTTTAATTATAATATATGAAAAACAGCTTAAAGTTATAGTTTAATATTAATAGTTATTTTACCAAAGGAACTTTATTAATGATCTGCATTTTGAACCTATCGTAGAAAGTACTCATAAAAGCAGAAAAGCAGATGAATAATCAATAAAATCGAAATGCACAGAGCCAAATGATGAATTATTAATCAATAAGGTTAATGAAGACGAATGTCATGTCAAGTTATTTCTACACATTTAAACAATAACGAAATCAATGTGCAAGACCATGATAATTAATATTATTGACTGATGCTGATATGGACTTTCTACAAAGTAATAATCACAGCTTCAAAAGTGAAGATTTGTTTTAATATTAAAGGTTTTTAAGCAATACAAAAAAAACGCAATAAAAAAGTGACTTGAAATAGATAATCACTTGGACAAGGCATTTCGGATCAAAATTTATTATTTCTTGCAGTAACAATACAAATTAGTAAAAACATTTTATTATTGATACTTTTTTATACCTATATACCTTATTAAAGAACAAAAGTCCCTCAAATGAGAAAAGTCGAAGATATATTAAATTCTTCGTACAACTTTAATTAAATCTGTCCCTGTAGAAATACTGTAGAGCATGGGTGGCCAACCCAACTAATCTTGCGGGCCGCTTTGTGGCTTGTGGGCCGTATCATAACCCCATGGGCCGTATATAAAATTATATGCGTAAAATTATATATTATTAGATTTAGATTCACTATAGACATTTTCTTGGAGTGAAAAATAGTGAGTTATTATTTTTGTGTTTACTATTATTCTTGGATGTAAACATAGATAATTTAATAATAATGATGATAAAGCGCATTGTAAAGAAATATATAACACTAAAAGTGGAATATAAACAATATATAAATATAAACGAAATAAAAAAAATTAAATCATTAAGAAATATTTATTTTACTAGAGAGATAATTGTTTCACCACTCCTTCACTTAGCTTTTGCAAATCGATCTCAATTTGGGTATTTGCCCATCGTAATGGGTGCTGCAGGTTAGCGTCCGTTATGTTTGAGCGTGTTTTGTGCTTGGTCAATTTCATTTTAAAAATAACGATTCGAAGGCGTAAGTAGAACCAGAAGAGCTAAAAACTTCAACTGAGAGTCTGATTTGTATAGCTATCAACAATCAACTGAGCTTATCGAGGGATAGTCACTTCGTCACTGATTTCAATCAAAGTGAAGCATAGAACCTGTTATATTAGATGTTCCAATATGCGCGCGCATCTTTAATTTATCGCTCATCAATAAAACAGGCAATATCTGTCATATATTCGTCCTATTATTTTAAAATCAAAGTTAATTTTTCTCATAATTTCGTCAGTTAATGTTTGAATACATGGATTCCAACGCAATGTATTTTTTTAATACATTGGTTTTCACTACTTTGGCCATTTTAAAATAAATAAATTTTGTAAAATGTGATAAATCTCAAGGGCCAGAAAAATATTCGAGGCGGGCCGCGGGGTGGCCACCTGCTGTAGAGCAACGATAGCAAACAAAAGCAATAGAAAATTCTGAAGAGCATTCTAACAGCAATGAAATATGCCACAGTGATTCAATACCAGGACACCTTTGTTCAAGAAACTTTTGGTGCAATCAGGGATGGCGTTGCGGAATGAGAAAAATTAATAAGAGTTTATATAAATATATATATGAACTGTAAAGCAGAGTTTTATAACAAAATTACAAGGAGTAATGGTAAATACAAAAGAAATGAATATTTGTTCTGATACTGTTATTTTATAAATTAAAAATTCAAAATAATTGTAAAAGGTGTAAATGCACTACTTAGTTGGTAAAAGTTTAAAAGAGACAATTTCTTCATAAGTCTTCGTGAGATAAACGAAATGTTATTTCTCGTACACAGTGCTCTGGATTGTGTAGCTTGTGAATTGATGTATACATAATATTAAGCATGTTTTTTTTACATACTAAAACACTGCAAAATATGTTTCATTTATGTAAATAATCCATTCATATTTTTTTTTTTTTTTTACTTTAAAATTATTTTTTTCAATAAATAATTTTAATTTCTCAATTAAATAATTTAACGTATTATCCATTCTATATTTTATTCATTATACAAGAATCTAAAAGTAGCTCATCATTAAATTCACTCCATAGTATTTGTGTTGGTATTTTTACAGAATATTTCGGTACCCGAACCCAAAGGAAAAGTGCGTTACGGTATAATTGGCATTGTCCCACTGTAACCGTCAGCTTATGTGGGGTTATGCAAATTGTAAAGTGTTTAAAAGCTGTTTTGCATGAATCAGTCAAGGGACCTTCTCGTATTAACTGTACCAGTGACACTCTGAATGCATAATAAATGTATCTTTATATGACTCTGAATAATATAATGTATAGAAGAAACATTTATTTATGCTGTTTTTACATTTATTATGCTATTTATTTATTTACACTGTTTGCTAGTGTTTAAGAAAATAAACTTGAGAAACAGATTGAGCTGTTTGTTGTTCTTTAACGACATTATTAAATTTAGACTAGTGATTTCTATATTTCCTTACAAAAATTTTTCAGGGCAATATTTAAAAACGTTTTTCGATGAGCCCCATACTTTGTAAAATTTAAAATTTAATTAACTACAATTCACACAAAATGTACTGTTAGTAAAACCTTTTATATAAACAACTGCGAGTATTTAATAATTATATACACTGGATAGAAAAAATTAAAGGGAAACTATAAAAACTTATCTAACTTGAATAAATAAGCAGGTGAGGACATGAAACTTGCACATGACCTATACTTTGTCATGATTGATAGATATTCAATATATATATATATATTTTCTTTCTAATGCAGCTGGCAACCACAGACAGCTTGGTCTTTGGATGCCTGAAGGCAAGTGCTGCAGAGACGTACTCACTTTGCATTACCCAGGGGGCGCGTGTCACTTGAAGATAAGCCACGTACGCGGAGTAACAATGCCCCTGCAACGCTCTACAATCCTATTAGGACCGGGACCTACTTTTTAAAGTGGATTCTGAACCACTACAAACAACCATTGCACCACCGGGACTCGAACTCGAAACCTGTAGTACCGAGCGCCAGAACGCTAGCCACTCGCCATTCAGGCCCATATTCAAAATGTAGAACTGCCCATTTCTGCAAAAAAAATTAAGAACATAGGTATATGTGATATGAGGAAGAAAAGGAAATGTCGCTGTTACAACTTTTTAGATACGCACAGGAAAAATCGATAAGGCGTAGGGTCACCCTGACAGAAATGCAAGCTTTACAGCGATTTTTCATACTTTGCATTGAGTTATCTAGATGTGTTTGTAGTAACAAAGTGTATTCAAGATGAAAACCACTTTGAAGCTCCTGGAGAGTGTTAGGGGGGAAGGGGGGAGGAGGGGAGGAGGGGCTGACGAGATTCACACCGGCGTCCTAGTGCGCCCCACACATGTTCTATCGGAATTAAATCCGAAGAATATGTGGGCCACTCCGTTCGTTGGATTCCTTGGCCCTTAAGATAATCAGTCACTAGTGCAGCACGATGAGGACGCGCATTAACATACATTAAGTGGCAGCTATTACCGATTACACGCCAAAACAATTTGGCATGAGAATTAAGACCTTCATCACTGTCATCAGTGCAACCATTCAAAATTATGTCCGCTCATACCATGATTGCACAACCATTTTATAGATGCCTATCGCGGATATTTGCTGGCTTATTACGTGTATTCTTCTCCTTCATATTGTAACACGTCTGAAAAAACTCTCCAAACAAAATCGGGATTCATCGGGAAAGAGAACTCAGTTACATCTGTGGTACTCCAATCACGATGATCTCTGCACCACTGATCGAGAACTGTAACAGGATGCATTTCTATGTCGGAGTTAGTGAAATACAAATCATGGGTTTCTTGCATACTACCCTTAATTTGTCTTGTATACTACCCAGCCTGTCATTCACAGTAAATCTGAATAGTCGAGTTCCTGTTGCTGCAGGGAACTCCCTTGCAATCTGAGTTGAATGTAATTGCCCATTTCTTTTAGCAATCGTCGCCAAATAATGGTCCTGAAAACACGGTTTCGACCTTGACCTGACTGTCTGTGCATATTACCAGTGTCTTTAAACCGATTACAGATTCTTGACTTGATTCCTTTGGCTATTTTTAAGACTTTTTACTGTAATATCAGTCCTGCTTCCATTTTACTTATCTCACAATCCGTCATATGTATTCTGGATGACATAATCCGCCTGTTATAAGCAAAACTTTTATCCTACTACGCGTGCAATCGTTGGAATTTAACTTCAAACCCCTCATGTGCTCTCCTTTTCAAAGGTGCCAAAAAAACCTGCTCAAAAAGTTGGCTATTTTTCTTTAGAGAAAGTGAATCCCATTGGATTACATGATAACGTTGACATTGAGTTACCAACTAATGATCTTTCCTTACAGTTTACTTAATTGATGTAACATAAAGGACCTTTTTATGGTTGTTCCTTAAATTTTTCTCGCCAGTGTAGCAAATCTTAATCATCATAGCAAATTGCCATCTAAACATCAATTTAAATGCTAAATTGACAACAATAAGTAAGTTTAAGATTAATTTAAAGATTAATTTAAAATTAAGTTACTTAATTTACAACTAAATTCAACAGGTCTAGTAAAATATAAAAATGCAAAGTATTAAAACCATCATATAGAGAAAACTCTTACCAAGGAAAAAAACACCGCATGTAGCAACGATTGCAAATATTCCAAATTTTCAATAAATGATTCTTTAGCGCCCACTGTAGGTTCGCTATCGACAGTTTTAGAAAGACATTTAAATAGACATTTAAATGCATCGAAAATAAAATAAGTATTGTTTTAAGTACTTTCATAATATCCAGCACATAAGCAGTTTTATCTTCAATTATAACAAGAGTCACTTCATTAAATTTTCTATTTGTTCTGGAGGAATAAGTGTAGTATTGATTTTCCACCAGCACTTTTAGTATCGATTTAATTATCAAATAAACCTTCTTAGTAATTTGTTTTCTAAGAGCCAAGAGAGTAATTAAATATCGTTAGGAATAAATAGAGAGAGAGTCAAAAATAGCTTATAAATAGTATTAAAATAAGAAAAAACTCAAAGCAATTTAACTTCCGTATTTTAAAGAAAATTTATCTTAATTGCTTTGTCCGTTCCAATAATAAAACCAGAACTTAATTTAAATTTACCAGTAATGAAGGTAAAAGTATTGCAGAATAATATTTAAACAAAAGTTATGAAACAGTGTTTCTAGCCAAAAGTACAAAAACAGTAATAGCATACTCCTTTTATTTGCAACAAATTTTTCTACTTGTTATTGGACAAAAATTGCTAATTATAAAATAAATACTTTTTAATCACATAGAATACAATTTAAGTTATCTACACTTAATTTTTTTTTCTTTTTATAAGTAAAATTAACAGTTTAGCTAAATTTATCAAAAATGATAATTCAAAGTATGAATTTAAAATTTTAACTGCTCTTAAAACTGTTACAAAAAAGGTTTTCGCAATAGCTTAAAAAATGATTAATAAAGATATTAAATAAATCTAACAAAATACACATAAGTTTAAAGTTAATGACTGTTAATGGTACAATTAGTAAAAGTATAGGAACTTGAAAATTTCAATCACAACATTTTACCAAAACTTAAAAAAAACGAAATAATTTGTGTTTCTCAAATAAGAGTATATGAAGTATTGTAAGCGATATCCAAAAAAATTCTTAAGTCAAATTTTCAAAAAATATCTTTTAGTTAACTTGAAATATTAAATGCGAAATACATATTAAATCAATAAAACTTTTAAATGGCAGTCAGTTTGTTCCACTATGGTGAAATGAATTTCTCATCAAAACTAGATAATCAAATACAGATTTCAATCTTTTACTACTGATGAGCTAATTTTTTAATTTGCGCTGCTTCTTTTCCATTTAAAGGACTACTTGTTTTCAATCTTCCAAACATAAATTAAAAAAGAAATTAAAAATTAAAAAAATTCGAATACCAATATTTTTAATTTCCTATATTAACCTACTAATTATTAATTAGCTCAAGGGATAAAATCAAACATATGCAAAAGTTTATAAATGTAATTATTTTTGAATGCTGGTTGTTTTGTACTAAGTAAATATGCCCTATAATGAAAGATATGTAGCAATTTCAGTATTATTCAGGAAGCAGATCCAGGAGTTTGTCACACTACACTCTTACTTTCGCAGTACAGCTTTGAGCCAACACTCTCAAAGATGGTTTCACGAGAGTTTGCAGATGTCACCTCCATCCCAACGTAATCATATTCGTGCTTGCATATTTTTTGTTCCTTTTCCTGACATTACAATATAATCTTTATGTTAAGTTTTGTTTGTGAAAGTTCGAACAAATCCTCACTAACTCGAAAACCCAACAAAGCCATATCAGTCTATTTATATTAATGTAAAAGAAGACGCAAAGCATACCATCATTATTAATGCAATATGTATATATATATCCTCTTTTCAATTCAATTCTCAATATAAACTTTCATTTACTTTTCTTTTAAATATTGATTTCAAGAAATCTTTAATAATACATCAAGAAATAAGGGTATTACTACTTACAATAACTTAAGTTAAAATTAAAAGTCACAGAATTTCATCGCTATCTTTCACGATATTAATTACTCTTAAAATCCCTCTCATTTCTTCCAGCCTTTTCTAGCTATATTTCACTTTTGAATATTGATTTCAACCCAAACGACGGCTTTATAAGCCATGAAACTTCTTCAAAAATCTGAGACAATTATCTGGAAGAAGACGTTTCCCAACCACATTCTCTAAAGGACATACCATATATCTCTCTCCAGAATAAGAACTTGTTATCTTCTAAAATAACCTGCAGACGTCGTATTTTTAAGTGAGTGTCTGAAAGAAGTGTTTGCCGTTTTAATCAAAAGGGATCCCTTCGGAAAACCATTTCGAGATGTTTTTCGTAAGACATTAAAAGGCCTGAAGTTTTCAAGGTAATTAATAACGTTCCTAATTTCTTAAGTAAACCCCAACCCTCGAGAACAAAATCCTATTAGCGTCCGGGCACATAATATAAAAGGGGAAGAAATTAATTAATGAAAAGTTGGGATCCCTTGTTGCATCGGAAAAGATACAGATATTTATGGGATCAGAAATTGAATATTTTAAATAGGATTTTTGATGGGTTTTGTCAAAAACTTTTAAATTTCTAAAAGAAATAAAAAATATCCATTTAAACACAACTAAAGAGGAAGCGTTACGGTAATATTAAATTTTAGATTCTTTGCCGTTATAGTCGTTTTCAAATGCAGGTAATTTAAATTGAAATAATTTACAACTGAAACATTAAGTATGTAGCAGATTAGTCGTTGCAAAGAATGTGTAAAGAAAGAAGCCATTTTGAAAAAGCTTTCATCTGGTGTAGCATCTAAATTTCCACACTCCTCGTTTTGAAGTGACGTTCCTCTATGAATGTGGCATCACTCTTTCCATACATTCCTTTATGGATGTGGCATCCCACTTTCCACATATTCCTCTATGATTGTGGGGTGGCCTGGTGGCCAAGTGGCTACCGCTCTGGCCTTTTGTATCACAGGTTTCAGGTTCGAATCCTGACAGTATCATGGAGGTTTGTTTGTGGTTCGGAATCCACGTTAAACTGTAGATCCCGGTCTGTTTAGCCCAAAGTGTGCACAAGATGACCGTAGAGCGACAAACCAAACCAAACCAATCTATGATTGTGGCATCGAACTTTCCATACCCCTTTCATTTTCTCTGGATGTGCAGTCATATTTTCTCTTGGTATTTCATCATTCTTCCCACACTATCTATAGATCTAATATCATATTTTCTAATGTAATCGTATGACATTTTCTTCCGGTGTGGAGACACACTTTCTGTATTTTCTCCCATTTTGTCACACTTTCTAAGCGTCCCTTTAAGAATGTGGCAAAAAACTTGTTATATGTTCCTCTATGAATGTGGCATCACACTTTTCACACGTTCTTCTATGATTGTGGCATCGAACTTTCCACACCATTTTCATTGTCTCTGGATGTACAGTCCTATTTTCTCTTAGTGTTTCACCATTCTTCCCACACTATCTATAGATCTGACATCATACTTTTTAATGTAATCGTATGACACTTTATTAAGATGTGAAGACACAGAACGCACATAAATTAGTGAGGCAGGTTCATAGTTCGAGAAAAATCACATTGCATAAAAACTATTCCTGTTAATAAACTATATTAAATTAACTCCTATTTAAACTATATTAATTAAATCTTTCAATTAAGTTTAATACAAGCAAGAAAAATTCAGACCAATCAATAAACCCTTGATTACCAATTATTTAAAGATTCTATTCCCCTCACAAATGAATATAATCATCGTCATCATTAATGGCGCAACAGCCTCATATTAGGCCAACGCCATCTGCCTGCTGGCAGATTTCTACAAAGGAAATATTTTCTTTTGATGGGGTATGGTTGTCAGTACTACGCCCAACGCTCTACATCATGTTAGACCGGTACCTACGGTTTAAAGTTGGTTCCGAACCATTACAAAAATATATGGCTCCGCCGGGAATCGAACCCGAAACTTCTAGCACCGAACGCCGCAGCGCTGGTCACGCTGGTCACGCGGCCCCAAATGAATATAAAGTAATCAATAAATTTCATTTCGAGTTTATAAATAATTCCTTGAGATGAAATTGAGGAAATTCATGTATCAATTTTATATTTCCAATATAACCCTGACCAATATATAAAAAAATTTATGTATAATTAATTACTGATTTTTAAATAGTCTAATTAATTATTAGTTTTAAAATACTTTTTAATACAAAAGAATTTGGAGAAATCAAATAAATCCTTCATTGCTAATTTAAAATCGAGTGAGTATATCTGAAAGAAGTTAAAAATGGTAGCCATATGACTTCAAAAGACGTTATAAAATTACAGCTCTTTGAAGCATTGTTCAAGATTTCATGCCTTTGGCGAAATCCATTTACGGATGTTACTCGAAAAAAACTGAGATTAAGGAATAAAAAAAAACATCCTCTACAGTACTCAGTTCAAAAGGAAATAAAAGAACTGCCTTGTTGAAAAAGAAATCCTTGTCGTCATAAAATACTGACCAGAGGTCTTCATTTCAACCCTCGTGTCTCTACCCACCTCAACAAGATAATATTAGTGAAGCATTTAACAGTTGTTGCAAGTCTATTTGCTGCAAAAAAAAGAAGAGAAAGAATCCTTTTTCAGAGAGAAGGGAAGAAAGAAAAGTAAAAGAAATACATATATATACTGTTGTAGAAACCATTTCAAAGTGCTCTCGGCCTTTTTCTTCTTGTGTACTTTTTCTTTACTTTTTCTTTACTTTTCTTCCCTCTTTCAGTTGGATAATTGCAATTCTAGATACTAGTAGTACGACATTTTTTTGCTGGGGCTGTTATCGTTACTCGGAATCTAGTATAAGAATTTTCTTTGATAAATATATGAAAAAGAAGAAAGTGCAGTGCGAAATATCATGGAGGAACATCAACGATGTGGATGAAACACTGGAAACCTCCGTCTACAGTTGCATTTCGACTGGAATAGAGAAGAAAACTCAATAAAAATTATATAACTGTTTCTCCTTTTTGATTACGGATCTTTCCTGGTGTTATTTCACCAAAGAAATGAAAGGAAATGTCAAGAAAGTCAGAAACCTATCAAGTTGTTCTGTTAATCGAAAACTAAACAGAGAAAAGCTTTATAAGATATTTGCTGCAATTAAATAAACATCAAATAATTCAAATATTATGTAATAACGAATGAAATAAATAAATATATATATACCGTATAGTAAAGAATATTTATGCTATTTTAATTCTCAATAACTCATTTATTTTATTTTTTTACAAATAAACATTGAATTATCAAATACCTTTACTAGTAAAACTGCTTGATCTGGTTAATCAAGTGACTAGCATTCTGGAGCACTTTTCGGGTTCGAGTCGCGGTGATGCCATGTAGTCCACTTAAACCGTATCCATCCACATTAAGCCATAGGTTTCGGTTTAATATATCGTTAGGTGTACGGCTGACAACCTTACCTACTGCAAAATATAGTCATATAATGTAAAAAAAATTAAACACATTAATGATGGTAAAATTTGGGCCATGTAATAATTTCTTGTCAGGATAAAGGAGCATTAATTAATTGATAATCAAATAATAAAGTTTCCTTATGATTGATTTTTAATAAAGACCCCATTTGAAACGCACGATGCCCAAGTTTCGGTTTCGAGTCTCGACTGGGCCATGGATGTTTGTAGTCCATTTAAACCGTATCTATCCACTTTAAGCCGTAGTTTACAGTCTAATATATCCGTACAGAGTTGGGCATAGGGTTGACAACCAGACTTACTGCAAAATATAGTCATATAATGTAAAAAAAAATTAACACATTACTGATATTAAAATTCGGACCATGTAATAATTTCATGTAAGGGTAAATGAACATTAACTATAATAATAATATAATTAACTGTAACATCGTAAGTAAACTTAATTGGTAACACAATCCAATAAAGTTTACTTACGATGGATTTTAATAAAGACCAGGTTTGAATGACTAAAATCAATTGCTAAAATAATTTTTCAATTAAGTTTAATACAGGCAAGACAAATTTAGACCAATTAATAAACCCTTGAATACCAATTTTTAAATAATTCTTATCCGTCCGAAACGGATATAAAGTAATCAATAAACTTGATTTCTAATTTATAAATAATTGGAAAAAAAGTGAGGAAATTGGGGTGAAATTGAGGAAATTTATGTATCATTTTAATATTTTCAATATAATCCTGATCAATTTATAAAAAATAATTACTGATTTTTATATAGTCTAGTTAATTAACAGTTTTTAAATAATTTTTCCAATACAAATGAATTTGGAGAAATCAAATAAATTCTTCATTGCTAATTTAAAATAGGGTGAGTATATCTGAAAGAAGTTAAAAATTGCAGCCATATGACTTCAAAAGACATCATAAAACTACACCTCTTTGAAGCATTGTTCAAGATTTCTTGCCTTTGGCGAAATCCATTTACGGATGTAACTCGAAACACACTGAGATTAAGAAAAACCACCCTCTACAGTACTCAGTTCAAAAGAAAATAAAAGAACTGCCTTGTTGGAAAAAACTAAATCCATGTCATCATAAAATACTGACCAGAGGTCTTCTTTTCAGACCTCAACAAGATGGTCTTAGTGAAGCATTTAACAGTTGTTGCAAGTCTATGGGCTGCAAAAAAAAGAAAAAGAAAGAATCCTTTTTCAGAGAGAATGAAAGAAAGAAAACTAAAAGAAATACATATATATACTGTTGTAGAACCATTCCAAAGTTCTTTCGGCCATTTTTTTTTCTTGTGTACTTTTTTTCTCACTTTTCTTCCCTCTTTGAGTTGGATAATTACACTTCTAGATACTAGTAGTACGATATTTTTTTGCTAGGGCTGTTATCGTTACTCGGAATCTAGTATAAGAATTTTCTTTGATAAAAATATAAAAAAAAGAAAGTGCAGTGCGAAATATCATCGAGAAACATCAACAATGTGGATGAAACACTGGAAACCTCCGACTCCAGTGGACTTGCTGCTTTTCAAATGGAATAGACAAACTCAATGGAAATGAAACCCCATTTCTCCTTTTTAATTTACCATTTCTCCTTTCCTGGTGTTATTTCACGAAAGAAATGAAAGGAAATGTCAAGGATTTCAGAAACCAATCAGTTTGTACTGTTAATCGAAAACTAAATTTAGAGAAGTTATTTTCTGTAATTGAATAAACATCAAATATTTTAAATGCTCTATAATAATGAATGAAATATATATATATATATATATACACCATTGAATGAAGAATATTTATGCGTATTTTCCTTCTCAATATATGATTTTCCTTTATGTTTTTGCAACTAAACAATGAATTATCAAATGCTTTTACATAATAAACTTCTTGATCGGCCTGTTAATCGAGTGACTAACATTCTGGCGCAATGTGCTCACGTTTTGGATTCGAGTCTCGGAGAAGTCCTGGATGTTTGTAGAGCTTCCGAATCCACTTCAAGCTTTAGGTTTCGGTCTTATATGACCTTAAAGTGGAAATTTAAAAAATATAGTTGGGTGTAGGGCTAACAAACTTACATTCTAAAAAGCAAAACTTATCATGTTTCGAAATCTGGCAGAACGCCTTGGACCACCATCGGCTGTTGAGTCAAATATAATATTGATACTTACATAATACATCAAGTCTTTCAAAACATTTTGGAAATTTCTAATAGTTAACTAATGTGTTAATTGTTGCTGATTATATTGTTATACATAACTGAAACATCTTCATCAAAATAATATCACAAAACGAGTTACAAAATAGAACAAAAAATACACCCTTCAAAATATTTACCAATATTGTCACCATCTGATTGTTAATAAACTTTTTGTTATGCGGTTTTAGAGTTAGAATTTTTATATCACTGATTACAAATTAATAAAATTTACAAATTTGAATAGTTTGTGAAAAAAAAGCATATAAAATAGTTTTATTACATAAAAGTTACTACTTTTAATCATAACTACAACTGTTAATAAACTATATTGAAACATACCTACTATAAAATACAGTCATGTAATGTAAAAAAAGAATAACAAATTCCTTAATGATGGTAAAATTTTGGCCATAACTATAATTTTATGTCACTGCAAATGAACATTGACTGATTGATAAACAATTAATAAAGTTTACTTTGGTTGATTTTAATAAAGACCCGGTTTGAAAGACTAAATTAAATTGCTGAAATAGTTTTTCAATTAAATTTAATGCAAGCAAGACAAATTCAGACCAATAAATAAACCATTGATCACCAATTTTTAAATGATTCTAATCCACTCCCAAATGAATATAAAGTAATCAATAAATTTCATTTCTAATTTATAAATAATTCATTGAGATGAAATTGAGGAAATTCATGTATCAATTTAATATTTCCAATATAACCCTGACCAATATAAAAAAAAATTATGTATAATTAATTACTAATTTTTAAATAGTCTGATTAATTATTAGTTTTAAAATACTTTTTAATACAAACGAATTTGGAGAAATCAAATAAATCCTTCATTGCTAATTTAAAATGGAGTGAGTATATCTGAAAGAAGTTAAAAATGGTAGCCATATGACTTCAAAAGACGTTATAAAATTACAGCTCTTTGAAGCTGTAATTTTATAACGTCTTGTTCAAGATTTCATGCCTTTGGCGAAATCCATTTACGGATGTTACTCGAAACAAACTGAGATTAAGAAATAAAAAAAAACATCCTCTACAGTACTCAGTTCAAAAGAAAATAAAAGAACTGCCTTGTTGGAAAAAACTAAATCCATGTCATCATAAAATACTGACCAGAGGTCTTCTTTTCAGACCTCAACAAGATGGTCTTAGTGAAGCATTTAACAGTTGTTGCAAGTCTATGGGCTGCAAAAAAAAGAAAAAGAAAGAATCCTTTTTCAGAGAGAATGAAAGAAAGAAAACTAAAAGAAATACATATATATACTGTTGTAGAACCATTCCAAAGTTCTTTCGGCCATTTTTTTTTCTTGTGTACTTTTTTCTCACTTTTCTTCCCTCTTTGAGTTGGATAATTACACTTCTAGATACTAGTAGTACGATATTTTTTTGCTAGGGCTGTTATCGTTACTCGGAATCTAGTATAAGAATTTTCTTTGATAAAAATATAAAAAAAAGAAAGTGCAGTGCGAAATATCATCGAGAAACATCAACAATGTGGATGAAACACTGGAAACCTCCGACTCCAGTGGACTTGCTGCTTTTCAAATGGAATAGACAAACTCAATGGAAATGAAACCCCATTTCTCCTTTTTAATTTACCATTTCTCCTTTCCTGGTGTTATTTCACGAAAGAAATGAAAGGAAATGTCAAGGATTTCAGAAACCAATCAGTTTGTACTGTTAATCGAAAACTAAATTTAGAGAAGTTATTTTCTGTAATTGAATAAACATCAAATATTTTAAATGCTCTATAATAATGAATGAAATATATATATATATATATATACACCATTGAATGAAGAATATTTATGCGTATTTTCCTTCTCAATATATGATTTTCCTTTATGTTTTTGCAACTAAACAATGAATTATCAAATGCTTTTACATAATAAACTTCTTGATCGGCCTGTTAATCGAGTGACTAACATTCTGGCGCAATGTGCTCACGTTTTGGATTCGAGTCTCGGAGAAGTCCTGGATGTTTGTAGAGCTTCCGAATCCACTTCAAGCTTTAGGTTTCGGTCTTATATGACCTTAAAGTGGAAATTTAAAAAATATAGTTGGGTGTAGGGCTAACAAACTTACATTCTAAAAAGCAAAACTTATCATGTTTCGAAATCTGGCAGAACGCCTTGGACCACCATCGGCTGTTGAGTCAAATATAATATTGATACTTACATAATACATCAAGTCTTTCAAAACATTTTGGAAATTTCTAATAGTTAACTAATGTGTTAATTGTTGCTGATTATATTGTTATACATAACTGAAACATCTTCATCAAAATAATATCACAAAACGAGTTACAAAATAGAACAAAAAAATACACCCTTCAAAATATTTACCAATATTGTCACCATCTGATTGTTAATAAACTTTTTGTTATGCGGTTTTAGAGTTAGAATTTTTATATCACTGATTACAAATTAATAAAATTTACAAATTTGAATAGTTTGTGAAAAAAAAGCATATAAAATAGTTTTATTACATAAAAGTTACTACTTTTAATCATAACTACAACTGTTAATAAACTATATTGAAACATACCTACTATAAAATACAGTCATGTAATGTAAAAAAAGAATAACAAATTCCTTAATGATGGTAAAATTTTGGCCATAACTATAATTTTATGTCACTGCAAATGAACATTGACTGATTGATAAACAATTAATAAAGTTTACTTTGGTTGATTTTAATAAAGACCCGGTTTGAAAGACTAAATTAAATTGCTGAAATAGTTTTTCAATTAAATTTAATGCAAGCAAGACAAATTCAGACCAATAAATAAACCATTGATCACCAATTTTTAAATGATTCTAATCCACTCCCAAATGAATATAAAGTAATCAATAAATTTCATTTCTAATTTATAAATAATTCATTGAGATGAAATTGAGGAAATTCATGTATCAATTTAATATTTCCAATATAACCCTGACCAATATAAAAAAAAATTATGTATAATTAATTACTAATTTTTAAATAGTCTGATTAATTATTAGTTTTAAAATACTTTTTAATACAAACGAATTTGGAGAAATCAAATAAATCCTTCATTGCTAATTTAAAATGGAGTGAGTATATCTGAAAGAAGTTAAAAATGGTAGCCATATGACTTCAAAAGACGTTATAAAATTACAGCTCTTTGAAGCTGTAATTTTATAACGTCTTGTTCAAGATTTCATGCCTTTGGCGAAATCCATTTACGGATGTTACTCGAAACAAACTAAGATTAAGAAACAAAAAAAAACATCCTCTACAGTACTCAGTTCAAAAGAAAATAAAAGAACTGCCTTGTTGAAAAAGAAATCCTTGTCATCGTAAAATACTGACCAGAGGTTTTCTTTTCAACCCTCGTGTCCCTACCCACCTCAAGAAGATGGTCTTAGTGAAGCATTTAACAGTTGTTGCAAGTTTATTTGCTGCAAAAAATAAAATAAAATAAAAAAAAAACAGAAAGAATCCTTTTTCAGGGAGAAAGGAAGAAAGAAAAGTAAAAGAAATACATATATATACTGTTGTAGAAACCATTTCAAAGTGCTTTCGGGCTTTTTTTTTCTTTCTTGTGTACTTTTTCCTTACTTATCTTCCCTCTTTCAGTTAGATAATTACAATTGTAGATACTAGTAGTACGACATTTTTTTGCTAGGGCTCTTATCGTTACTCGGAATCTAGTATAAGAATTTTCTTTGATAAATATATAAAAAAGAAGAAAGTGCAGTGCGAAATATCATCGAGGAACATCAACAATGTGGATGAAACACTGGAAACCTCCGTCTCCGCGGACTTGCTGCTTTTCAACTGGAATAGACAAGAAAACTCAATAGAAATGAAACACCATTTCTGTTTCTTTCCTGATGTTATTGCACCATAGAAATGAAAGGAAATGTCAAAAAAGTCAGAAACCAATCAATTTGTTCTGTTAAACGAGAACTAAACAGACAGAAGTTATATAAGATATTTGTTTCAATTAATATTTTAAATAGCATATAATAACTAATAAAATAACATACATAGATATACCGGAAAATAAAGAATGGAACCTGATGGCCGTGTGACTGGCGCTCTGGCGTTCGGTGTCCCAGGTTTCGGGCTCAGAAATCGGCAGTGCCCTGGATGTTTTAGTGACTTTTAATCCACTTTAAATAATAGGTCCCCGTATAATTTGGCTGTAGAGCGTTGTGAGTAGGGCTGACAAACCTACCCCGTAAAAAGAGAACATCACCTGTCTGACATCTCACCTGACAACAGTCAGAAGGCTTGGCACTCCATGGGGCTGTTGCGCCACTGATGATAATAAAGAATATTTATGTTTATTTTCATCCTCAATATATCGTTTCTTTATAAATTTTTGCAAATAGACAATGAATTATGAAATACATTTACTAGGTAAACTGCTTGATCGGCCTGTTAATCGAGTGAATAGCGCTCTGGCGCACGATGCCACACGGTTTGGGTTCAAGTTTCGGCAGTGACATGGATGTTTGTAGTACATTTAAACCGTCGAACCACTTTGTGTCGTAGGTTCCGATCGAATATGACTGTACAGTGTTGGGCGTAGGGATGACAAATATAGTAATATAATGTAAAGAAATTTAAACACATTAATGATAGTAAAATTTGGGCCATGTAATAATTTCATGTAAGGTTAAATGAGCATTATCTAATTGATAATACAATTAATAAAGTTTACTTATGATTGATTTCATTAAAGACCCTGTTTGAAAGACTAAAGTCAATTGCTAAAATAATTTTTCATTTAAATTTAATACAGCAAGACAAATGAGACCAATCAATAAACCGTTGATTATCAATTTTTAAATGATTCTAATCCATTCCTAATTGAATATAAAGTAATCAATAAATTTAATTTCGAATTTATAAGTAATTCATCGAGGAAATTCATGTAACTATTCTAAATTCATGTCGTGTTAAGTTCCTGTTAATATTTATAATATAATTCTGACCTCTTTATAAAAATTATTGTATAATTAATTACTGATTTTTAAATACACTAGTTAATGTTTAGTTTTAAAATATTTTTTGATAGAATCAAATTTGGAGAAATCAAATAAATCTTTCCTTGCTAATTTAAAATGGGGTGAGTATATTTGAAAGAAGGTAAAAATAAACTACAGCTCTTTGAAGCATTGTTCAAGATTTCATGCCTTTGGCGAAATCCATTTACGGATGTTACTCGAAACAAACTGAGATTAAGAAATAAAAAAAAACATCCTCTACAGTACTCAGTTCAAAAGAAAATAAAAGAACTGCCTGGTTGAAAAAAAAAATCTTTGTCGTCATAAAATACTGACCAGAAGTCTTCTTTTCAGCCCTCGTGTCCCTACCCACCTCAACAAGATGGTCTTGGTGAAGCATTTAACAGTTGTTGCAAGTCTATTTGCTTAAAAAAAAGAAGAGAAAGAATCCTTTTTTCAGAGAGAAGGGAAGAAAGAAAAACTAAAAAAAGAAATATATATATATATTGTTGTAGAAACCATTTCAAAGTGCTCTCGGCCTTTTTCTTCTTGTGTACTTTTTCCTTACTTTTCTACCCTCTTTCAGTTGGATGATTACAATTCTAGATACTAATAGTACGATATTTTTTTGCTAGGGCTCTTATCGTTACTCGGAATCTAGTATAGGAATTTTCATTGATAAAATATGAAAAAAAAGAAAGTGCAGTGCGAAATTTCGTTGAGGAACATCAGCGATGTGGATGAAACATTGGAAACCGCCTTCTCCGGCGGACTTGCTGCTTTTCAACTGGAGTAGACAAGAAAACTCAATAAAAATGAAACACCGTTTCTCTTTTTTGATTACAGATCTTTCCTGCTGTTATTTCAGCAAAGAAATGAAAGAAAATGTCAAGAAAGTCGGAAACCAATCAATTTGTTCCGTTAATCGAAAACTAAACAGAGAGAAGTTATATAAGATATTTGCTGCAATTAATATTTTAAATACTATACAATAATGAATAAAATAAAAGATATATTTACCGTATAATAAAGAATGGTACCTAATGACCGAGTAACTAGCGATCTGGCGTTCGGTGTCACAGGTTTCGGATTCGAGTCCCGGCTGTGCATAGGTTGTTTGTAGTGTTTCGGAATCTAATTTAAACAATAGGTTCCGGTATAATTTGACTGTAGAGAGATGGGAGCAGTGCTAACAACCCTACCCCGTAAAAAGAAAACATCTCCAGTCTAGAAATCTGCCAGCAATCAGGCGGCCTTGGCCCACCATGGGGCTATTGCGCCACTGCTGATGATGATAATAAATAATATTTATACTTATTTTCATCCTCAATATATCATTTCCGTTTATACTTTTACAATTAAACAATGAATTATCAAATACTATTACTAGGTAAACTCTTTGATCCGACTGTTAATCGAGTGACTAGCATTCTGGCTCACAGTGCCCACGGCGGTGCATTGTATTCCATTTAAACCGTGCTGATCCACTTTAAGCCGTAGGTTTCGGTATAACATATCTGTACATCGTCAGGCGTTGGGCTGACAACCTTTCCTGCTGCAAAATATAGCCATATAATGTAAGAAAAAATTAAACACATTAATGATGGTAAATTTTGGGACATGTAATAATTTTATGTCAGGGTAAAGGAGCATTAACTAATTGATGATACAATTAATAAATTTTACTAATGATTGATTTCATTAAAGTCCCTATTTGAAAGACTGAAATCAATTGCAAATATATATATATATATTTTTTTTGTAAGTTTAATACAATCAAGACAAATTTAGACCAATCAATAAACCATTGATCACTTATTTTTAAATGATTCTAATCCATGGCAAATGAATATAAAGTAATCAATAAATTTGATTTCTAATTTATAAATAATTCATTAGGAGGAAATTGAGAAAATTCATGTATCATTTTGATATTTCCAATATAAATCTGAACAATTTATGACAAGATTATATATAATTAATTACTGATTTTTAAACAATATAGTTAATTATTAGCTTTTAAATATTTTTTTAATACAAACGAATTTCGAGAAATCCAATAAATCCTTCGGGGCTAATTTAAAATGGGAGGAGTATATTTGAAAGAAGTTAAAAATAGTAGCCATATGAAGAGAATGATACTGAAAAAATAGTAGCCATCAAAAGATCATAAAACTACAGATCTTTGAAGCATTGTTCAAGATTTCATGCCTTTGGCGAAATCCATTTACGGATGTTACTCGAAAAAAAGATTAAGAAATAAAAAAAACATCCTTTACAGTACTCAGTTCAAAAGGAAATAAAAGAACTACCTAGTTGAAAGAAAAATCCTTGTCGTCATAAAATACTGACCAGAGGTCTTCTTTCCAGCCCTCATGTCCCTACCCACCTCAACAAGATGGTCTTAGTGAAGCATTTAACAGTTGTTGCAACTCTATTGGCTGCAAAAAATAAAATAAAAAAAAAACAGAAAGAATCCTTTTCAGAGAGAAGGGAAGAAAGAAAAGTAAAAGAAATACATATATATACTGTTGTAGAAACCATTTCAAAGTGCTTTCGACCATTTTTTTTCTTTCTTGTGTATTTTTTCCTTACTTTTCTTCCCTCTTTCAGTTGGATAATTACAACTCTAGATATTAGTACGATATTTTTTGCTAGGGCCCTTATCGTTACTCGGAATCTAGTATAAGAATATTCTTAGATAAAAATATGAAAAAAAAGAAAGCGCAGTGCAAAATATCATCGAGGAACATCAACGATGTGGATGAAACACTGGAAACCTCAGTCTCCCGTGGACTTGCTTCTTTTCAACTGGAATAGACAAGAAAACACAATAAAAATGAAACACCATTTCTTTTTTTTTTTTTATTATGGATCTTTCCTGGTGGTATTTCACCAAAGAAATGAAAGGAAATGTCAAGAAAGTCAGAAACCAATCAATTTGTTCTGTTTATCGAAAACTAAACAGAGAGAAGTTATATAAGATATTTGCTGCAATTAAATAAACAACAAATACCATATAATATTGAATAAAATAAAAATATATATAGCTTATGATAAAGAATATTTATGCCTATTTTTATTCCGTATATATTATTTCATTTTATGATTTTGCAAATATACAATGAATTATCAAATACTTTTACTAGGTAAACTTCTTGATCTGTCTGTTAATCTCGTGGCCCTCTGGTCGTCCATCAACCTCAACCGACGAAGCTCACGTCCAAAAAATTAAAGATTTGGTGCTTGTAAACCGTCGATTCAAAAATAGAGACCTTGCTGCTGATGTTGGAATTTCAAAATTATCGGTCAATTACATTTTGGGCCTCAAATGCGTCAAATCTCGATTGGTACCGAAAACACGAAATACGCCAGGTCACACTGCGTTGATTCTTCGTGACATTTTCACCAAAAACGAAACCCATATCATTCCACAACCACCGTATTCACACCGTGCGACTTATGGCTATTCCCTAAACTCAATAGCCCACTCCGGGGACATCGTTTTCAGTCGATTGAAGAGATTCAACGTGAATCGCCGACGGCTTTGAAAATTATACCTGCCGATGACATTTTAGCATGAATTGAGGATTGAAAAAACAGTTGCCATAAGTGAATTGTGTTCGGAGGGGATTACTTTGAAGGCGATGAAATAAATAAAGAGTTTTTGAAAAAAAAAAAATTCTACTTTTTGGGCACAGTAGTAACCCTGACCAATTAACTATAAAAAAATTAATGAAATAATTAATTACTGACTTTTAAATAGTCTAGTTGATTAATATTTTTTAATACAAACGAATCTTTACTTTGCTAATTTAAAATGGGGTGAGTATATTTGAAAGAAGTTAAAAATGGTAGCCATACGACTTCAAAAGACGCCATAAAACTACAGCTCTTCGAATCATTGTTCAAGATTTCATGCCTTTGGCGAAATCCATTTACGGATGTTACTCGAAAGAAACTGAGATTAAGAAAAAAAAACATCCTCTACAGGATTCAGTGCAAGAGAAGCTAAAAGAACTGCCTTGTTGAAAAGAAATCCTTGTCGTCATAAAATACTGACCAGAGGTCTTCCTTTCAGCCGTCGTGTCCCTACCCACCTCAACAAGATGGTCTTAGTGAAGCATTTAACAGTTGTTGCAAGTCTATTGACTGCAAAAAAAGAAAAGAAGAAAAAAGAACAGAAAGAATCCTTTTTCAGAGAGAAGGGAAGAAAGAAAAATAAAAAAAAAATACATATATATACTCTGGAAGAAACCATTTCAAAGTGCTTTCGGCCATCTTTTTTCTCCCTGTGTACTTTTTTTCGTACTTTTCTTCCCTCTTTCAGTTGGATAATTGCAATTCTAGATGCTAGTAGTACGATATTTTTTTAGCTCGGCTCTTATCGTTACTCGGAATCTAGTATAAGAATTTTTTTTTGATTAAATTATAAAAAAGAAAAAAAGTGCAGTGAGAAATATCGAGTAACATCAACGATGTGGATGAAACTCTGGAAACCTCCGTTTCCGGCGGACTTGCTTTTCAACTGGAATAGACAAGAAAATTCAATAAAAATGAAACACCATTTTCTCTTTTTTGATTCGGATCTTTCCTGGTGTTATTTCACTAAAGAAATGGTAGGAAATGTCAAGAAATTCAGAAACCAATCAATATGTTCTGTTTATCGAAAACTAAACTAATCTAAAACTAATTAATGCCAAATGTTCAAAATATTATTTGTAGTTATTCATCATTGGTGGCCCAACAGCCCCATGATGGGCCAAGGCCGTCTGCCTACTGGCTGATTTCTAGATGACAAATGTTTTCTTTCTGACAGGGTAAGGTTGTCAGACCTACGTCCAACGCTCTACAGTGATATTCTACATTCATACGCTCTACAGTCAAAGGGACCTACGGTTTAAAGTGGATTCCAGACTATTACAGCACATCCATAGCACCGCCGGGAATCGAAGCCGAAACCTGTGGCACCGAGCACCTGAGCGCTAGTCACTATACCATCAGGTCCTTTTGTAGTTATTAGAGAGTTTTCGCATACCGTACGTTAGTTACCGTAGGACGTCCGTTTGCTTTTTCTCCCTAGCGCGCATGCTTAATGTCCTATGAGCATCCATAAATACTAGTATCTCTCTATTATTCTAGTTATTTACCCCGGTTTCCCCTTAATCAGTAATATACAAATTGATATATCATGGTTTTTATGTTATGAATCTCACAGATACGATGGTAGCAATGACGTAAGATTTTTGAGGTCAGTAATCGAGTGTTGAATCCCCGTGACCTTATGCATCCAAAACCCATGGATATCTTGTTGAATTAGGACTTGATACAACATAGAGCTAAATTGAAACCATTGCTATGTACGGGAATCAAATATTTTATCCCTAAATTTATTTCGTTAATCTCTAGAAGAGGAACAGAAGGATAATCATATCCCTCTTCTCATTTACCAACTTTATCAGTGTTCGTTCTAAATTATGACAAAAAAGTAGATGTAGTGTAAAAAGTCCCCATGTTGCACCCTTGGAAAATACGATCTGTCGCACGTCTGCTTTGAAATACACAGATCATTGAAATACATAGATTCAAAATAACATATGTAAATTCTTAATTCGAAACACAAATAGCTTCAAACTAATCATATTTCAATTGCATCATGTAGATATAGTGTACGGTTTGGAGAATTTTAAAATCTGCATTTGAGGTACTTTTGTATAAGGGACTCTGCATATTTTTAGCAGCACCTTGAAATTATCCTTGCATGCTTATCAATCTTTCCTTAAATTATGTTTCTGTTCCTTAATTTGTTCAAGGATTAAGGAGTTTGAGAAACATAATATTGAATTCCTGAAGAAATCGAACTGAAGCTTATGCCTGTTACAACTCTGAATATTTTCGAGATATTACGCCTACACTTTTATTTTATCCCCGATTTTATTTAAAAGTTCGTGCATATAACAGCATAATGCGGGCATTTTCATACATGAATAATTTGAAGTATTCTTTAATCCTTTCTGTATCTTTCGTGCACTGTCCAATAGCACTCATTAAAAATTGTAATAATTCTTATTATTTGTATATTAATCTATCCGGATATTATTTTCCTTTAACTCTGCCAAATTGCTATTAAGTAATTAAATACCGACACAACGAAATTAATTCTTCATTGATTAGAAATTGATTTAACAAGCTCAATTTTTTATAGCATCATTACTTAAGTGCAAATAAAAAATATGACTACGCGCTGTGCAAAGGCAAGTACTGATGTTCGAATCTATTAGTGACATGCGTTGCAGTTACTGCTTTCAGTTTATTCGACTGTGATTGTAACATCGCATCAACTGTTCGGTTGACTGGTGGGAGTTTTTCAGGTATTGACCTATTTAGCAAGCAATTGCAAATCAACTACTTCTGAATATTCTCCTTGCGTTACAATTCCCTACCTTCATCATCGATCGATGGGCCTTTCATAGTATAGATAAGCGGGACGCAATACACATGAGCATGCTGTACCACAGCAACATGAAAAGAAGAAATATTTTATTTTCCGAAATATTAAGTGTAAAATACTATTGATTTAAGGCACTGTTGTTCCTTTCTTGCATTTATAACAATCCTTTAAAAAACACTCCTTTTAAAAAGTTTCATTCTTAGATATTTATCTTATCTATGGTGTTATTTCATGGTACTGTGTTATTTCTTGTTTCATTGGTGTTTTCAGATTTTTATGTATTTAACAAGCAAGTATAAATCAACCAATTCTGAATATCCTCTCTGCGATACAATCGTTCATCGTCTATCGATAGTCTTTTCATTTCATACATAAATGAGACACAAGCATGCTATGCCACAACAACATGAAAAGAAACATATTTTATCTAACGCAAAATTAAGTATAAAATACCAAAGATTTAGGGCGCTATTGTTCCTTTCTTGCATTTCTAACAACTTAAAAAGAAATCAAAAACAAAAACATTTACGAAAGTTTAATTCTTAGATATTTATCATATCTACAGTGTTATTTCTTGGTTCATTGATGTTATTTCATGGCGATACAATGCCCTCCCTTCATCATCCATCGGTGGGCCTTTCATGGTATACATACGTGGGACACAATACACCTAGGCATGCTGTACCATAACAACATGAAAAGAAAAAAATATTTTATATTCCGAAAAATTAAGTATAAAATACTATTGATATAAGGCGCTATTGTTTCTTCCTTGCATTTGTAATAATTTTTTTAAACACTTCTTTTCCAAAAGTTTCATGCTTAGATATTTGTCATATCTACTGTGTTATTTCGTGGCATGAGAGGATTAGGGAATTTGCGTTTTTCTCAATTTAGTCTTGAATATATAAGAACTTTTTAAATAAAATAATAATAAGAGGGTAATATAATACATATATAATATATAATAATAATAATGATACATAATTAATAATAATAATATATAATCAATAAAAATAATAATGGTTATAATAATTTAAGAGCTCTTTAATTATTAGTTCATTTGGACTGGAGTATTTATAGGACTAAAAATAAATATAAATACTATAAATATAAATACGATAATTGTAGTTGCAAGGGTCTTGACGTAATAACTGGCTATCGGATATTTCACTCTCAATTTAGGAAAAAAAACATTAGTAATATTTTTTATATATAATAATAAATAGCAACAGCATGTAATTATTTTTTTTTGTAATTTTGTTAATTAAATATATCTCTCCTAATTGCAAATTATAATTCATATTTATAAATTATCTTTATGGACAATTAACTAATATCAGAAAGTATAAAAATTCATATTCTGTATCTTTTTTTTCAATTATTTTTTTCTTCTCAAGTGAATGATATAAAGAGGGAGTATTCTATTTAATTAAATATATTAGTCCTTTTATAGGATGGCAGTATACTTTATGTTAAGTTTAATTTGACGCTCTACTATCATCTTGTGCACACGAGGGCTAAACAGACCCGGGCCTACCATTTAAAGTGGATTCCGAACCACTAACTAACATCCATGCCATCGGCAGGGTTCGAATCTGAAGCCTTTAATATCAAAGGCCAGAGTGCTAGCCACTTGGCCACCAGGCAGCTTTATGATAAGGATTAATGAAATAAATGAAATAATATGCAATCCTATAAAAAATGGAATAATATGCAATCCTTTAAATGAAATCCTATAAAAGGATTGCTATCTTTTTTATAGGATTTAATTTGAGATAACATATAAAGTAGGGTATAATTTTATTTAAGATAAAATATCAAAAGTACATTCCCATCTGAAAGGATTATTTTGTAATAAATATCGAACAAAAATAATTAAAGTATATTTAATGTATATATATAATTATGTTTCATAAAATCTCTTTTAAAATTTGTTTAAAGTCAAACTTCTTGTTTTTAATTCTAATTTATTTTCTTTAAACGAAATTTAAAGTTTAAAAAAAATATTTAATTGTTTTCACAGATATGAATTATTTTCCATCAAAAATGAAATAAGCTTATATTATATTAAAAATTCACCTTAAACAAAATGTAAAAATAATCAGAATTAATTGTTTTTACAGAGAAAAGATAAAATATTAAATACCAATATTAATTAACAATGAAAAAGTAAATCAAAAACATTAGAGAAAATAGAAATATGATTATGACTAATAAGAATTAAAATTTATTTTTGAGAAATTATCTTAGTAAATTTAAAAAATGTATTTTTGTAACTGTCGTATTAAAGAAGGCCATTTTTAATAATAATAAATTAAATAAAGGAGATTAACTATTTTAAAAATGTAAGCATGACCATTTTCTGTAGCACTTTATTTTAATTTTAAATTCATTACAATATTCATACCTTTTTTTAAGCAAATGTTATTTTAAGAAAATAAATTTTCTGCACATAAAAAGTAATTTGAATTACTTTAATTACTACTTAAAGTGCACTTTAAAAAGTAACAATTCTTAAAAAAACTATATTTGAAAATAAGTGAAGAAAATATAATTTAACTCTCGTAAAAAATGCTTATGACAGATTTGATGGCATAAAAATATTAATTTTTTGTAAAGAAAATAAGGAATATTTTTCTTATATCGCATTTAACAATTATTAATTTTCATATTACTTTCATTAAAGCTGCATCTGCTGTTTGTTAAAATAAATACATGTTAATTAAACGTATTTTATGGAGAGCTAGCTTTAGTTAATTACGTTGAGCTTAATTTGTTTTAGAATGATTATACTTTTATAATAATTAAGTAACATAAAGTAATTTTACTATAAAAAAAGTTAAGATTTTTTTCAATTTTATAAAAATTTAACTAATAATTATTTAAAAAATAATATAAAAATTAACATTTAAAAATAAATAAAAAATTGCAAAAATAATTTGATGATAACAGAGTTAGTAAACAAATATTTATTAAAATAAATTTATAATAGCATTTATAAAATAATAAACAAGATGATATATAATAAGTTTTGCTGAAATGAAATAAAATATAAATTTTGAATTTCAATATAAAATATAAGAGTTTATTAATTATAATGTTAAAAACATTAATTTTATTAAAATAGTAATTACAAATATGTAAAAAATTATATATTTATAAAATATTAAAAATAAAAATTAAAATATATATAAATTTTTTTTTACTGTTAATACCAGCAAAAAGAATGAAATTTTAAAAATTCCTTTTTAAAACGAGAAATAGCATCCATCATTAATAGCATTTCTAAACATATTGTTTAAATAATATTTTAGTTATTAAAACATGTAGATTTTTTATTTTAATATTTAGTTAGGCTAATAAAATATTTAATAATACATTTCCTTTAATCAAAGGAATTAATTTATTTGCCGCCAATTATACTAAAATTCTATTCAATTTATATTAAAATGGGCCAAGAACATCTTATAAATTAGTATGTCGTTCATCTGAACTGATGGAAAAGACAAGATCAAAATCACTAAATAACTATAGAAAGTTATCATGATCCCATGTGTCCATGTGTATCCTAGTACTTTTTAACTTACAAGCAACAGATCCTACTATTTAAGATTTTGGGTGCATAGTGAAAATCATTCCTAATTATCATTATATGTTATATCTAATTTCCCAGAGAACATAAGAAAGATTGTGGTATTTCTTTTATAAACATTTATGGATACATGCGCAGAGCTTGGATAATTGTCAACATTGATGCTATTGAAAAATTTATAATAAAATTGTTAATATTAACTAGTTTCATTTTAATACTTTAAAAACTCAATAATAAAAATTACTTATACGCAATGCACCGACATATGCACGACATATGCACGACAATGCGGCCTGAAAGATTGAAATGGAACAAGTCATTTTTTTCTCAAACTTTCATCTTATTTATTTGCCGCTGATTCCTCTGACACCAAATTGACCTCCTATTGCCAGCATTGCACAGTAATGAATAAAATTATAATAAATTATAAATAATTTTAGTAGTTTAAATATTTCAATAATAAAAATAGCATATATGCAATTCAATGGCAGAAAAACTTGAAATATTTCAATATAACGAGTCATTTCTTTTCTATTTTTTTTTTATCTTTCTCCTAATTTTTCAACAATGATTAAAACAAAAGATGTCAACAGTGTATAGTATTAAACACTCTTGCAATTAAATTGTTAGTCTATCTAATTGAATTTCAATAGGTTAAAAATTTCCAAAATAAAAATAGTGCATATACAATACAAATATGTTTTTTTTCTTTCTAATGCAGCTGGCAAACACTTAGACAGCTTGGTCTTGGATGCCTTAAGGCAAGCGCTGCACAGACGTTACTCACTTTGCATTACCTAGGGGGGGGGCGTGTAACTTGAAGATAAGCCACGGACGAGGAGTAACAATGCCCTCGCAACGCTCTACGATCCTATTAGACCAGGACCTACGGTTTAAAGTGGATTCCGAGCCACTACAAACATCCATGGCACCGCCGGGACTCGAACCCGAAACCTATGGTACCGAGCGCTAGCCACTCAGCCATTCAGGCCCACAATACAAATAATATATATACAATATACAATACAATAAAATACAATATACAAATAGTACATATACAATACAAATAATATATATGCAATATACAATACAATACAATATACAAATAAGTACATATACAATACTGGCATACAAATTGAAATATTCGAATCTTACAAGTCATTTCCTTACTTTTTTTCATCTCTTACCTTATTTTGTTACCACTG
Organism: Caerostris darwini; assembly: GCA_021605075.1. NCBI lineage: Eukaryota > Metazoa > Arthropoda > Arachnida > Araneae > Araneidae > Caerostris > Caerostris darwini. The sequence goes on from BPLQ01015322.1 coordinate 1,380,527, forward strand.
ATTCCTTTTGAGTAAAAAAAAAGGTATCCTTTCGTAAAAAAGCAATCTTCTTTTTATCGATCTGTTGACACATACCAAACAGTGAAAAAAAAAACATTCACTATTTTGTAGATAATTTGTAGTTTACCATTTATAAATTTATGTTGTTTTCTACTTATAAATTTTTGTAGTTTTCCAATTTGTAAAATTTTGTCGATTTTGCAGATTCTAACATTTTAATAAGTAAATAATGTAACGAAAAGCAAAAAATAATATTAGAACTAATTTAGAAAGTCACAAACTAAAATTTATATAATATTAATATAGTTCATTTTACTTAACCTATTTCATTTATAGGACTGTTAATTTTGAGGGATTATTTTTTTGTAAATTCAATTCTTGATGGTGGTAAATTGTGTACATAACTATTCTTCAAAGTATTGTCCATCACTATCCACTACATTTTTTCATTTTTCTGGCAGCATGCGGATTCAACGAAAAAAGAACAACTCATCTTTTGATGCTATCCACTAATCGATAGAATTTTTCTTACCTTCGTAAGATTGGAAGCACTGCTTAGCCAGGCCGTGTTTCATGTATCGGAATAAGTAAAGGATGGTCAACCCAAATGGTCTTGCGGGCCACTTTGGAAATGCATCCTAACTTCGCGGGCAGCATATAAAATAATATATCCCCATATTAAATTTAGACCCCCTATAGACGTTTTTAGGAGTGAAAAATTGAAACATAATGAGTTATTATTTTTGTGTTTACTATTATGTTACTTTGTTGTATAATGATACTAAACGCACATCATTGTAAAGAAATATAGAACACTAAAAGTGAAGTATAAAAAACATATGAATATAAATGGAATAAAAAATGAAACCATTAAAAATACTTTTTTTTCCAGTGCGATATTTGTTTCTCCACTCTTGCACTTAACTTTTGCAAATCTATGTCAATTTACGTATAGTAATTGGTGTTGTGGGATAGTGTAAGTTATGTTTCAGTGTGTTTTGTGTTTGGTTAATTTCATTTTAAAAAAAAAAAAAAGATTCTCAGATGTAAGGTGAACCAAAAGAACTAACAACTATGAGTCTGGTTTGCTCTGCTATCTACAATCAATTGTGCGTATCTAGGAATAGTCACTACGTCACTGAGGCCACTTAAAGTGAAACATAGAACCTGTTATTATTAAATGTTCTAAGATGTGCGCGCATGAGTTCGCAGAATATAATTTATTTATTCTGTGAACTCATAACAGTAAACTCATAACTAAAACAGGCAATGTCCTCCGTCATATATTCGCAAGAATTTTATTTTAAAATCAAAGTTAATTTTTCTCATAATTTCGACATCTAATTATTTTTGAATAGATGGATGCACACATTAAGTATTTTTTAATACATTAGTTTTCACCACTTTGGCCCATATAAAATAAATATATTTTGGAAAAATGTGATAAATCTAGCGGGCCTAAAAAATATTCAAGGCGGGCCCACCCCTGAAATAAGTAGTAACCCGAAGGTACAATATCTAGGGGATATGATGGGTGGGGAAAATATCCCGTTTCAGCGTTTCTAAGTATTTTTTTATTACCCAAGCAACACATGGTCGAGCATTGGCATGTTGAAAAATTATTTTATTCTGTCTTACCTCGAATTGCTGCCATTTTCTTTTCACTGCACGCCTCAAACGCATCAATTGCATTTGGTAGGGTTCACCAGTGATGGCTTCATTTAGTTGAAGCAACTCATGGCACTCAACAACAAGCTGGTCACGATTCGCGATGTCTGTTACTGAAGAATTTTATTTCTGAATCTAAGACTCCAGGCATTTCTTAAAATTGAAGGTACAATATCTGGGGAATATGATGGGTGGGGTAAAATATCCTGTTTCAGCGTTTCTAAGCCAATTCTTAAAATAGAAGGAAGGGTGCTACAGCCAGGATTTCTATAGGAGTTTGGAATGTCAAAGTAAGTTGAAAATATTGAATGGTGCATGTTTAAAGGTATATTTTTAATTTATTGTATTAAGTACATTTCCCTAAAATTTCCTTACATTTTCAGCAATGTTTGTTCATTTTTTCCCATTAAAGTTCCTAATAATTCAATTATATTTTTAATTCATATTCTGCTTTGCGGTAGGGTTGTAATCTTCTTCATTTAGAATCGCACTCATCAATTGGCGCACTTTGGTAAAAAATATTTTTTAAGCCAAATACCAACGGTCCCTATTCTGCGATTTTATTTTTTTGTTGGCGGCTCATAATTCTACACCTTCGGAGCTGAGAAAATATATTTTTTTGGCGCTTCAACAAAATGACGCATAATAAAAAATAAAGCCTAATGACAACTTTGTCATGAATATAGTTACAGAAGGGTATGATGCAATAGGCCATCTTTTGAAAGGGGCTAAGGGTTAGGCCATCTATTGAAAATTTCTCAAAATAAATTCACAGACCTAATAATCTTCCCCTCATATACATTTCAAGCGTAAAACAAAATTTTTTAGCATGATCTATGCAGTTTTAACTTGGTTATATAACATCTTGAATAATAAATGCATAATATTACCTGCATGCAATCCTCTTCACTTAGAATCGCATCTTTCATTTGGCGCACTTCGGCAAAAAACATTTCTTTACGTCAAATACCAACGGCCCCTATTCAACCAAATGACAAATAATAAAAAAAAATAAAGCCTAAGGGCAGAACTTTGTCATGAATATAGTTACAGAAGGGTATGATGAAATATACTAGGCCATAAGCTAGGCCATCTATTAAAAAATCCTCAAAATAAATTCACAGACCTAGTAATCTTCTGCCCATATATATTTCATGCATAAAACAAAACTTTTTAACATGATCTATGCAGTTTTAACTTGGCTACGCAACATCTTCAATAATAAATGCAAAATATACTCAATACACGGGTATGAAAACATAAAATTTTCAAACATAGAAGTATTCAAATATAACAAGTCATTTTCTATCTTATACTTTATCTTTCACCTTGTTTTTCGCCACTGATTTCTTTGAGTCAAGAAAGGCCTTCTTCGTCGAAAAAAGCAATCTTTTCTTTATCGATCCACCGACACACACCAAACAATGAAAAGGAAGGGACATTCGCTATTTTATACATTTCACCATTTTAAAAAGCACACTAAGATAGCAGAACTATAGAATAACTAAGATAGCAGAACTATAGAATGTAATAAAAATGGAATTAAAAAGCAATTAAACAATTCATTTCGCTAAAGCTATATCTTTTAATTTGTTCACATATAAAATTTCGTAATATATAGGGTGATTATAATCCCCCTTTCAAATTGCTGTAAAAAAAGAATCACGCGTCACAATGAGTTCAAATTTGAACTGGAGATACTTGAAGAAGAGGAAAACGGTACGGCACCAAAAAAAAAGTTCCACCATTTTTTCCCATCCAATTTGGTATGAGCTTGCCGTGGTGGATGGGCTTTCCACTAACAGTGTCACAACCGTTGAATGATTTGGAAATCATTTTTTCCGACAAAAAACCCAAACAATCAAGCACATTGAACACTACAGTTGGTTTAATGTGCAACGCATGCCAAATATATTGTCATTTCGATTCAAAATATCACTGGCAGCTGAATTCAATTCCTTTATGCCACTTACAGGCCATCTATTAATACACTTTGGAACTCTTTTTGATGCCATACCGTTTCCAATTTTCTTCAAGTATCTTGAATTCAAATATGAATTTATTGTGACAAGTGGTTCTTTTTTGACAGCAATTTGAAAGTGGGACTTATTTGTGCTGTTTTAGTTTCACTTCATTGAATCTTTGTTAATAAATGCTGAATATGCTCATTGCATTGTCATGAAAGCCAATACAAACAAATTTATAAAGCTATTTAATTTTTTCCCTTCTACTAAGTTAAAAAAAATGTTTCGCAGAAAAAAAATTTTTTTTTTTACTATTCATCACAATGATTTATTTTCATTTCAGATTATAACAATAAAATTATGAAAGAAATGTTTAGTTTATAATTGATAATGATTTTAGTAATAAAATTAGCTATACACTATGCTACCAATGTAGTGGAATTGAAAATTAGAACATAAAAAGGTAACACCATTTAATTCTTCCTTTGTATTTTACAGAATTTTCACCACTAATTCCTCTTGAATACAGAAAACATATTTCAATAAATAAAAAGGCCTCTTTTATAAGTCCACTATTGCACACCAAATAGTATTAAAATCAGAAATAAAAAAACTAACAAAATTATTCATATTACCTATCTAATATTATTTAATTTTTGAAGAAAATTTAATGATAATAAATGTGACATAAACAATACACTGATATATAAACATGGAAGAATTTTAAATCAAGCAAAACATTTTTTTTATCATTGGCTCATTATTTTTTCTTCATAAACGACATTTATCTTGAAAGCATTATTTTTTATTGATAATTGATTCTATCGATAAAGTAAAGGCTTTATACCTCCCTTTGAAGGCAGCGGGTGTCAAATAGCATCCCACGGATGACAACTTTGGACATGTCTGACAGTAAATGTCTGTAGAGCAAACTTCATCATTATTGGGCCCTCGGAGATTAGCTATCTCGTTTGGTGTTAAAATGTTAACTGATCAACATTGAATTGAAATTGAAATTGAAAAAAACACTAACGAAGTTATTATTGATGTTTACTAATATTGATTGAGAAGATTATGTTCCTTACGAGAGTTAATTTGGTATGCTGCTCTACGGTCATTTTCTGCACTCTTTAGTCTATTACAGGGGTCGCCAACCTGCGGCTCGCGATGGGTCGGCAACCTGCTCTTTGGATGTGAAACTGCGGCTCTTTAGTTCCATACGCAAATATTATTTATTTTATCAAAAAAAAAAAAAAAAAAAAAAAAAAAAAAAAAAACATTTTAAAATCGTTCTGAATCGATTAACGAGGAATCTGAAGAACTGTTTCGTGATTTCAAAAACAAACCAGAAATCTTGAAAAAAAACAAAAATTTGCCACTATTCGCTAAAACAGTACAAGATAGAATAGCTAAAATATCTTAAAATGTAACATATTTGCAGGTGGAAGCTATTCCACTTTCTTCTGCCTTATCACTTGCTATAGATGAGTCTTGCGATATAAAAGACACGGCACAAGTGGCCCTTTTTGTCAGGTATATGTCTTCCCAAGGTCCAAAAGAAGAACTTCTACGATTGCTACCGCTCTCGGGACAAACTAGACGGGAAGATATAGCGAATGCCGTGCAAAAATGCCTCGAAGACAATAAGATCGATTTAAATAAAATAGTTTCAATAGTAACTGATGGAGCCAGAAGTATGACAGGAATAAATAAAGGGGCAACAACGATTCTTCAGAGCAAAATAAACCACGAAATTCTTAGGTTTCACTGCATAATACACCAAGAAGCGCTTTGTGCCCAAACATTTCCGGCCGAAATAGTTGAGGTCATGAATTTGGTAATCAAGATTGTTAACAGCATCTTGTCAAAAGCACTCTACCATCGTCAGTTTAAAGAATTCTTAAACGAAATGGAGACTCAGTATTCTGACCTCCTTTTTCACTGTAAAGTGCGATGGCTTTCCAAAGGTAAGGTGTTGAAACGTTTTGCTTTGTGCTTGAATGAAATAAATACATTCCTAAATAAAAAAGGCATTAATCACCCTGAGTTACAGAACGACAAATGATTGCAAAAATTTTACTTTATGGTGGATATCACAGCGAAATTAAATTAGCTGAATCTAAAACTGCAAGGAAAGGAAAAACCCAGACTATGTTTTGGTAGAAGAATTGGTTTGTTTTGAAGAAAAAGTAATTCTTTTTGCAGAAGATATTCAGAGCTGTATATTACTTCATTTTGAATTTCTAAAGCAATATCGTGATAAAACTAGTGCAACTGTTGACACGAGGTACTTCAGCACAGTTATAAAAAAAAATTAAAGATGAATTTGCTGATAGATTTGAGCAATTCAAAACCAACAAAACCACTCTACCATTCATAGTAAATCCTCTCAACACAAATAGTAACGAAATCCACATTGAGCCATTTGGAATTGATACTGGATCTCTAGAAATGCAATTGATCGATTTAAAAAGTAAAGCTTTGTGGAGTGGAAATGGAAAATTTACAGAATTGAAAAGCAAGTTGGAAGAGTTGGAGGTCCAGAAATGTATGTACGTAACGCAACAAAAGTGGACAACTTTAAAAGAAATGCCGCGAGTTGAGGCACTTATATTCGACGCATGGAATAGTCTTCCAGATTGCTACTGTGAGGTGAAGAAGTTGGCATTTGGAGTGCTGACTATCTTCGGATCGACATATTCGTGCGAGCAAGCGCCAAGCAGAGTAAAGTAAGAAGCCAACTAATAAATGAAAATTTAGAGTCGTGTTTGAAACTTAAAGCAACAAGTTATGAGCCAAATTTATCCAAACTTTTTAAAACCATGCAAAGCTAATGCTCCCATTGAATTTGTTTACTCAAATATATGTTATTGTTTTTTTTTTATTTTAAATACAAATTACATTGTTTAGTAAAGTTTAAATTTTCTACTTGAATAACCATGTAAAGCCATCGCTCCCATTCAATTTGTTCAATTTTTTGTTATTGAAGTACAAGTTAGTGTTGTAAGTAAATGTTTAATTGTCTTAATTTTTTACTTAAATAATAAGTAATTATCTAATAATGAATAATTAGAATGATATAATGATAAATAGATATGTTTTCTTATGAATAAATAGATTAGTTTCTTTTTATCAAAAAACTTCATTTATGCGAGTACTAACAGGTGGGCTAGTATTATTAAATCGGCGCTACTAGTATTAAATCCATATGATTTTTAGTTAGCCCTAACCTTCAAAAGACACGTGTATAAATTTGACAGCTGCTGCACTATTAGTATGTGAGTTATAGTATTTTTAGTGAAGCAACTTTAGTTAGTTTGAAAAAATGGATAAAAAGGAATTTCATGTATTAATAAAGCATTGCTTTTTGGCGAAAAAAAATCCTATTGAAGCCAAGGCTTTGCTTGATAAACATTATTCGGACTTTGCACCAGAAAAATCAACCATAGATAAGTGGTTAGTGGTTTGCTAAATTTAAACGAGGCGAAATGAGCACCGAGGACGATGCACGCAGTGGACGCCCCAAAGAGGCTGTTACCGACGAGAACATCAAAAAAGTCCACAAAACAATTTCTGATAACCGTAAAGTGAAGTTGATTGAGATAGCTGAGACCCTAAAGATATCAAAGAAACGTGTTGGACATATCGTGAATGAATATTTGGATATGCGAAAGCTCTGTTCAAAGTGGGTGCCGCGCGAGCTCACAATCGATCAAAAACAACAACCAATTGAATATTCTAAGCAGTGTTTGTAGCTGTTCAATCGTAATAAACCCTAATTTTTGCGTCGATATGTGACAGTGGATGAAACATGGCTCCATCATTTCACACCGGAGTCCAATCGACAGTCAACCGAGTAGACTGCACGTGATGAACACTAAAAATGCTATAACTTCATTAAAAATGCTATAACTTACATACTAATCGCGCAACAGCTGTCAAATTTATACACGTGTCTTTTGAAGGTTAGGGCTAACTAAAAATCATATGAATTTAATACTAGTAGAGCCATCTATGTGTCAGCCTACGAACTTTTCAGCTCACCTGTTATTTATTGTTGGCAAGAAAAAATTTTGTGGCTCTTTAAAAACTTTGAAATTTTGTAAATTGCCATTTTTGGCTCTTCCGACTCAAAAGGTTGCCGACCCCTGGTCTATTAGACCGGGACCTACAGTTTAACGTGGATTCCGAACTACTAATAACCCTCCATGGCACCGTCAGAATTTGAACCTGAAGCCTGTGGTACCAAAGGCCAGAGCGCTAGCCAATTGCCCATCTGACAGCAGAGTGTTTGAGAAGGAGCCAAGGTTGACTGCAGGTCGTAAATATGTAGACAAGGTCGAGCGCTCCGGGCGTCCTGCAATTTCGTGTACAGACCGAAATATGAAAAAAAAATCATATTGTTTCAGCAGACCCTTCGACTGAGTGCCGGAATGATATCTACGATCACAAACATTAACAATGTAATCAGAAAAAAATTTTGTGGTAGGCACTCCACATAAAAAAAAGTTTGTACAGCAATATTTCCTGTAATATTCCACTAGAAAAACAAACTCACTCCTTCTTACACCGCGTTTTCCTTATAGCAGTTTTTGGTTGAATATGGGTTTTTTTGTCAACACATTAACATCCTCAATATTCCCTTGATTTAGCAACCTGTGACTTTTCCTATTCTCAAAAATAAAATCATGGCATAAAGAAACCTGTTTTCAGTCATTGGAGGATGTTATGAAGAAAAATCTACAGGTAATTAAACAGTTACCAAAAAATGATTTTGACCAGTAAAAAATAAGAATGATTTGATGTGTGGAAACAAATGAGGAATATATTGATGGACACATGTAATAGATTTACCATAAATTAAAAATAAGTATCCTTTTTTGAGCGAATCCAAAAAAGATTGATTTTGATTGGAAATCAAAATTTTGATGAAATGATTCTGATTTTTTGAATGATGATTTTTTAAATGATTCTGATGAATTTTAAAAAATGATTTGATATCAAATGATCTTGACCAGTAAGAAATAAGAATGATACTGTGTGCGTAAGCAAATGAGGAATATATTGGTGGACACATGAAATAGATTTACTATAAATTGAAAATAAGTATCCTTTTCTTTGAGTCAATCACGATACTTTATAAACAGTATTCGTATGATTGCCAGATGGATACCTAAACAAATATAAACGTATAATAATATTTTTAATATAATCTATTTGCTTTATTTGCATACATTTTAAGAACACAAAAAAACGTAATATATGGCTACATAAAAAATTTGTAGGGTAAGAATGTAATAAAATATTTCTTCCCTTATAATCCACTGCATTGCATTTTTTTCCAATTCCTCTTGAATTATTAAAAGACGGAGAATTCACGAAGTAGACTGTCTTTTCTGTATCGATATATTGATGCATACTAAACTGTACATAAATTTAAATTGAAAATGTTATATATTTTTTTCTTTTGTGTAGAAATTCTAATGGTAAAAATAATACTTCCAAAGAAACATAAAAAAAATCTAGAGAGAAATTTTTTTATCTCTGGTATAAGCATTTTTTATAAATGATTTTTCTTTTGTCAAGGAGAATGTTATTTAATAAAGAAATTATTTTTTTTATATTTAAAGATTTGTCAATGATAATCAAATAGCATTAAATGGGCGCTTTAATGTACTTATATTAAGAAGAAAAATAAATACAAAAAAACTATATATAAATACAGGTGCGTACTTTTAATAAGTAGCAAATCTTTATTACATTACAATCGAAAATCAGAATAAAAAGATAATTGAACTCATATTCATAAGATAATTGACTTCATATTATTAATATTATACTACAGGAACAGATAATTGAACACCTGATATTGGTAATATTGCATTTCTAGATTAATTTCAACTACACTCATGTCCATAAATTAAGGATAATGAAGTTCAGGCAAAGAAAGAGACAGAAGCAAAACAAATTTGACTTATTTGTAAAGTCTATTTATTAAACAAAAGGTAAAGAGCAAAAAGGAGGCTATATGTTTGACATAATTAATAAAAATTGCGATTTTTACTCCCTGGAGCAAATTTCAAAAAAGAACCTATTTACAAAAATCAGTATAACATGGTTAGTATGATGGTTAATATGGAGTATGTCTCCCGGACGATGCAATACAGGCCTTACAACGCCTAGGCATGCTGAGAATCAAATTATCAATCTGATCTTGGGGAATATTACACCACTCATCAAGCAATGCCCTCCGAAGTTCCGGTTGACGGGTGGGAAGGGGTTGACGGGCTGCAATTCGTCGGCCAAGCATATCCCACACATGCTCTATTGGATTCAAGTCCGGTGAGTATGCTGGCCAATCCATACGGGTGATATCCTCCAATTGAAGGCAATCGTCTACAATGTTTGTATGGTGAGGACGGGCGTTGTCATCCATAAACAGAAATTCAGCACCCATGGCGCCCCGAAACAAACGTACATGTTGTTCCAGAATGACATCCCGATAGATGTGGCCTGTCATCGTTACACTCTGAACATGCAGGTCAGTTCTGGAACCAAGAATAATTCCTCCCCAAACGAGCCATTCTGCACCACCGTAACGGTGTCGTTCAATGGTGTTCTCTTGGTGGTAACGGGTACCTGGCGCTCTCCATATGAAAGTCCGGCGAGAATCAGACTGCAAACTAAACTTGGACTCGTCGGAAAACATCACACCAGACCACTGTTGCGGTGTCCACAATGCATGCCCTCTACTCCAGGTTAAAAGCAGGCGACAGTGAGTTGCGGTAAGTGGAACACATCTGACAGGCCTACGAGCATATAGACCAATGTGCCCATATCGTCTGTACACGGTCTGCCTTGAAACTGTCATACCGGTAGCTGAAGACAGCTGACGAGACAGGTCTGATGCTGTGCTCCGTCTGTTTCTTTTGGCAGTAACTGCTAAATACTGGTCATCATTCGGCGTTATAACTCGGGGGGCGACCTGTGCTGTAACATCTACTCACATTACCATCATCTTGGAATCGTTGCCAAAGCCTGGAGATGACACTCTGGGAGATTCCAAGTTCCTCGGTTACTTCCAGCTGTGTACGTAATTCTACCAAGTAAAAAAATCATCCAAATGCTTCCTTTGTGCCATAACTATGCGGTTATTGCACTGAAAATCTTTAAAGCGCTTGTGAACAATTTTACTTCTTTGCCACCATTCCTTATATACCCCTCTCTTACACTCTCGTCATTGTGACGTACTATCCACGCCATCTGGTGGTTTCCTGTACTTTGCATATTCTTCTTCAAGATGTGTGTGATAATTCTACAGGGAAAATTTTTATTTTAGAGTTCAATTTCTGTGTGATTCTGAATTATCCTTAATTTATGGACATGATTGTATTTAAATGGCTCTAATTAAGAACCTCTTTGGCTATGAGTCAAGTTAGTGCATTTAACTTCTTAAAGGATAACTATTTTTAAATTACAATGTTTTAGAAAAAATTTTTTCACTAAAAACCTAAATTATGCAATTATAGTCAATAATTTCTTTTATAGTATATTATTTATTTTGTAATTTCGTCTGTTTGTTTTGCAGCTTAGAATCAGAGCTAAATTTTTTTGCTACAGCCTTCTAGATAATCATGCGATATATATAACTTTTATTTTTATCACTTAAAAGGACTTCACTTTCATTCGTTTTGAAAAAGAATTAACTGCAAGTATGTACAAGTTGATATAAGCAATCCATAATACACAATTTCTCACTTATCTGCTGAAAGTTCTCGAAACTCTCCTATATATATCAAACAATGTGTTGTTTTAATGCAACTGGGAGCTGTCTGCACTGCTGTTATTCATTTAGAACTACCCAATGGTCACGTGCAACTTGAAGAAATGCTAAGAACGCGAATAACGCTGTGGCACCGAGCGCTAGTGAGCTACCCACTCGGAGATCAGGCGCCTGTCAACCAATGTCAAATGAATATTTCTAGACGGCCGATATCAAGTGGGAACTAGCGTTTGTTTTAAATAAAAAACACCAGGTAGCCCAGAATATTTGTTTTAATTAAGAATTATTAAGAAATTATTTTCGCATTAAATAATCGCAAAATAATATCGCATTAATATTTCGCATAAATTATAAAAATCTGAGATATTAATCCTCTCGGAATAAATAATATTCATTTCACCAGCACTGAATAAGCTGAAAATAAAATTCAAGGAAATCATTAGTCATAAAAGGTTATTAAATCTTCTCATATAAATATATTAATTAAATTAAGAATTATTTCAATTACAGTGAATCAGAGTTATTTCTACTATATCATAATATTCGAGAATTAAAAGAGTTATTATCAACAGCGGTTTTTTTGTTCAGATTACAATACACTTTTTATCATAGTGTTTGGTTTGGTGTTACATTTTTTATCATAGGTTTGTGAAACAGTAAATCCTTCCATTTAACTAGAGGAGACCCCCCACCCTCTCTATTTAAACAAACGGGAATCAAATTGAACCTTAAAAATGAACCAAAGTGAATTATAATTAATTTCAAGATCTTTAATGAGTCATTTTATTAAAACGAATTATTTATTACTCACCCTACTTCTTTAAATCATGCATGCATCAAAAATTTAATCCGGGTTATCCTTGCATTAAATATTTAGTTGCAAATTGTCTCTTGAGAGAATGTGTGATGGTATTATATTAAAAATTTAGCGAAGAAATTTATTTAAAGAAGCGCTTATAAACCAAGCAAATTTTAATATTAAGGGGAAAAAATAAAGCATCTTAAGTCTTCGGAAGAGATCTTTTTAATACTCCCGTTTAGCTATTTCTCGAGGGAATGGTTTTTCTTTTCATTTTTACGATACAGTGATAAGACTCGTCTGATGCTCTGGGGCTGATGCAATTTCGTTCCGTATCTAAGGTAACGAAGAACTGCAACACGAACTCTTTTAACGCAAGGGATGAGATAAGATCTATCAGGTAGCGTGGTTCTTCCCTGGCGTAATACTACATTGTGCAGGACTGTGTGCGTAGCTGCTTTTACAAATAGAGATTTCTTTTCTCTTTTCCTTCAGTGAAGACAGAACAAATCTTTGATGAACATGAAACAGAGAACATTGGGGGAATTGGAAAAACAGTCAACTAAAGGTTTTCTGTTGGAACATCTTTTGTTGAATTTTCTTTAATTAAATGAAAAATAATAATACTTTTTCGTAATATTTATGTTTTATTTCTAAATACTAAACTTGACATTTAAGTTAACAGATCTACATATATACTAAATTTGGAAAAAGATTCGGTGTTGTGTAAAAAATTTATGCAGTTTCTAACTTTCATATACATTTATAGATTAGAGACCACACAGGGTTTTTACATAAACTCCGAATGAGATATTAATACTTTCAGATTAAATCTAACTCAGCACTGATTAAGTTGAAAGAAAAGTTTAAGGAAATCATTACTTATAAAACATATATAGATATATTAAATAAATTAAGAATTATGTTAATTACAGTGAATCACAGTAAATTCTACAATATCATAATATTCGAGAATTATAACAGTTATTATCAACAGCGATATGTTTCTAAATAGTAATACAATTTTTATTATAATCTTACTCACGGAAATCTATGCCTAAGTGGTTTGTGAAACAGTAAATCCTTACATTTAACTAGAAGAAACCTTCCACTCCGCTTTATTTAAATAAATGATGAATCAAACTGAACATAACAATGTGAAATACTTTACCTAAATGTTTAACATATAATCCATTTAATTAATTTAAAAATTTTTAATGAACCATTTTATTAAAACGAATTACTTATTACTTACTCGTACCTAACTTCTTTACAGGATGTATGCATCAAAAATTTAATGCAGGTTGTTCTAGCATAAAATATTTAGTTGCAAATTGTCTCTTGGGAGAAGTGATGGTATTATATTAAAAATTTAGCGAAGAAATTTATTACAAGAAACTTAAGTAGTAAGCGCTTATAAACCATACAAATTTTAATATATTAAGGGGGAAAAATAAAGCATCTTAAGTCTTGGGAAGAAATCTTTTTAATACTCCCGTTTAGTTATTTATCGAGGGAATATTTTTTTTCTCATTTCTACGATACAGTGATAAGACTCGTCTGATGCTCTGGCGCTGATGCAATTTCGTTCCGTATCTAAGGTAACGAAGAACTGCAACACGAACTCTTTTAAAGCAAGGAACAAGATAAGATCTATCAGGTAGCGTGGTTCTTCCATGGCATAGTACTACGTTGTGCAGGACTAAGTGCGTAGCTGCTTTTACAAATAGAGATTTCTTTTCTTTTTCCTTCAGTTAAGGACAGAACAAATCTTTGATGAACATGAAACAGAGAACATTGGGGGAATTTTAAAAACAGTCAACTAAAAATTTTCTGTTGAAAATCTTTTGTTGAATTGTTTTTTTAATTAAATGAAAAAAACCAATAATGCTTTTTGATACTACTCATGTTTTATTTCTAAATACTGAACGTTACATTTGTGTGAACAGATCAACTACCATATTAAATTTGGAAAAAGATTTGGGGTTTGTGTAAAAAACCCGTGCCATCTTTAACTTATATATATATAAATGTATAAAAAAAAGTAATTCATACAGAACAATTGATTTTCAAAGAGAAGTTAAAAATTTTATTGAAAATATAGAAGAATGTTATGTCAAGTGGAAAATGTGAAACGAAAATCTGAAATTATTAGGTCTAGTTAAAAGGTAAAATGATTATCTAGATTTAATGGTTAAGATGTCAATTTCAATTTGAAAATTATAAGGTTTGAAAAAAAAATTATTCAAAAGAATTGCACTAAATGCTGACACTTTGGTAAAGGCTTGTTGTCACGAATACTCAAAATTGTGGAATTGCTAAAAACAGTGTATGTGGACATTCTATTTTTAAACTAAGAAATATTTATAGAGTTGTTATTATTTATAGTTTTCTTTAAAACTAGGGTAATTCCCCCTAAAGGGCCTCCTGGAAGGCAGTGCCCTCCTTCAACGAGGCGGAACCAAATGAGACTTCAACCTACGGATGCTCCATCACAACAGAAGCTGCCCTTTTCCCTCCATTCATGAGTAGATCACTCATGGGATGTCCGTCCCGCGCTGCAGGACACTGAGGATTAGACGAACACACGAACTTATCATATTTGAATGCTTAACTGCATGGCGGCAAGCCTAATAATGTACTGCCGATTACATTTTGCATATTGTCTTATATATGAAACACACAAGACATTGAACATTCTATTATTTACCTAAGAATTATATATAATGTTGTTACTATTTATAGTTTCCTTTAAAAATCAGGTTTGAAATCATTCCTTGTGTAGAATATATAAAAATATCAAGATTTCATATTTATTTTTCATTATTTTGTATAGCAAATGGAATTACACGCTAAACAAATGAAATATTTCATCTGCTAAATAATTGTTATAAATGCGTGTATTTTTATATTATCTTTCTAGGAGAACATATATATACTAATCTTAACATACGAATAATGATAATGGAAAGCTTTTTCAATACATATACAATATTTTATTATTTTTAATGCGATCATGAGATTTAAAATTCAAGCATAGCCTTGAAATGAAGAACACATATTCTTCAAAACTGTGAAAATGTAAATGTAAAATGTTTATCAGTATGGTCTCACAAAATCTAGCATTGGCATTTATCAAGAAAACAAATTATTACAGAGGGATAATTGGACAGGCATATCCATCTCGTCAACTCACTGGTAGAGGGTTTAAGCTAAAATTGCTCCGAAGCTTAGGAATAAATTAGTGAATTTCTCTTTAGATACAACATGAAACTGGATTACGAAGCACGTTCAAGAACGGATTACTATTGACCCTAACAGAAATTGAATTTAATGAAATGGTTATACGTGATCGTTTTACCTCATACAATATATCACTTCTCTCTCTTGAATATAGCTCATCTGGCTAACGTATGTACATTTAATTTCTTGCATGATTCTATAACTGAAATGTTGCTTTAACGTTTTTTATCCTTTTAAATAATTCAGTTTTTTTTATTACTTTTGTGAATAAGAATTATGTTACTCGAATAAAACTCTGAAAAATAATTACAAATTAGGTTAATTAAAATATAAATCTTTTGTATTAATGTTGATTTAATTATGAAGTAAAATTAAATGGAAAAAAACATAACCTGCAGTATAACTTCCACATTTTGTGGATAGCAAGTAAAGTAAGAATATTAGACGGATAAAAATTGTGAACACTGAATGAAAAATGTTATTATCTAGGTGAAAGTGTATGTAATTTCGAGTTGATATAAAATACAGATTTCATTAAATTCAAAATCTTATCGTCAATTAATGTACTACAGTTGATTTAAAACTAAGATTTAAAAGTTCTTAAAAACCATTTAAAAGTTCTTTCTTTATTTCAGTAAGTTCCTGTTTCTAATATGATATTTATACTTTATTTTTTAATCTGTTGCTTAATTTGAAGATTTCAAATTCTCGAATAATGAAAATTTGTAAATCATTAGAAAAATATCGTCTCTTTCCACAAATTTATTTGTTATCATAGCTCTTAGAATTCCGCGGTGTGCATTATACGCCAGTGAGTACAATACATGAAAATAAACTCTTTGTGAAAATTGCAACACCATGAAGGAATCGTCATAATTGAATGAAATTTAATACACAGTTGAGTGGTAGTGGTACAAATAAATGATTAAATGTTCAAAGCAAATAAACAATAACAAGAGATCGGAATCAGTATTTTGTGTAGCCACCACGCGCCGCAATAAGTGCTGCTACATGACGTGGCATGGAGTCAAACAAATTTTGAATGTCTGCCCGAGGAAGAGCATTCCATATTGTTTGTATGCGCGCCCAAAGTTCGTCTACAGAAGCAACAGGACGAGGATCACGAGCGAAACGCCGACCAACGAAATCCCACACATGTTCAATCGGCGACATATCCGGGAAATACGCAGGCCAAGGAAGAAGCTGTACCTGCCGCGTTGCAAAGAAGGATTGAACTGTCCTAGATATATGAGGGCTGGCATTGTCCTATTGAAATACAGCGCCTGGCAAGCTTTGAAGGAAGGACACAGCTTGGGGCTGTAGAACTTCACTGATGTACCGGTAGCTGTTCACAATTCTTAGCAATTGAGATCGTCCATGATATGCTATGGCATCCTAGACCATAACTCCGGGTGTTCATCCACTGTGGCATTCGATAATGCACTCCGGAAGGTGGTGTTCACCGGCATAGCATCTGACACGAATGCGGTCATCACGATACCACAGATTAAAGCGGGATACGTCAGAAAACACGACATGCTGCCAATCAGCACGCCAGTCTCTATGCTGAGCGGCCCATTGTAGCCGCAGGCGGCGATTGTTTAGCGTGAGAGGGATCCTGTATAAAGGAGTTCTTGCGCGCAGTCCACACTGCAGCAGACGACTACGAATTGATGAAGCACACAATGAAACACCTGTAGCTATTGATCACTGTGCTGCCAATTGTCTGGAGGAAGCTGTAAGGTCCGTCAGCGCCATGCGGACCAGGTGTCTATCATCGCGAGCTGACGTCACATTCCGGGGTCCACTCCCGGATTTCCGAGTTGTCCGACACTCGTCCGTCCACTGCTTCCAAAGACGCATCACTGTGCTGCTGTTACGCTGCACACGAGCGGCTACTGCATGATAAGACAATCCAGCTTCATGAAGGCCGATGATTCTTCCCCGTTCAAACTCTGTAAGTTGTTCAAATCTCGCTCTCTTTCGTCGAAGAGGCATAAGTAACGATTGAGCTAATGTTTATCACTAGCAGATAACCACCGATAACCATACACGCCTCGCTACAGCCGTCTATTTATTCGGATCCATCCGCCGTTCAGAGGGCGTTGCTCAGCATACGCTTGCGCTACGGATTTGAAATTCTAATCATTTGCATGTCATGCGCTAATTTGCATTTCCTGAAAATTTCAGCTCACATGCTTAAGTCCTTTGTGGTATTGCAATTTTCACAAACATGAGTATATTTTCAGAAGCTTCATAAAAATATATTTCAATAAAAAAGTCAACCTAAATTGATTTTTACCAAAATTAAACCCTTACCATTATGTGGGAGAGAAATTAATAATCTTATAATCAAAAAGTCTGAAACATAAGAATTATGGACTATAAGAAGAAAAAAGACAAAACTTTACAATATTAGAAAAACTGCAACTCATATCATACCACATTGTGTGCTACTATCTAAAAATTACTAGAAATAAGTTGGAAATAGTTGAAAACGCGTTTTTAGTTATGAAGATTATTAATCCTCAAATTATGAAAAATACAAAACATTTAACTGAATATCGACCTTTTCAGCAAGTCTATTTTAAAATATAGCTCTTAAATGCTTATCTTTTCACTTGTCACAATCTTAAACATATAAGGTGACAATTAATATAATTTCAGCATAACAAATTGTCTTCTGTAAATATTTAGTTAGCTTTTAATCCTGGGTACATATGAAGAACTGGATAAGTATATGGTAGATTATACAAAACTATTTTTTTTTCAGGCCAAAACTTACACCTCTGGAATATATGGTCCTGAAGTTTAAAGAAAAAAAATTATGGTAACTTTAGAGCTTGTTGTTGTTCTAATGCATCAGGCAATGCAGACAGTTAAACTTTATGCCATAAGCAAGGACTGCAATTCTGTTGCTCCTTTAGCACTATTCAGGGGGCACATCTAGCTTGAAGATACGCTACGGACGAGAGTAACACTACAAACACAACGTTCCTATTAGGACCAGTACCTCTGGTTTAAAGTGGATTCCGAACCACTACAAACACTCATGGTGCAAACGGGTATAACGGGCAAAGTATAACATCTTCTAAAAATTCAAATCGAACCCAAACAAACACTGTAGACATTAGAACTCTAATGATCAAAGCTAGCCATTCATCTTTGCTGTTTTTGTTGCACTTGTTTTTCACCTTAAATCCCCAAAGAAAGAGGTGATAAGGGACTGAGATCTTCTAGTTGTTAAAACTCGAAGACAATAGGTATACTTTATATCCGTGAAAAAAATCGTTTTCAGGGGATCTTCTTCGCCCCCCTCCTTTAAACAAAGACAGTTTGCTTGTCTGACAGTTTTGCTTTTTGTTGATTGGAAAGGAAAGAAGCATCAGGTTTGGCATCGTCTCCGACAGCGCTGGTCCATTATTGAGCCGAGCAAACGATAAACGCGATTCCGAAAGGGGCGGCATCTCCACCCACCACCCCCACTTTTTTTTGCAGACATCGATTTATTTTGGAATCCCCAATCGCTTCTGTTGAGTTTAACTCAGTGTGTCATTTATTGTTGAGCTTTGGCGATTTCCACTGAAAAAGACTTTCTACATGTTGAGATGCCTTCTTGAATTCAGTATTCTACAAAATACAATAAAAATATTATTCATTTGAGTAATTATTTGCAATTCTTTTTCTTTATTTCCTCATGCATTTTTATTCAGTTCCTACTATTAGTTCACACTCTCCCTACATATATCTTGTTCAAATTTTAAATCGTCAAATAAAATACTTTTTATTCATCCACTCAAGTACCCGCATAAGACATACATTTTTTGAAACTTGTAGAGGATGACACTTGATGTTAATACAGTTTTTTCAAATATTAAATAATTCATTAAATTTAATTAATTAATTTTAGTTTTTTTTTAAATTTAAGTTGCATGTATCTAATAATAGATGGCGCCAGATGTAAGAGGAAAATTTCAACTTTTCTTACTTAAAAAAATGAATGAAAATTATTTATAAAGGACTTTCTGCAATATAGTGAGAAAAAATTAGAAATTGATTAAAAAAAATTTTTTTTGTATTACTTGTTCTTCATTTCCTCATGTATGTTTATTTTTTTTAATTTATTGTTTATTTTTTAGCATGTATTTCATTCCATCAGTAATAACGAAAGGTAGAGAGTTGGAAAGAGATTGAAGGCTACCATTGTTGGCATACTCTACACGAAACAAAACGAATCAATTCATTGAGGATTATGACATAACATGCAGCAAGAATGATCGAAGATCCTCATTCAAGGTTTCTTGGTTTTTTTTCTTACTTGACATACATACACCGATCAATGTTGATAAACTAATGTTGACGTTATACAGCATAAAGTGGGGAATTTGGTACAGTCAATTTTTTTAATGAAAATTTTTGTAACTTTTGTTATTAATATGGAATAAAGAATGATATTGTAAATTTTTAACAATATCAACAATTTTAACTAACAACTAATCAACTAACAAAAATTTTGTATTTTGTGTCATGATGTTTTGTCCTAAGGAACGCTAAATGCACCTAATATATATATATATATATATATATATATATATAAGGGTTATATGATTATTTATAAAGAAATTCATATTTTTTCCTTCTTCTACAGTTCTTTTCTTAAAAAAAATTTCAATTAATTTCTTTTCTTGACATGAAATTAAGTTTTTTATTTATTATCTTACTTAATATTGGCTATACACATTTACTGCACATAATATATAGGTTGGGATTTGATTAACGTTTTTGCGTTCGGTGCTATATGTTTCAAGTACAAGTCCCAGCTGTGTCAGGAATGTTTGTAGTGGTTCGAAATCCACTTTAAACCGTAAGTCCCTGTCTTATATGACCGTTGGTCGTAGGGTTGACAACCCTACCCCGTAAAAAGAAAACATCTCCTCAAGCGAAATCTACCAGTAGGCAGCAGGCCTTGGCTCACCATGGGGTTATTGCGCTTATGAAGGAGATATAGCTGATTTAGATAATATTGTGGTTTAGAACATTAAATTACTATTTTGAAAATCCTTAACTTTATTATCATGGTGCATACAGAACCGTTGAATATAAGTTCATAATGACTCTTGTTTGTTATAAAAGACACTAATGTAATGTAAACTCATGTTTGTGAACATTGCAACACCATGAAGGAATCGTCATAATTGAATGCAATTTAATACACAGTTGAGTGGTAGTGGTACAAATAAATGATTAAATGTTCAAAGCAAACAAACAATAACAAGAGATCGGAATCAGTATTTTGTGTAGCCACCACGCGCCGCAGTAAGGGCTGCTACACGACGTGGCATGGTCCACTCCCGGATTTCCGAGTTGTCCGACACTCGTCCGTCCACTGCTTCCAAAGACGCATCACTGTGTTGCTGTTACGCTGCACACGAGCGGCTACTGCACGATAAGACAATCCAGCTTCACGAAGGCCGATGAATCTCCCCCGTTCAAACTCTGTAAGTTGTTCAAATCTCGCTCTCTTTCTTCGAAGAGGCATATGTAACGATTGAGCTAACGTTTACCACTAGCAGATAACCACCGATAACCCTACACGCCTCGCTACAGCTTTCTATTTATTCGGATCCATCCGCTGTTCAGAGGGCGCTGCTCAGCATACGCATGCGCTACGGATTTGAAATTCTAATCATTTGCATATCATGCGCTAATTTGCATTTCCTGAAAATTTCAGCTCACTCGCTTAAGTCCTTCATGGTGTTGCAATTTTCGCAAACATGAGTTTATTAAAATAACTCTATAGTGAATGATGGGAATTAATTATTTGATGATAAATACACTTATTATACTTTTTCACTTTAAATATTTAATAATTAAATTTCATTTTTTTCCTTTGTTCCGTAATGAGATCGTTTATATAAATATAAAAATTTAAATATATTATTATTGTATTTATTATAAGTACAGTAATAATAACTTAATATGTGTAGTGTAAATGTGTAGTATAAATGTGCCATTAAATAAATGTGCTCCTATTTCGCTAATTTTGAAATTATATCCTAATTTTAATAAGCAGTTCAATATCTTAAAAGGCATTTTAGGAAAGAAATATTTTGTGCTGCTTAATAATATGTTAATAACGTTAAAAGCGATCTTATTAAATAACTCATAAATTCCACCATTCTAGCTAATTTACTATAATTATTGTAAGCATTAAATTAATTACTTTCACTTATGTTTCATTGTTGTTTTATGCAAATACAATTTGTTGTCAATTAATTCGTTTATAAATGAATCATCAATTAATGATGGAATTTTCTTTTAATTACAAAAATTACGAAGGGAAATAACAATTACATTTGAAAAACTATGTCTGAGCCCATTATTTTTTTTAAATTGAAATATTGGGCAATTAACAGCATTTTATTACAACGGTAACTAATTATACTTAAATATGCTATGATATATTTAAAAAAATTAGTACATGAAATTAAATTGATAAAAAATTTGAAGTTATATTTGCGAATTTCTATCGTTCAAAACACTCTAGTTCAAAATTAAAAAAGCACTGCGCTGAATAAAAATGTTACTTAGATATTCCAAATAGATGTAGATTAAATAAAATATAGTATAGATTAAAAACAACAAAAATGATATGAAAACGATGAGTGAATAAGAATTGCAAAATTTATTAAATATTGCATAAATGCAAATTCATTTTTTTATTGATGAAAATAACCATTTAAAAAATAATAAAAAAAAAATGTTTAAAATTCTATATACATATTTATTGTATCAAAATGATAAAGATAATAAAGTGTAATCATAGTTATAATTAAATTTTAAAATCCATTATAATTTAATTGTGAAAAAAAATAATTTAAAAAAATGTCACTGCAAAATTGTTATATATATCGCAGAAAATTTAATTAAAAAACTATTAAAAAAATTTACGTTTTGCAGAATATCCTACAAACAATTTTTAACAAGTAGATAAAGTAAGAATTATAAAAATAATAATTTTAAATTTAGTTATTTCTTTAATTCAAAACATTTTTTGTTTCATATAAGTTAGTGAAAACCAATTTAAAGTTCATCAATTATATTTGATAGAGAAAAGAATAATTGTCAGATGCTGGAATAATAATTACACACATTCTGCTTAAAATATTTGAATTATCTATAGAAAATACGACCAAACAAATATGATAAATTATGTAAGTTCTTATTTTTCAATAAATAATAATGAAATATTGGAAACGTTATAAATTTAGAAGGTAGAGATAAATTTTAGTGATGAAATGAAAAATAATGCTGGAATAATTTTTTCCGAAAGGATGTTTTTTATTAATATCGAAAAACATTTAAATGATATTTTGTGTTTTCTAAACAAAGTTTTCCTTTTTATAAAGATAAAAATTAGCGAACCTTATATTTTAATAATTGCTTATATTATTGGCGAGTTCAAACATTGCCTTTAATTAATATTACATATATGTTAAAAAGTGCTAATACAAATGATTTAAAAAAAATACCATTTGCTAAAGTTTGGAATTTAATAGAATATGTAATTCTGATAAATAATCAGATCATTAGAGAAAAATTTCAGTTTAAGAAATTAAAGTTAGAGGAAATGATATGTTGCAAATTGTAATGTATAATAGTATGTAAGAATATTATAGCCCTTAATATATATAAATCTCTAAACTATTATAAGTATTTTTTAATTCTGTTGATTGATAAAGAACATTTATTTGTTTTTTAAATGTTTTTTAAATATTCATGCATTTTTTTAAGAAAAAATAGTAAAGCATTTAAGTTTCGCATTTAGAAAGATTAAAATAATATTTACAGAAAATTTATTTGAAAAATATTAAAAAAATGAAATAAATTTTTATAATTAGATAAAAGATATTGAACAAAAATATATGCAACCAGGTAAAATCTATCGAATCAAATAAAAAACTTTCAAATTGATGGAAATATTTTAAAAGTATATTGATTGTTAAATAATATTGAGCTATTTAAAATGCATATGTCTAATTATGTTAGAAGTTTTTAATTAATATGACTGGATATTTTGTACTTCAAGTTAATTAAGATTTCAAAATAAATATTTGGTTTTAGAACACAATGGAAATCTGTTTATTTAAAATGTTTGTCTTTCAGTCAGTATTTTTTCTTTTGTACGTTAAGTGCATTTTTAGTTTCTATTCGTCAGTAAATAATTTACAATGAGTGCCTCACGATTAATTTTACTGAAAGAAAATTATCTCGAAATTTTTTCACGTATGAAACACGAACAGGGCTCTTTTTTTCTGTAGTAAAAACACAACAGGATTGAGAATTGTGATTAAAGCAATGAACTGGAAATTAAATTACTTTGATAGAAATAAAATAGTAATAAATGAAAAGAGAAATAATAATGCTAAAAGGCATTTACAATAGGTGTTGGATGCTGTCTTGTTTTGAAGGTGGCCAACCGTGACATTTAAAACTGAAAATTTTATTTTATTTATTTTTTGAAACTCCATTGAAGTGAAAATATAAAAGACAAGAAATATTTTTTTATTTAAATAATAAATTTAATTTTATAAGAATATTAATTTTAAATATTGATATTATTATTTTTATTTTATGATAATAATTCGTTTCTGGTCTCATTCTGGTCATTTCTGGTGTTAAGAGGTTTAACTTTGCTAAGATAATTTAAAACGTTTTTCCCCGCAAAAAAATGACATGTTTTCAATTTTTTGTTTATATATCATAGTACATATCTGTTATAGTTCATTTAAATTTTTATTTAATTAATAATATCTATAAATTTTAATATTTTAAATTCAGATATAACGAACCAACTGCTGTCTTCCAAATATGTTCTGAGTAGTTAATAGTAGTTTAAATAAATAATTAAAAGTATTTTAAATAAATTTCTGGTATACTGTCTGTCAGTGCTTTATCATTCTTTTACAGTAAATCACAGAGATTTAGTAACACCATTGCTTTAAGTGATCTAACACCTATACAGCTGAACAAGGAATCAAATAAATATTGAATGTAGATTAAAAAAGATGCACATCTGAAAATAAGCATTTTTGAACCTGACTCAATTTTAAAACGAAAATAAAACAAACATAATTAATATTTAACGTTAATTAACTACAATAATTGAAAATTATAAACAATAAAATACAATAATTAAAGATTTAAATGAAAATTAACCGCACTAAATGAACATTTAAAACCATAAAAATATAAATTATATTCGTAAGGAAAAGTGCTTAATTAAGATTTGTTGGTAGAACTGTAAAGGGAAGAACAAAATATACCATGGTCTTTATATATCATACATATATTTTGGGAGTCTCATTTGCATTAGTATATACAAACAGACCATCTACAAAAATTAAGAAATTATACTTGTTTGGAAGACTTTTGTATAGTAGCTTTCTCACATGTCACATGGAAATTATCCATCAGTCAACTTGACTGTTGATGTGAAATGCTTAAGTTAGGGTTGCATAAAGGATTTTTTATGTAAAATTTACGAAAATGCTTTCGTTGCATTCGAGTGCGAAGCACTTAGAGTGTTAACCATTCGACACTAAAAGGCAGATATGTATCAACCCAGTGTTACCTAAGATTATATGTGGCTTGTTATACTGCGCACAAACTCCTACAGGTCTTTACATTTCTGGAAGCGGGTTATTACAATGCATCTTGAAATATAATTTGAACCTTTCATTAGGCTACTTGTACTAATGATAACATTGCATATTATTGTATACATAATTGGGATGGAAATTTAGAAAAATGTGTGATCGTATGAAATTTTCACTTTGAAAAAGAAAAGTATTAATATCTTTGAAAAAGAAAAGTTTCAATGAAAAATCAATATAAATAAGAAAAGTATCAATCAATAGTGAATATAAAAAATAAAAGTATTAATGAAAACTGAACATAAAAAAGAAAATTATCGAGGAAAAATGAATATATTTATTTGGTTAAAGACTTTTATAGCTCATGGATAGCCAAACAAAAGATATAAAAGAAGTGACGTGTAAATGAGAATTTAATGAAGCTCACATTTCACCAAAGTTGTTAGCTTACAATAAAAAAATACTCAATCATTTTATTTTAATGGAACCAATAAAAAACTGTGCTTGTTTTAACTAACTTGTAGAATAGAGAAACATGAAATTTAAATACAAGAATAAATAGAAAGAAAACATTAGTAAACGAAGAAATTTATGTTTCTAAAGCTTTAAGGAGTAAAAAAAGAATATTTGATTTTATAACCAAGTTCAGTAACGTAATACAGCAATAAATATGGCACCGAATTGCTTCGTAAACTGAAAATGCTGTTATGCACGACATGTTATAGATTATATTGCTGCTTTTCTTTTCTTTTAGTCTTTTCTTTCATCTAAACAACTATTTCTTTCATCGAATCACCCAAGTTTGGAAGTGGATGGAAACTATTGACCGCTGCTGGTCAGAGGTCTCTTCCAGGAAACATTTCTGGTGTTTTTCACACGCTTCCAATAAAGGGGGGAAAGCGAGGGCGTGTAATTTTGCAGTTGTCTGAAAAAATATTTACGTGGATCATGTTTTTTCTTCTATTTGCAAATGATAGATTTTATTAATAGTTTGAAAAAGATATTTTTTTTTTAAAATCCTTTAATTTTTTTGTGCTGTATATTGAAATTTGATAAAGGAAAAATGCATGAGCATAGGATTTATGATGCATTATATAAAATACATATATAAAAATATTTTTTGATATGATTATTATGGACTACAATAGAAAAGACTAAATATAAATTACCTTTTCTAATAAAATATTATTAAATTTTACCAATCCTGTTAAAAATATTTTTCTCTGAAAACTACTTAAATATATCTTTTAATGAATTCTTACAAGGATGTATAATAAACATTTTATTGCATCGTAAAACGCTAATTAAAATAAAGTGACATATTTTTTTACAAAACATACAACATTTCTGCATTACTATCGCTAGTAATTATACTATTTTTAAGAATGAACTATTTAAAAATAATTTCTGCGTTAAATGTAATATAATTTATATTGAAAAATTTATAAATATAAATCAGCACATAATTAAACAAATAATTATAATGCAATTTATTTTTAATTAGATTACAAAATATAAACAAAATGCAACTATCAGCTTTAATCACAAGGTAGATAAATATTCAATATTTTCTTTAATATTGTGCTTAACAATTTGCGTAATAATTCATTAGAATTACTACGCAAACATTGAACTCTGAATACATAAATTAATTGGAATTGGATTAAATAAACATTTATTTAATCCCAATTTGACATTTTGTAAATAAATTCGAAAATTAAACAATAAAATTTTTTTAAAATTAAAATATATGTATTTTATTCATATACTTAATTAATCCAGTCAATAAATTTGTGTAATATACTTCAAAATATGAAATATGGTATTATCAAAGCAGAAAATGGTTTCATAAACAGGGAAGTTTTTTAATTATGAAATTTATGATGCAAAGTGTAATTAACCAGACACAAATGTAATATTTCTTAATTAAATTTTACTAAATTTTCCAAATTTGAAATAAATGTCTTAAAGGAACACGAAATAGTAAACATAATAAAGAAATGTATTTTTGTAATTAAAAAAAAACGTATCATTTTTTGTAAAATTCAAAAATATTAAACAGAAATTATTTGTTTTTGTATGTATTTTTATATTTTAAAGAAAATATAAATAAAAAAAACATGAAATTAAAAAAATTAAAAATAATGGTAGTCCCATGTGAGTCCAGTGTAGCAGACACCTTCTTGGAGTACTTTGGAGAACGCTGAATCTGTCACTTTTCTACCTTTCTAGTAGTGCATGATCTAAACTACTGGAAAGTGCCCGGCATTCGAAAACAAAGACATAATTAGATTTTTTTATTATTTAATATAACTAGAAAAAAAAACATTTACAAATATATGATATTTTTTAATTGTTTTTTCCTTGCCTTTATAAATATTGATCATATTTTTGTAAAATTCAAAAATATTAAAGAAATATATTAATATACTTTCAAGGAAAAATAAATAAATAAAACAAAATTAAAATTATTTAAAATTTAAAAATAATGGTGACCCCAGCATGTGAATCCAGTGTAGCAGGCACCGCCTTTTAGCACTCTGGATAACGCTGAATCTGCAACATTTCTGTTTTTCTAGTAGTATGACTTACATCAAAGTGCAGGGCATTAAAAAAAATTACATAATATGCTTTTTATTATTTAATATAAATTGAACAAAAACATATTTATAAATATATGATATTTTTTAATTATTTTTTCTTGGATTTATAAATATTGATTACCGAGTCCAAGGGATTCATAAACAAAAATGTTAAGAACCCTAATTTCAGCGTTATAAGTATCTTTAACCATTCAGACCATTAATTCAATTAATATAATTCATATAAATAATCTTCTGCAATCTATATCGCCAAATTTATTTTATGTAGTTTATTATTACGGCTGTATACCATAACTATCCATTATAATTTTTTCTCTCCAAATAGAGCAAACAAGAAATACCTCCTGTTCTTCTAATAGTGCGCCGAAAGTTACGTAACAAGGAAACTCGAGAAATAATCTTATCGAGTCGGAAGCCGGGCTTTTCTTCCATTCCATGGTTACTACAATCGTAATGAGAACGACGACTCCAGGGCCCGATGAGAAACATTCCACTCCATATTGGGGCAAATGATCCGATCTATGAAATCGTGAAATGTATCAGCTATGAATCAATCCCACTTGTTTCGAGTTGGAATGGTTTCGATTCTGCGCTTCTTTTCTAATCCATTAAACCAATTTTTATACTTAAAGAGTCCTGGAATATAAGAACTTTCCAAGTAGTTGGTTGTAAGAGATTCTTGAGACGATAGGTTTTTGTTTTCCATTCTTTGATTGTGAAGTCTCAAGACAAGTCTGAAGGATAAAAATAATTATGTTTATATATAAATTGTGTTTTAAACAGAAAACAGAAATGCATTGGTATAACAAATCTTTGTTTATGAATACTCTTAAAGTAACCAAAAAATTATAATTTATCAGAAATATGAAGTTCAGATGTTCAATGAATTTCCACTCATATCAGTTTATTATTATTAGCATTGAATTCCTTTTTAATTAGTTTCTGTTTTTGACAGGGTTTAATAGATTCCAATAGATTCTTTATTCTCCTATAGATTCTTTTATTCATTCAATAGATTCTTTATTCTCCTATAGATTCTTTTATTTATTCAATAGATTCTTTTATTTATCCAATAGATTCATTATTCCAATAGATTCTTTATCCAATACATTCCAATAGATTCTTATTTGTTTGTCCAATAGATTATTTATTCCAATAGATTCTTTATTCATAGAATAATAATTAATTATACCTTTATATACGAAAATGGAAATAGTAAGGTTCTTTTTCAATCATTTTATTGCATTTTGTTTTTGGTTGATTATATGTAGTTTTATGAGCATGTCATGGACCAGTAATAAGCGCACGCTATCAGTACGGCTTAGGAGGAAAAGGTTCGAACTTCACGGTTGGAATGCGTTGCAAATACTGCCTGGATAAACTAGTAGGATCAGTGGTGAATGCTACGTAAACTTGCAACGTCTAAGTTGCAAAGTTGAGATTTTTCTAATTTCGTCTATTAAAGTGCAAGTTGTTATTTTGCATTTAACTAATTTTGTCTAGAGATGTGCAGCTTTCAAAAATTGAGGATAGTTACTTCTGATAGCTTTCAACTTGAATTAAAATATTCATCACCATGTATGCATGAAACTTGCAAATTTTTTAGACATGTGTGAATTCAACTTGCACGTTCCTACACCCTGAGTTCATTCAACTTGTAGATTTATGCCCAATTTGCTAAAAGTAATTTCTTTCCCCTTTTGTACTGCTTTTTTGTGATTATGATAGATAATTTTATTGTATTCTTTTGGTGTGCATTATTGGTTTTGTGAAAATAAAACAATCATTGATTAAAAATGAAACTTCGTATTAATAAGGACAAAAAAATCTAAATATATAAATTAAAATCATATCTTCGAAAATTCAAAGCTCTATAACAGAAGCAAATCATCGAATTGTCATCGAATATGTTATTATGCGCAAAATATTTAAAAGTTTCTTAATTTGCAAGGTAACTTAAAAGACGTATGATTGGAGTAAAATATTCATTCATCTTTGTTGTGTGGTTTTAAAATATACCCGGCAGCTGAATTTGAATCGAATCTACCATTGTCACATTATTTTTAAAATGCTTTCTAATAATCAATGTGTCTAAAATCGTACGGAGTCAAAATGGAATGAATAGAAGGATATTTAAGTATAAATAAAGGAAATGTTCCGTAATACGTAAGAAAACAGTTCGCTTTGTGAAGAAAATAATTTCTTGCTTCAAGCACTTTTGATTCATACTAATGTGCACTTCAATTTAACTTAATACTAGACAGCCTTATTTGTGTTAACTTGAAAATGATGGGTTCATTTGATATTAATCTATCTTTACTAGATTATAGTTAAAATGTTGTTAATTAAATTGCTTCGTATAGCAGGCAGCTTCTATGCAAATAACGAAAAATAAACTCTAATGAATTATAAAAAATTTAAATTCCCTATTACACAAATATTTAACTAATAAAACATACAAAATTTAACTTTTGTGTTAAAAAGGCTGAAAACTTTATTAAAAGGAAATGAATTCGGAATTTCATTTCGTTTAGGCTGATAATTCAATATGAATCGAAAATTGAATATTCAATTATTTAGAAGCGATTTCAATTCAATTATTAAGAATTAAATACGTGGCTTTTTTATTTCAAGATGTATTTGACATAGGTCATTTTCCATGGATACTGCAAATAAATTGCAAGTTCAGCGCACTACTGGGTATATGCACTATTACATTTATTAGAAAGAAATTAGGGTTAATAATTTCCGGAGATTTTTTAGTTAGCTGACTAAAATTCATGTTAGATATGTGAATGGTAAGCCAACCTACTATACTTGTAAATACTTATAGCATCGTAGGCTAACTTAAGTTGTCGAATCAAACTTGATTTTGTAATATTTCTAAGTATGATTTTGTAAACTAGTAGTGTCAAATTTGATTTTGTAATAATTCTAAGTAGGATTTTGTAAACTTGTAGTGACAAACTTGATTTTGTAATAATTCTAAGTATGATTTTGTAAACTTGTAGTGTCAAATTTGATTTTCTAATAATTCTAAGTATGATTTTGTAAACTTGTAGTGTCAAATTTGATTTTGTAATAATTCTAAGTATGATTTTGTAAACTTGTAGTGCCAAACTTGATTTTGTAATATTTCCAAGTATGATTTTGTAAACTTGTAGTATCAAATTCGATTTTGTAATATTTCTGAGTATGATTTTGAAATAAAAAAATGTCAAAAAGCATGACACAATAAAGTAGTTAATTTGATGGGAATCAAATAAGAATTATTTCTTTTCAAAAATCATCATCCAACTTTCATCCATATTAAAATTAACGGTGTTTGTGGCATCACTTAATGTCTGATGGCAAGTTCCAGAAGTTTTATCCTATATGACACGAAAACACGCAGAAATTTTGCTGGAATTAATTTTTGTATGTCCTCGAGGGAATATTTGAAGCCTTTTTTTGGAACAAGAAATTTCTTTGTTTATTTCTGATGTGAATATATAAGTATAAAAATTTCATGGATGTCCACCAATCAAGCCACAATATGCTTCAAAAATTAAACAAACAGAAAAATATAGTTTAACAGTTATACTGCAAATATTATTACTGGGTTAATTATTTTCTTATCACGTGGTCTAGACGTGGTTTCCGATGCAATACCAACCGAATTGAACTGTAAGTCTTAGTGTCTATGGTAAGGATAGGCATTATAAATCTATTGGCAGGCATGTGGTTTGAGGTGATAGCAGGAAGGGTTATCAAGTTTCAGATGACCTTTTTGGGGGTGTTTAAAATTATCTGGATAAATATGGATACTGTGTAACAGACTACATTTCCTATACTGTGAAGTAAATTAATAAGTGGCTTAATCAGAAGGAAAACAAAATGGTGTATTAGGGAGAAAAGAAAATTTTGTATGGGTTTTAAATACAGTAAAAAAAATTTTAAATTTTAATAATTAAAATTTTAAATTGGATAATATCAAAAGAAAAATTAGATAAAAAATTACGCAATAACTATGAATAACACTATTTAACACAATTCTAACACTTATGAATTTTTTTTGAAATTCCTTTATGCCTCGTGACTAATCTAACTTCTCCAGACTGTCTAGAGAATAGGTGCAAAGAAATTTTGTATGAAAGAATCGTAGAATAAGAAAATTAGTAATTGCGGATTGTGTTTAATTTTAAGGAAGTAGAAATCGAGGAATCGTAGGAATCGAGCAGAGTGGATTCCCAGAAGACTCTTGAGATTTGCCGCAAAGGTTTGCCAGAGGTAGAAATCAATCCGCGTCGCTTTGAACAGAAATTGATCGCCTCTGTCCATCCGATCTGAACCACAAACTTTCATCGAATTTCTGTTACATTTGTTTATTTGTGTGCTCAAGAATGAATACGCAAATATATTTTTCTAACCGTTACTGATACCGGATAGCTTAAAAACTTTTACAGTCGACAGGCTTCTCAAAAAATATTCTAAAGAATTTTCCATATAGTTAAAATATTTTGATTTTGTTTGCAATTCTCTACATAAAATAAGACCACTTGAAATACTACTTGAATACTACTTGGAAGTTGATCATATAATTCTCTATACATAAAATAAGACCACTTGAATTACTACTTGGAGATTGATTATACAATTCTCTATATCAAAGAAGACCACTTGAAATACGGCTTGAATACTACTCGGAAGTTGATCATATAATTCTCTACATAAAAGATGACCACTTGAAATACTACTTGAATTCTACTTGGAAGTTGATCATACAATTCTCTACATATATGAGAATCATTTTTGTTAAAATACAGTCATTATTTAATTAATATGTTTAAATGATCCTTATATATCGATATCTGACGTATGCCCCGTAAAAGATTAGGCATACCTATTTAAAGGATGGTATAGTTAACTGATAGGAATATTCGGAGAAAGAGATATAAAACTATTTTTAAACAGAAAATAATAATGTCCTATTGAACTCTTAAAATTTTCTACAATGATTGGTTGAATATCAGTCCGTATTATTTAGACCAGAAATTGATTGTTTCTTAATGACACTATGGTATTTAAACAACAGACTTTTACCTAACTATAACCTACGCCTGATAGTTTCAAATTAGTTGCAGATGACAATCCAACCAATAAAAATTTCATAGAACTTTTATTTTATTCTGAAAATTAGTCTTTGCATGCTTAGATAGTATTAACTTCTAAATATCTGATATATGTCCGCCAGAAGATTAAATATACATTATAAATACGATAAAGGATAAATACATTTGAAAAAATAGCTATAAAATGTTTTTAAGCAGACGGAAGAAAAATGTTCCAGGAAATTCTCCATGTTTGCAGACTTACTAGAAGTAAAAATCAATCCATGTCACTTTGAACAAAAATCACTTTGAACAAATAAAAATACATTATTTTGTAGTTAGAAATAGAAGAAAACTGGAAAACAAATATTTTGCAACAAATAAAAGAAAAGTAAAATTTGCTTTCCCAGTTTTTTAATTTTACTTTGACTAAACAAATTGTTTGCTATAATCAATTTGTTTTGATTACGCTATCCAGCCAATTATAACGAAAAAGTAATTTCTACTTGCCGGAATACTCGTTTCCTTTAAATTTTTTTCTTCCAACTGAGGAACTTCAAGAAGGTGTGATAATTGCATTGCGGCAGCATATCATGAGGAAATGACGCCTTTGGAATTCATATCTACTTCTCAAAAATAATCATCGCAGAAAAAAGAAATCCTCCCACAGTATTTAATAATACATAATAAAGTTATCAAACGTTGACAACTCCTTGTTGTTGGAAAAAAAGAAAACAGAATTTAACCACTCACGGAGAAGTAACGGAGAATTGAACCCTTTATTTGACATCCGGATAAAAAATATTTTACCACTCAGTACCAAAATGATATTTTTATTCTGGTCTTGAATTTTTTTGTTTTGTTTCAAATCGATAATCCGTTTTTATCTCAATCGGAATCCAGTTCTTTTATATCGAATGCTGATTATACATTTCTCTGTGTAAACGGGGAAATCCCCTTTAATGTGATTTGTATCGATCTTCAGGGTCCCAGTGGAAGATGGCACTGAAGCGTAGGAATCGAGCAGAGTGGACTCACAGAAGACTCTTGAGATTTGCCGCAAAGGTTTGCCAAAGGTAGAAATCAATCCGCGTCGCTTTGAACAGAAATTGATCGCCTCTGTCCATTCGATTTGAACCACAAACTTTCATCGAATTTCTGCTACATTTGTTTATTTGTGTGCTCAGGATTGAATGCGCAAATATATATATAAAAATGTGTTTTTACTAACCGTAACTGATACCGGAGAGCTTAAAAATGTTTACAGGCGACAGGCTTCTCAAAAAATATTCTAACCAATTTTTCATAAAGTTAAAAAATTTTGCTCTCGTTGACTTAGTTATCATACAATTCTCTAAGTAATAGAATACCACTTGAAATATTACTTGAATACTACTTGGAAGTTGATCATGCAATTCTCTACTTGAATGAGAATCCTTTTTATTAAGATAGATCATTATTTAATTAATATGTTTAAATGATTCTTACATACAGATATCTCACGCATGTCCTGTAGAAGATTAGGCATATCTATCTATTGATGATATAGTTAGGTGATAGAAATATTCGGAGAAAGAGATCTAAAAATATTTTTAAACAGAGAAAATATTAATGTCCCCTTCAACTCTTGAGATTTGCTACAATAATTTGTTGAATATCAGTCCGTATTATTTTGAACAGAAATTGATTGTGTCTTAATGGCGTCATGATACTTAAAACAACAAACGTTCACCTAAGTATAGTCAACGCCTGACAGTTTCAAATTAGTTACTGATGAAAGTCCAACAATAAAAATCTCATTGAACTTTTTGGAAAAATAGCTTAAATGATATTTATGTCTAAATATCTGATATATGTCCTCCAGAAGATTAAATATATTTTATAAATACGATAGAGGATAAACACATTTGTAAAAACGGCTATAAAAATGTTTTTAAGCAGATGGAAGAAGAACGGCCCAGAAGATTCTTCATGTTTGCTGCTAAACTTACTAGAAGTAAAAATCAATTTACGTCACTTTGGACAGAAATCGATCACTTCTGCCTATCATATTTGAATCACTAACATCATTCGCACAGTTGAAAAATATTGTTCACTAAAAAGTTGATCATATGATTCTCTACATAAATGATAATCATTTTTGTTAAAATACTGTCCTTTTTTAATCAATATGTCTAAATGATGTAATGCTTATATACACAAATCTGATGTATGTTCTGTAGAAGATTAAACATATCTTTTTATGGATGCTATAGTTAGGCGATAAAAATATTCGGGTCTTTTTAAACAGACAAATTGATAATGTCACATTCAATTCTTGAGATTAGCTACGATAATTTATTGAATATCAAACCATATTATTTTGGACAGACATTGATTTTTTCTTTACATAGTATTTAAACTAGAAATTTTCATTGAAAAGTTTCTCTAGCATTTGTTTATTTGTTTGATAAAAAAAACATGCTTATCCTAACAATAACCAATGTCTGCTAGTTTCAAATGAGTTACAGATGACAGTTCAACCAATGAAGAGTTAATAGAACTTTTCTTTTATTCCGAAAAATAAATTTTAAAATCATTAGATAGTATGTATATTTAAATATCTGAAATATGATTGAATATATTTTATAAATCCGATAGAGGATAAATACATTTGGAAAAACTGCTGTAAAATGTTTTTAAGCAGATAGAAGAAGAATATTTCAGAAGATACTTCATGTTTGCCGTGAAGACTAACTGGAAGTAAAAATCAAACCATGTCACTTTGAACAGAAATCGATCAGTCTATCATATTCGTATCACAAACATCTTTCGTACAGTTGAAAATTTTGATCTTGTTGACTTAAAAGTTGATCATGTGACTCTCTACATAAATGACATCATTTTTATTGTTAAA
Source organism: Caerostris darwini (assembly GCA_021605075.1). Taxonomy (NCBI): domain Eukaryota; kingdom Metazoa; phylum Arthropoda; class Arachnida; order Araneae; family Araneidae; genus Caerostris; species Caerostris darwini. The sequence continues at coordinate 1,416,229 of BPLQ01015322.1, forward strand.
ATACAGTTGTTATTTAATTAATGTGTTTAAACGATGCTTCTATATGATACATGAAATACACTTAGATGCAGATATCTGTAGAAGATTAGACATATTTATGGATGGTATAATTAGGTGATAAAAATATTCGGTAGAAGAGATCTAAACATATTTTTAAACACAGAAAATAATAATGCTCCATACATTTCTTGAGATTTTATACAGTGATTTGTTGAATATCAATCCGTATTATTTTGAACAGAAATTCATTTTTTTTAATGACAACATAGTATTTAAACAACAAAATTTCATCTGAAAATTTTTCTAGCATTTGTTTATTTGTTTGGTCAATAAAAAAGGCATGTTTATCCTAACCATAACCAATGCCTGATAGTTTAAAATTAGTTACAGATGACCGTCCAACCAATAAAATTTCGTTCATCTTTACTTTTATTCTGAAAAATATGCTTAATATATTTAGATAATATTTATATCTAAATATCTGATATATGCCCTTCAGAAGATTAAATACATTTTATAAATCCGACAGATGATAAATACATTTGGAAAAGTGACTATAAAAATGTTTTGAAACAGAAGGAAAAAGAATGTTCCAGAAGATTTTTCATGTATATCGCGAAGACTTACAAGACTAAAAATCAATCTATCTCACTTTGAATAGAAATCGGTCACTTCTGTCTATCGTATTTGAATAACAAACATCCTTTATATCAAATGTCTGATACATTTGTTTACTTGCTAATACGATAATAAAAAAATGCTATATTCTAAATGTTAACTAATACCAGAAAATTTAAATTTGGTTACAGAGGACAACAATGTTTTTCAATTCCTTCAGACGTTACTCTACGAAAGAATAATTTACTAGATTTTTAAATGCCAGATTAAAGAGATAAAAACATTAAAAATTAAAGAACATTATTGCATATGTTTAGATGATTGAAATTTAGATACTTGATTTAAGCATAACAGAAGTTTAAAAATATTTGTTTAAAAATTGAGGAAAATTTTGAATCGGAAAAAAATGTGCTTATAATAATTTTTTAAATCAAGAGAAAATCAAAAATTTTATCCATTTCTTAAAGCATTGTATTTATTAAAATTTAAAATATATTTTGCGACTGTTTCGTGACAATTTTAATTAATAATTGTTAATAATTTTTTCTTCCTACTGAAACTGGAATTTTCAGAAGAAATGGGATTGAAAAAGATAGAAATCAGGTCTATGCTGTTTATAACATATACCTTTCTTTGCTGCACATCTTAATGGATCCAAAATTTATTCTCAATATTATAAGGATTACTTAATTTATTTGTTTACAATTGCTTAGGCAGTCAAAGAAAAATAAATTATAGTTTAAAAAAACTAAAAAAACACGTTATTAGAGTTAATCAAACTAAAAAGTAAAAAATAATTGGTACCATAAGAATAAAATTACTGACGAGAAAATTAATGTCACTGTTCTAAAAGCGTGGGGTGCTTTGTATGACATTTTTAAACTAACTCTGCATTTCGGAAGGAAACTAGTGAAAGATTATAACGATTGATATCGGGCACCCCATGCTTTTAGAACAGTGATAAATTCATTATTAATGTGTAAAATATTTTAAAGTATTCAAAAACTTTTTGAAAGAGCAATTTCTTCTAAGAAATGTGATGTAAATTCTAGAGTTGATAAGGTTTATTTGCTGTTAAGGTTTATTGTTTTTGGTTAAGATTTTTCTCAATATTTTCATTGCAAAGTAATGTTTGAAAAGCATTTTAATTGTTCATGATACTTATTAAATTTACTAATACAAGGATTGCAACATTCTAAATAATATAGATATTAATATGGAGATTCTAGATTTGATAAGGTTTATATGCTCAGCGACTGTTTTAAATTTGCTTTTGGTTTAGATTTTTCTCAACATTTTAAATGTAAAGAAGTATTTGAAATGTATTTGAATTGTTGATGATACTCATTCAAGTTACTAGTACAAGGATCGCAACACTCTTAAATAACATAGTTATTAATATGTGATGGAGGGTCTAGAATTGATAAGTCTTATACGTTCAGTGACTGTTTTAATTTTATTTTTGGTTAAGATTTTTCTCAGAATTTTCATTGCAAAGTAGTATTTGAAAAAGTATTTGAATTGTAGGTGATGCTTATTAAATTTACTCATGCAAAGGTGGCAAAACTCTAAATAATTCAGTTTATTTTTTAAAAGAATTATTTAAAATTCAAAAATTTATGAGGTTTATCTGTATTTGATTGTTATTTTTCTCTTAATTTTTATTACAAAATAATTTATCGGAAATTTTATGTTGAAGATACTTAAATAATTATATATAAGGTCATTTCAAAATTTAATTAATGCAATACAAAAAAAAAATAAATAAATGAACAATAGTTTCTCAAATATTATTTATACATTTGTGCTTTAAATTTTTAACTATTAACAAATTAAAAATTAATATCAAAAAAGCATTTTATAAAAGAATGAATTATATATTAAAATATGTGTTCTTGTAAATATGAATATACAGCATGTTTTGATAGAGCTTTTAGTAGATTATATTGTAAGTGTAGAAAATATCAACATCATTAGTAATTAAATTATACGAAATATTTTTTTAAAATGATTCGAAACTTACTTTATTCTTTGATAAAAATGCACAATCCAGTCACATTAATGTGACGTCAACGTCACATTACGTCACATGTTTCGACGTCAACGTGAAATAACCAATGACAAATAGCAGGTGGCAGAACATTGCAGTGGAGTGTATATATATAAATCCACTTAATACCACATTTCACACTCCATTTAAAGCCAGAATATATAAGAGCGTATATTCTGACTTATGACAGGTGGTCACATTAATGTGACTGGACTGTGTATATCCCGACTAAATATACTATATAAATAAAATTTTTCAATTTAAAAAATTATTCTACTAACAATTAGAAGGATTCGAATAAATTGTGCTAAATAATGTATTTAAATTTAATTATTAAAATAGTAGCAATATTTTATTTTTTATAATATATATTATACATTGTATTTACTATAATAGGAATAATAATTATAATTAATTAATTAGTTAATTTAATTATCGATTCATGGAAAGTCACGATACAATTTCATAGAAGAATAAAGGTAATTTTTAAAAATATTTTATTATGACAAGTTTTAATGATTTCAACGATTTTTAATAAAAAATATTAGTAAAATAACTTACTATACAGTTCACTAGAAAAAAAGTCTTTCATCAAGTTTATATATGATGAAGCATATTATTATACATAGTGATTTAGAGAAAATTACCCATTAAATTTGCAAGAGGGAAATGGAGGAGAAATTCTTCTGGAAGATTTTTCACTTGACCTTGGTAATATAACACAAATTTAAGTCAATTGATTTACATTTGTTACATTTGTTACACTTTGAACTTCAGAAAAACAAGGAAACACTCAAACAACTATTCTTCTATCATATTATCACAGGCATTCTACACTCATGTCCATAAATTAAGGATAATGAAGTTCAGGCAAAGAAAAAGACAGAAGCAAAACAAATTTGACTTATTTGTAAAGTCTATTTATTAAACAAAAGGTAAAGAGCAAAAAAGATGCTATATGTTTGACATAATTAATAAAAATTGCAATTTTTACTCCCTGGAACAAATTTCAAAAAAGAACCTATTTACAAAAAAACAGTATAACAGGGTTAGTATGATGGTTAATATGGAGTATGTCTCCCGGACGATGCAATACAGACCTTACAACGCCTAGGCATGCTGAGTATCAAATTATCAATCTCATCTTGGGGAATATTACACCACTCATCAAACAATGCCCTCCGAAGTTCTGTCTGACAGGTGGGAGAAGGTTGACGGCCACGCATATCTCACACATGCTCTATTGGATTTAAGTCCGGTGAGTATGCTGGCCAATCCATACGGGTGATATCCTCCAATTGAAGGCATTCGTCTACAATGTTTGCACGGTGAGGACGGGCGTTGTCATCCATAAACAGAAATTCAGCACCCATGGCGCCCCGAAACAAACGTACATGTTGTTCCAGAATGACATCCCGAGAGATGTGGCATGTCATCGTTACACTCTGAACATGCAGGTCAGTTCTGTAACCAAGAATAATTCCTCCCCAAACGAGCCATCCGGCACCACCGTAACGGTGTCGTTCAATGTTGTTCTCTTGGTGGTAACAGGTACCTGGCACTCTCCATATGAAAGTCCGGCGAGAATCAGACTGCAAACTAAACCTGGACTCGTCGGAAAACATCACACCAGACCACTGCTGCGGTGTCTACCACTAATTCTACCACGTAAAAAATCACCCAAGTGCTTCCTTTGTGCCATAACTATGCAGTTATTGCACTGAAAGGCTTTTAAAGCGCTTGTGAACAATTTTACTTCTTTGCCACCATTCCTTATATACCCCTCTCTTACACTCTCGTCATTGTGACGTACTATCCGCGCCATCTGGTGGTTTCCTGTAATTTGCATATTCTTCTTCAAGATGTGTGTGATAATTCTACAGGTGAAATTTTTATTTCTGAATTATTCTTAATTTATAGACATGAGTGTATATAAAAATTTAAAATAAACTTGATAAATACGTAAATGCTGCTGAAAAACTGAATTATATAAAGTAAATATAACTTCAAGATAATAATAGGACCATTCCACGGCTGATCACCAACTCATCCATTTTTTTTTTCAAATCGGCCAATTAAGTTGTGATTCATGTTATAGTTAGAAGATTCACTGACATTAAAATATTGTTGGTATTTTCTCATTCACTGAAATAGAAACACTTGCTGAATTTTACTCCGTTGCAGAATATTTTAAGTAGACACTTTAACCTACAAGAGGCGATTCATGACTACAAATGACTTTTTGAAGTTAATTATAACTTACCAAATTTTTCTGTTTTTCTGTGGTCACTCTGAATCACTTACACATCAACTAAGAAAATTAAGCAACATATTGGGTTTTTTTTGTTGTTGTCATCTACTACATTTTTTCCCACTGATAACAGCATTTTTCTTCGAGTGATGTCTTTTTTTCTTAAGGTGAAGGAAATTTTTCGGTGAAAAGAGCAATCTTTTCTATTTAATATCCACTGATACATACCAAATGATATGAAGAAAACAGCAGTCAACGCTCTGTAAATCTTTGAAGAGCTTACTCTATTTTGCCTTTTTCAATATATTAATGTTTTCAAAGCAAGAATCTTTCGCATACATGACTAAAGATACTTAATCTCATATCTCACATGAAATTTCATTTGAAATCACGTTACCTGAGCCAAATTTGCATATCCCTCTGATTAAATATTCTCTTTATTTCACAATGCTTTGTGTAATATTAAACAGACGGATTTGTCGTAAGATTCCTATACCCAAAACTGTTTGAAATGGATATTGCTTTCAAACTGCTTTTTTCGATGTATATATGTTTAGTAACAGATTCAATCCGCACATAATCCATTTAAAGTTATTGTAGCCTAAAGACTATAAGGGTACTATTTGAATAGTTCGCTGTGGAATATATGCGTACAAATTGTTTTAAAGCTTCAAAATATTCATGAAACTATTTTTAAAAAAAAATTATTATTGTAAATATAATATTGTAATAAAATTTTATAATCGTAGCATATTTTGTCTTTATCTGAATTTTTAAAGATGAATTTCTTTTTTTATTTAAATTTATAAGTTTGATTTTTTTTTTACATTTTAAAATGTTGCTTATAACATCAATGATAACATTATAAATGGCCAATATTCAACAAGAATATTCTTGATCAAATATGGTACTGGTTATGACAATTATCAAAGGTAAGAAATTAAATAATTGAATTTATAAATAATTTCCCGTTGTATTAAATTTATTACAAGATTCTGAAAATTCTGCGCAGTTGTAATAAATTAAAAATGTAGATGAAACTCTTGAGAGATTTTGAAGAAATTTTTAATTCATTAAGATGCACAGCAAAGAAATGTTTATGTTATAAAAGCATAGACCTGATTTCTATCTTTTTCAATCTCTTTTCTTCTGAAAATTCCAATTACAGTAGGAAGGAAAATCTTCTAAATTATTAACAATTAAAATTGTCACGAAATATAATTTAAATTTTAATAAAATAAAATACCTTAATAAATGGATAAACTTTCTGATTTCCTCTTGAATTAAATTTCAATTATCTAAACATATACAATAATGCTTTTTAATTTTTAATGCTCTTAATATCTTTAATTCGGCATTCGAAACTCTTGTAAAGGATTCTATAGCAGAGTAATGTCTGAATCAACGTTTAGAATTTCTCAATTTTATTATTATTGTCATTGAATCCCACCCAAGCAAATAAACAAATGTAACAGACATTAGATATAAAGAATGTTTGTTACTGAAATACGATAGACAGAAGTGATCGATTTCTATTCAAAGTGAGATAGATTGATTTTTAGTCTTGTAAGTCTTCGCGATATACATGAAAAATCTTCGGGAAAATTTTTTCCTTCTGCTTAGAAACATTTTT
>BPLQ01015324.1:0-12194 GCA_021605075.1 Caerostris darwini
CTGTGCATTGGGTCACGAATTATGCTTAGATATTATGATTAATTACTTATTTTTCCCATCATATAATTTTTTATTTTCGGGTTGTTTCTATTGCTGTCTTACACGTCATTATAAACCACAAAATATTCATAAATAAAAAACAATTATGCATATCTTTTATTTTTTTATTTATTTATTTTTTTTAATTTTTAGCGATTTTCTAATAAATGTCCAATTACAAGAGCGTGCCATCTTCAGAAGTCACCCGCTTCTAGGTGGCTGTCCGTCCAGACACACTTAATCAGCAACTTCCGCTTCCTGGTGAATCCATTATGGCGGAGGGAGGGGGAGGCAGTCAGGTGAAAGGGGTAATTTGATCGAGGGCCATTCAGGTGAATGGGAGTGGGAGGAAAACGCTCCGAGAAAATCCCTCGAGCGATCTTTTTATGGATGGAGTCCGGGATCCGTTAGGGGATCAAATGGGACTTCTAATGAGTAAAATGCAGTTTCGGCCCCTACTCGCTACGTCATGGGATAGCAATATGCAAATTTTCAGATGGCAGTAGCATCGCGTAGAACAGGTATAAATGCGCAGTGCTTTCGCAGAGCTTTCATTTCTGTTCAAGTTATTCATGTGAAGAGGTTTTGACGTGATGATGACCGCACGACGGGGAATTAACAGACTTTGAACGCGGAATGTTAGTTGGAGCTAGACGCATGGGTCATGCCATTTCGGAAATCGTTAGGGAATTCAACATTCCCAGATCCACTGTGTCAAGAGTGTGCCGAGAGTATGAAATTTCAGGCATAACATCCCACCATGGACAGCGCAGTGGTCGACCGCCTGCATAACGACCGAGACCGGCGACGTCTGCAAAGAGTCGTAAATTCTAACAGACAAAGCAACACTGCGTCAAATAACCGCAGAAATCAATGTGGGACGTACAAGGGACTTGTCTGTTAGAACTGTGCGGAGAAATTTGGCTTTCTTGGGCTATTCCAGCAGAAGACCGACTCGAGTGCCTTTATGAAAACGAAATCGCTTACTCTCGTGGGCACGTAGGCATTCTGATTAGTTTGAATGGAAAACCGTGGCCTGGTCCGATAGTCACCGATTTCAGAAGACTGGCATTATAGTTCTTGAGGCATTGAACAGCCATGGAAAAAATGGATTAAAACGATTAAGAATGCTGTTTTTTAATGGACTTTTAAACCACTGGAAACATTGACTAAAATCATTATTTGCTTTTCCAGATCACTTGGTTTGGACTTCATGTACCCCAATAAGACCCATGGCATTTAAATGGATGGAAGGAATGTGCACAATAAAAAATTGGTTTTAAAACATTCTGAACAAATGAAACTAATACACCTAATCGCCCACATGCCAAAGCCAATGGGACATCCAATGCCCCAGTTCCAAATGTTTCTCAAGTTTGGTTTTGGAAATACACCAAAAAGGAAAATAAGTGTGAAGAAAGACTCGGTATTATAACTTTTGGAGGAAATCAAACAATAAAAGAAAGGAAATTAATATATAAAATCCAAAACAAAAGCCAATATACTAAATGCTTTTTTCCAGTTTGGTTTTGGAGATATGCCCAATAAGGGAAATAAGTGTGTAGAAAGACTCAGCATCATAATTCTTGGAATTGGACACTAAAAAAATGGCCTAAATAATATACAAATGAAACTAATACATGAAAATTAATACGTAAACTCTGATAATAACTAATACACAAACCCCCATCGTTATTTGTTTTTCCAGTTTAGATTTTGAAATACACCCAAAAAGGAAGATAAATTTGTATAAAGATTCAACATTATAATTATTTCGGGGAATTGGACAGCAATAAATTAAACAATAAAGAAATGAAAACTAATATATAAAATCAAATCACTGAAATTGATTTGGCAATCAAAAAATAATCATTTTCAGCATTATAATTCTTGGATTGAATTCGACAATAAAAAATGGATTAAGCAATAAAGAAAGGAAACTAATACATAAAACCAATCCAAATATATAAACCATCCAATACATAAGCCACAGTATCTACTGGTTTTGGAAATATACCAAAAAAGGAGTGTGTAGAAAAAAAAACTCAGCATTTTAATTCTTGGAAGGAACTGTACAATAAAGAATAGATTAAACAATAAACAAATGAAACTAATACATAAAACCATACAAAAAAAAAACAATACATAAAACCACGTCGGTATTTTTTTTCTAGTTTTGTTTTTAGAAAATAAGGAAAATAAGAGTGTAGAAAGATTCAGTATCATAATTTTGGAGGAAATTAGACTAAAAAAGAATGGATTAAACAATAAACAAATAATAATACATAAAAAATACATTTGTAATAACAAATTAGCAATAACAAATGCATAAAAAATCAATGGATAAACTTTTTGATAATAACCACGCATAAGCCCCCTGAGTATTTGTTTTTCCAGTTTAGTTTTTAGAAATACATCTAAAAGGGAAAAGTGTGTAGAAAGACTCATTTTTAATTCTTTGGAAGGAACTGTACAAAAAAAAAAAAAAGAATAGATTAAACAATAAACAAATGAAACTAATACATAAAACCAAACAAAAACAATACATAAACCACGTCGGTATTTTTTTCCAGTTTTGTTTCAGAAAATAAGGAAAATAAGTGTGTAGAAAGATTCAGTATCATAATTTTGAATGGAATTAGACAACAAAGAATGGGTTAAGCAATAAACAAATAACAACACATACAAATACATTTGTAATAAACAATACATAAAAAATCAATAGATAATAACCAATACATAAATCCCCATCAGTATTTGTTTTTCCAGTTTAGTTTTAGATATACATCCAAAAAAAAAAAAGGAAAATAAGTGGGTAGAAAAGACTCGGCGCATTATAATTTCTGAGGAATTGGACAATAAAGAATGTATTAAATCATAAACAAGTGAAACTAATACATAAAAATCAATACATAAATCATATAATAACTTATACAAAACAATACATAAACCGTATCGATTTTTTTTTCAGTTTAGTTGGCATCACACTCAAAAAAAAGGATAAGACGTCATTATAATTTTGGAGACAATTGGACAATAAAGAATGGATTAAAATATAACTAATACATAAAAATCAAAACACGGAAATTGGTTTGGCAATCGAAAAAACAGTAATTTTTCATTTTTTCATCAATTTTTTAAAAATTCTTTTCAAATAGTAAGCCTGAATTCATAAAGTAGATATTGAAAAAGCTCAACTCGATTGGTGATAAATAGTATCAAAATGTAGAGTGCCAGCCAATCAGAAGTCTTTTCTCATGGCTCACTTTTCACGAATTTTCATGTTTGATTTTCGTCCAATCTTTTGGTGCAAGACTTCTTTAACATAAGAGAGAACACCTCTTTAACAAACAGTGAAACCGGACTTCAACGGCGATGGTCAAAAATCTTAGTCCTCAGGTGAATCAGGGAAGAATAATTGTTGTTCCAACATTCCGCTAGAGCGTTCTGTTCTTGCTTAGGTAATTCATCAACGAAGTAGATGACTAAGAATTGAAACCTTTTAATTGATCAATGATATAACTGAAAGTGACAGGAATTTGAAATTATTTCTTTTAATATTTAGGACACAGTTGTAAACAAACACATGGCACATGACACAAGATTATCCTTTCATGACTGAACAACGCTATTTGCTTACAGTTACTAAATAAAATGACACACAAATTGTAAGCGTAATATCATAAATGATATTCAAATATTCTTTTATGAACACATTCATAAACTGTGAAGCTTAACTGAAATACTGTGAAGCTTAACAGCAAAACTGCTTAGTGTATTAATATCGACGCTTCAACACATAAGAACTACATTTTTGGCTGTTGAATATTGATAAGCTACGTGTTTCATTTATTAATATATATATATTTATGTATATAGGGCCTGAGTGGCTAGCAGCGCTCTGGCGCTCGGTACCACAGGTTTCGGGTTCGAGTCCCGGCGGTACCATGGATGTTGTAGTGGTTCGGTCCACTTTAAACCCAGGTCGGTCTAACATGATCGTAAGAGCGTTGCCGGGGCATTGTGACTCCGCGTCCGTGGCTTATCTTCCAACTTCTTCACACGAGCTCCTAGGTAATGCTAAGTGAAGTAACATCAGTGCTGCGCTTGCCTTAAGGCATCAAAGACAAGTGTCTAAGTGCTTGCCAGCTGCATTAGAATAAAAAAAAAAATTATGTATATTTCAATGGACTATGAAGTGAGGACATAAAGTTATGAAGATGAAGACTATGAAGCTTTCCTTAGAGATAATTTTCGTCACATTTGCCTATGTCGTATTTTTGTCGTATTGGTGGTCGGAAAGCTGGCTGCACTAATTACCTTCGGGCCATCAGGTCGCTAGCCCGAAGGAAGATGAGAGGTCTTCTATCATACAACGATTTTCAAAAGAAATGATTCACTTTTTTGTTTTGTTTTGTTTTAGCAGTAAATAAATCTCAGAAATGACTTTACTACTACTTTTTCTACTCTAAAATGTCACAAACCCAACGCTATTTTCTTTCTAAATTGCTTCGAAATATCTAAAGATGCATGTCTTTACTTCTAAGATTCAATTTTCCTCTTCTGTGAAAAGGCTCCAGTGGCACTCGCCATCAAAGCAATGCAGCGACAACTCCATGCGTGGAGGCGGTACCAAATCCTGGTTTTTCCTGCGAGCCGTTTCATTCGAAATGTACAAACACTCTCATGGACCGAGTCAATAAGCAGTGAGACCGAGTCATTAGGAAGAGCAGAGAAGCATCATGGGTGCGTTTTTTGGTTCTCATTTCTACTAATTTTACCGCTTCGAGAACCCTTTCGAATCAAGATGGTAGTTGTGGTGTGATTAAATAAACAGCTTTTTATTGATTGCATTTTCATTAGCTGCATCTAATTTTGGAACTGGTTAGAGTGTCCTTTTTCAAAGACACGCGTGGGTATATCTTCCTTACAAGGAAAATTATATTGATTTTTGCAAAGGGGTTTTTCTTAAAAAATATTAAATGTTACTATAAAATATTGATTTTTCCGGAAACATCGATCATCAATATATTTTTAGAGGAATATCCATAGAATAGGTAATATAGTAATATAATGACCCCTGGGCGGAGGTTGCTAGTTTGGGGACAAATATATTTTCAGGTGACTTTATTTTGTTGTTGTTCTTACAATGGTTGGCAATACAGATACGGATGCCAATCTTATGCCATAAAGCAAGGCCGCACCGCTGTTACTCATTGATCCCTACCCAGGCGTGTAGTTAGAAGATAGGCTAAGGACGCGAGTATCGATAACTCACGAAACTCTACGATCCTCTTTTAGACAGAGATCTATGGTTTTAAAGAGGATTTCGGTCTCATTCATTGGCAAAACATCCGCAGGGACTCGAACACGAATATGCTAATGAGCGCCACGGTTGTTCAGGCCCCTCTTTTACTTTAGTAGTTAAATATATGTATTATAGTTTCCACGATTTTTAGCAAGAATTTCTACTATCTACTTACTTACTTCTATACTATCTGTTAACTATTACTAGTCAATGCTGTTGGCCGTAAGTGGCTTGGTTTGTCGTTCTACTGTCATTTTTTGCATACTTTTAGGGCTAATTAGAACGGGATATGCAATTTAAAGGATTAAGAATCATTAATATACATCCATACCACCATGAGATTCGAAGTGAATTATGCGATTTGTAACATCCATGCATCCATAAACAACCATGCCACCCGTGATACCACCCGCATAGAGGGTCAATTGTAATCAGGCCGCTGGTCGATGAGAGGTAAAGGTCTAAAAATCATGCAACGATTTCCGAAAGATGGTTCAATTTTTGTAGCTGTAAATAAATCTCTGAAGAGTTTTTATAAAAACGTTTTCCCCTCTATGCAGTATCAGAAAACTTTATGCATTCTTTCTATCTAAATTACTTCGAAACATCTAAAGATGGCTTTATAAATAAAGATTCAATTCTTCCTCTTATGTTGAGAAGGCTCCAGTGTCATTCTCTCCATCAGGGCAAGGCAGCGACCACTCCATGTGTGGAGTCGGAACCAAATCCTGGTTTGTTTCCTGCGAGCAACGATTCATGTAACATGTGCAAACACTCTCTCACGGACAGAATCAACAAGCAGAGGGACTCAATCATTGGGAAAAAGCATCATGGACGCGTTTTTTTGGTTCTCATTTCTAATTAGTTTCAACACTTCGAGAACCCTTCTGAATCGAGGTGATCGCCGTGGCGAGACTGAGTCAACAGCGTTTTTGTTCATTCGACAGTTTTTCAGGACCGTAAGTTTGGCTGACGTCTCATTTTTTTTCCAGCGCGTGCTCAGTTTCCTATGAGCATGCGCGCTAGGGAGAAAAATGCTAACGGACGTCCTACGGTAACAAACTTACGGTATGCAAAAACTCCCTAAGTGGCTGCGTCTCATTTTGGAACTTTCTTTTTCCCAAGACATGCGTGGGCGTGTTCCTTCTTAAGGAAAATTATATTGGTTTTGGAAAATGAGAGGTTCTTTAAAAATCTTAAATGTTGTAATATGTTTATTAGTATTTCGTTAGAATTTTATGGGGCTGGAGAATGTTTTAGATAGAAAAGAGAAAGTTTTTTGTAAGAAATCATCGTATTGATCAGTAAACTGTGATGGAGATAGACATTTTAATTCAGCCATTCAATAAATGAATTCAGATAAATATTTATAATATTTTTTAGGCTCTTGACATATCCTTATACTCAATGAAAAATAAAGTAATAATTTTTCTAATTAAATTTCACTAAAAACAATAAAGTAAATTGTTTAATTTTTCACCACACACTTTATTTTAAATAGATTTTTAATTAGTTTTTTTTATCCCATTTGGTAGACAGGCAATATCTAGACCAAGTCCAAGAACTCTATGGTCTCATGGAAGGGTGAAAAAAGGGATGGGCTTCTTCTGTTGTGATGGAGCCACGGTAAGTATGTAGAAGTCTGATTTCGCCCGTGTCGCTAAAAAGACAGGCTCTGTCTGTACCTCGTATTTGCGTATCGTATGTGAGAAAAACTGAAAACTCCCCCATCAGGTTGTCCCGACTCCTGAGGTAAGATGCAGAACATCACAAACGATCTTCTACGATCGTCTCCAGACTTTTTGAAACAGTGTCACAACAAAGCCGCCAGTGGATTGAACCTCAGCCCTAACACTCAACACCGGCGCACGTTAACACTTAACCACGAGCCGGACGTACCCATAGATTAATAATATAATAGACCTCGCATCGAGTTTGCCAATTCGCGGCAAACATAGCTCCTCCGTCACATTCCTTTGTAGATTTTAACACATGCGTTGATAGCTTGGCAATTTTAGGTTTTTTCTGTTGGCTATTACTACTCTATGTTGTTGGGGCGAAGGGTTTTGTTTAGTCGCTCTACGGTCCTTTTTGGTCACTTGAGGCTAATTAGACCAGGACTTACAGTTTAAAATGGATTCTGAACTACTCCCAAGCATCCATACCAAAGCCAGCATTCGAACCGAAAGGCTGTGATATGAAAGTGCAGAGCTCCAGCCAATTGGCAGTCAAGTCTCTGGCCCGAAGTGAGATAAATGTAGTTTTTGTTTCTTATTCCACTTGGTTGACAGCAGCATATAGACCAAGCCCACGCACCCGTGCGATTTTATGGTTGAAGGTAAAGGGGGCAGCTTCTCTTCTGATGGGACACCCGTAGATAGACTTGGTTCCAAGACGCTGAATTTCTTAAGGGGGTAGGGTTGTTAGCCCTACGCTCTAGAGAGTCATACTAGACCAGGACATACGGCTTAAAAGTGCATTCCGAACCACTGCAAACATTCATGGCACCACCGGCACTCGAAACCGAGATTGACTAGCGCCCTGCCACCGAGTGTCAGGGGCTAGTCCAATCGACTATCAAGCGTGATAGGAAAGACATATAAGGTCTACTATCATACAACAATTTTCAAAGAAATGGTTCGGTTTTTAGCTATAAATAAATATCAGAGCAGACTTGAGAAAATATATTCGCACCAAAAAGTCACAAAACTTTAAGACTTTTTTTAAGTAAGAAGTGTATATTTTAGAACACACTTTAATTTTAAATAGATTTTCACAATTATTTTCAAGCATCTAAAGATGCATGGATTTACTATTAAAGATTCAATTCTTCCTCTTCTATTGAAGAGGCTTCAGTGGCACTGGCTCCATCAAGGCAACGCAACGACAACTCGATGTGTGCAGACGAAACGACATCGTGGTTTGTTTCCTGCGAGCAACGGTTGATGCGAAATGTGCAAACACTCTCCCATGGAAAGAGTCAACAGGTAGAGAGACCGAGTCATTAGGAAAAAGCATCGTTGGCGGGTTTTTGGTTCTCATCTCTAATTAATTTCACCGCTTCGAGAACCCTTCTGAATCGAGATCGTGGCGAGACTGAGTCAACAGCTTTTTTGTTCATTCGGAATTCTCAATGGCTGCATCTCATTTTTGGAACTTTCTTTTACCAAGACATGGTGGGCGTGTTCCTGCCAAATAAAATTAAATTGATTTCGCAAAATGGAAATTTCTTATAAATGTTAAAATGTTATGCCGAAATAGTGATTTTCTGATTATCGATCATCAATATATTTTATAGATGAATACTCACTGACTAGCAATATAATAGATCCGTCATGAAGTTTGCCAGTTTGGGACAAACGTACTCCTAATGCAACATTTATTTTGTTGTTGTTGTTGTTCTAATGGAACTCACAATACAGAGACAGTTATCCTTTACGGCATAATCAAGGACTGCACAGCGGTTATTCATTATTAACACCCAGATAGCACGTGTAGCTTCAATATGTGCTACACACACTAGTAACATACTACTACTAGTACAACGCTCTACGATCATATTAAACCGGCACTTAGGATACAGAATTACTACAAAGATCCATGGTCCCGCCGGGATTCAACCCGAAACCTGTGTTATCGAGTGGCAGAGCGCAAGGCACTGCGTCATCGTATATTATTAACTAAGAACCGTTATACTGATTTTGCGAGATGGGAATTTCTTCAAAAATGTTAAATGTTGCCATTCATTTATTATATTACGTTAGACTTTTATGAGGCCAAAGAATGTTTAGATTGAAAAAGATACTATTCTTGTAAAAATACTTGTAATGATCAGTAAACAATGATGGAGATAGAAAATTTTGAGTCAGGCATTCATTAAATGAATTTGATAAATATTTATAATATTTTTAGGCTCTTCGATATATTTTTGCATAGACTGAAACTATGTAATAATAATGTTTTTAATTAACCCGCCCCCAAATACAAAGAAAAGAAGTGCATGTATTTTAGAACACTTTAATTTTTTAAATAACAGATTTTTCTTACTTTACATTACACTTTAGAGAAGAGCACAGATTTTCGATATAAGTTTATTTAAAAAAATGTATTTTTATTATAACAAATGTTTATGAAATAATAAATATAATAAAATATATAAATATAAATATCTTAACAATATTTTTAATTATATATTATTTTTTCTACACTTAAACAACCGCTTAAATCTAGCCAGCTGCACCAATTTTACTCACTCAGCACTACCCAATAGGTGCGTGTAGTTTGAAGACAAGCTTCAGACGTGCGGAGTAACACATCCTCGCAACGCTCTACGATCCTGTTAGACCGGGACCTATGGTTTAAAGTGATTCCGAACTACTACAAACATCCATGAAACAGCAAATAATACATCTATGCCATAACAAAACCTGAGGCACCGAGCGCCAGAATTCTAGCTCTATCTGCCATCATCCCTCCAATTTGGCGCAGTTACCACCCGCAAGTTATTCCACAAATAAAAGAAGCATTGAATATGCATTTCTAAGCATTTAACAGTCACAGAACAATAATTCAAACTAACTAATGTAATATGTAATCAAATAGCTATTTAGTTTTAAGTTAATATTTTTGTTCTAATGCAGCTGGCAAACACTTAAACAGCTTGGTCTTGATGCCTTAAGGCAAAGCGCTGCACAAGACGTTACTCACTTTGCATTACCCAGGGGGCGCGTGTCACTTGAAGATAAGCCGCGGACGCGGGAGTAACAATGCCCCCGCAACGCTCTACGATCCTATTAGGACAACGACCTACGGTTTAAAGTGGATTTCGAACCACTACAAATATCCATGGCACCGCCGGGACTCGGAACCCGAAACCCTGTGAATCGAGCCACCAGAGCGCTAGCCACTCGGCCATTCAGGCCCTGTTTTAAGTTAATAAAAACTACTAGATGCAAAAGGAATGTTATAAACATTCTTGACCTATTCCACAGGTTGTAGTGCGGGATGAACAACCCATAAGTAGTCTACTGTTGTGATGGAGCACCCGTAAATAGAAGTCTTACTTGGCCCGCGTCGCTAAAGAAAGAAAACGGTGTCTTCTGGAAGGACTTTTGGGGAACTCCCCGCATCTCTGCCTGACTGTTGGGTGAAACAGGCTTCATATTTGAATCCTGAAATGTCATGGAAATGTCATGTTATTGGTTAGGAATCCATGTTAAACTGTAGGTTCCGGTCTAACTAGGCCTAAAGTGTGCACAAATTAAAGGTAGAGCGACAAAAACCAAAACCACATTTGAGCGTCATATGGGAGAAAAACTCCCACCAGGTGAACTGACTGACAAGGCAAGATGCTGAACATCACAAATGCTATTATTTAATCTCCTCGGTTTTCGAACCAGTGTCTACAACAAAGTCACCAGGGGATTGAACCTCAATCCTACCGCTCATCAACGGCGCGCGTTGCCTTTCAGCCATGAGTCGGGCATGCCATAGAGCAGTAATATAATAGACACGAGGTTTGCTAGTTTTGGGCAAACATACTCCTCACGTGATTTTAGCCACGAGTCGGGCCAGCCATAAACATTAAACCATTAATTAAAGACACCATTGTAACGTCTCGGCCTACACTAGGTTTTTAACGACTTCAAGAATAGGGTCTATTTCAGGTTCGTGGGAATACTTTAATTTTTATTTGCAAATATTGTATTTATATATATATATATACATAGAGAACTCTATTTACAAAAAATTAAACTTAAGGATATAAATTGGATACACAAATGCAATTCATTTTAATGTTGAGTTCTCGAGTCTACTAGACACTTGGTCTGCAGCAGACAACTATCACACAGCGTGATTCACGAAACCACAAAGGGATCACTTTGAAAAACAGACTGAAAATCTGGCCTATTCTGTCATTTCAAAGAAACAGGGGAAAAAACGACGCTTTTTATCCCCTCGTTGCAGAATTCTTTCTCTTCTTCACCAAAAATCTCCTTTTAAGACAATCCGTCAAGAGGGTCAGTATTTGCAGCTTCAATCACTTCTCATTGGTATAGACGTTTCTCAATTCGTGGTCTGTCACCTATCACGATGGAACAACTCATGGTATATCAATTGGTTGATATTCCATCTGTAATTGTTTTGACCTGTGAAGCTCGAACAGACATTCACTAATTTTATAACTCTCATTATCCATGACGCTGTATAACTGCTATCAGATTTGAGGGACAGGTTGCTTTCTCATTAGAAAAAAACACTAATTGCACGTAATATATCTACCCACAATAAAGCTCGTCTGGGCCTGATGGCCGAATGGCTAGCGCTCTGGCGTTCGGTACCATAGGTATCGTTTTCAAATCGGCGTTGCCCATGGGTGTTTGTAGTGGTTCGGAATCCACTTTGCCGTAGGTCCCGGTCCTTTTTGTAGGATCTTTTAGAGAGCTGGTGGGGGCATTGTTGCATTCCGCGGCCCGTGGTTTTTACCATCAAGTTACACCCGCCCCTGGGTACTGCAAAGTGAGTGCAACATCGGTGCAGTCCATGGCATAAAAAGATCACGGTCTATTTAAGCCAGCTGCATTAGAAGGAGAAAAAATAATAATAAAGCTCGTCTGCTGTGAAATTTGATTGAGGGTTTAATATATATTTTAAATAACGTGCATATTCCTCTCTCCTGGGAATAAAATGCCAAGACCTCTGTCCCGATGAGAAAAAACCGCTAGCAACATTAAACATAAGTATCAGCGAATTAAAGTCAAAAACAGAATAAATATATTAAAGTACGTACTCGCACTTGTTTCCGCAGCATAAATGAAAATAAATAAGCTTGGTTATCATTGATATC
>BPLQ01015326.1:0-134248 GCA_021605075.1 Caerostris darwini
GTGATAGCATATTTAAAGTGTAATCTAAAATGTGTAGTGGAATGAAGTGTGTGCTTCGGCTATATGCTTTATAGTTTTAGAGACAGTGTGGGTCCGGGTTAGAATAGCCCCATTGTAGACCATGTATGTGGTAAAAGGTGACTAAAATGGGTACCCAATGCCAGGAGGTATAACCGGGTGGGGTAAAGTCAGAATTTTTCCTTTGGGTGTCCCATGTCTTTTGCCGAAAAGTCAAGGACAAAAAGAAGCTGCATTTTTTACCCTTTATCATGACTCGTCGGGTTTTCTCACATGTTCATGGACTTTCTCTAAATGTTGCTATCGAACAAGTGGGATGAGAAGCAACAACAGAGTTTCCAAATTTTCTTTCTGTTCTACACAACTAAATGTTTTTCTTTAACTTTAACGCACATGGTTTTCCCTCTTATGATATATTCCTCAGATCAAATTTTTATATTTATCTATGGACTTATGGTTCCACTTGTATGTATCTTGAACACTCAAACAACGAAAGATTGAAAGTGCACATTACAAAGGTATTTCCAGAATTTAGTAGCTAATCTCTTGGATTTGCGTGTCGATTTAGAAAATTTCCATCAGGCAAGAGGGTCGATGCGAGGAGTTGATATTGATGAAAGAGGTTTCCGTCAACTCTCACAATCCAATCGTGTCTCTTCGTTTCTGAACACAAAGACAACAACAAACGCCTTCAGCAGATTTAAAAATGAGCCTTATTATAATTTAGATGTGTTTAAATCAGAATTAAATAAGAAAAATATTTTAAAATAAATTGTGACGTTCTTATATAATAAAATTTATTTATTCATTTATTTTTTCGGAATAATAATAATAGCTGGAGAGATATTTGAACTCTCTTCTATTTCAATAGTTTGTGATAATATTCACGTGATGCTTTCGCCATCTTTGCTATCTTGTGATGTTAAAAGTTACTCATTCTCAAAAGTATATACTTTTGAAGAAATATTCAGACATCCAGGTAGAGAAATGTCATATTTACAAATTCAAATAATATATATTTCTATTACAGGGGAAGGTATAGGAATTGTCATTAGTAAAACATTGCATCCCCAAATCTTTTCAACGGAAGAAAAATCGGTGAGGTAACATCTCTTACGCTGTTACTTGCAGGGTTAAGAAGATTTCATAAAGGAACTTCTCTCTATTTCATAAAATTTAATATACATGCAGCAAAAAAATATACACTAGTTAAAAGCTGTGAACAAAGTAGAAAAAGTTTATGTACGGAGGCATTAATAACAAAAAATAACCCATAATAAGCGAAATAATTTCAACTTTAAATAGCATATTTCTTTTTTAATAAGATAAAAGAAAAGAAAAAATAAATAAATAATTATTTTCAATTATTACTCTTCATTATTGTTGTTGTTCGTCTATGGGTCTCGTATGCATAATGCAATTATATATCTTTATATATATATATATATATATATATATATCTTTTAATACAATCTTTTTATGCATAATGCAAACATTCCACCGATGATTGATGACAACTTGCATTTTAGAGGTAACTGCCATGCATTTACTTGCAGTATAGTGTATCAGTCTATACTAGACCTATAACGGCTTCAAGTATATATACAAAGCTCTATTTACAAAAATGAAAATTAAATTAATTTGATTCGCAAGTGCAGTTCACTCCTACGAGAGATTCTGAAGAATCTCTCCTAGGATAGATTCGTCGAATCTATTTCATCAGGTCTGCTGCAGCCCATAATCATCACACGACGGGATACAAGACACCACAAGTGATTCATTTTGTAAGCAGGCGGAAACTTCAGCCTGTTCAATCACATTCAGAAAAAGAAAAAAACTGCACTCCTTGTCGACTTGTCGCAGAACTCTCTTCTTTATCTTCTCCAAAAATCTCCCTTTAAGAAAATCCGTCAAGAGGGAGGGGTCAGCTTCTCTCACTTCTCATTGGAGCAGACACTTTCTCAGCTCCAAGGTCTATCCTCAGTCAGGATGCAACAACTCGGTGCAGTTCATATTCCATCTGTAAATGTTTGAACTTGTGAAGGTCGCAAAGACACTCACTAATTTCCTGTGGTCACATTATTCATGACACTGAATATCTGCTATCAGATTTGAGTGACAGTTTGTTCTCATTAGAACTGGATACTAATCGCATATAATATAAATATCCACACCACTGCTCATCTGCTGTGAAATTTGAGTGATAGGTTGTTATTATGTACTTGCTAAAGAATATACATTCCTCTCTCCTGAGAACGAAATACTAGAACTCTTCTCGTGGAAAAAATGCAACAACAGAAACAAATGAGCGAAACTCCTGCCAGGCAACCAGTCTGGCGAATAAAATGATTGTACATAGATCAATAAGCCATTAACTGGAAAATACTCCATTAATGAATTTGCACTTGATAACTAGCTGCTATACGAGTTCAGTTAACTTTATTTTTAAAAATAGGACTTTTATATTCCTCTTGGAGATGCAATAGAAGAAAACACACACAATAAAAAATTCTAATATACCATTTCAAGTTTTTAAAAATTGAAAAGAATATTTTAACTTACATCAGAATTTAAATGGGAAGATGTTAGAAGTGAACCTAGTAACTCAAGATCCCACAATGATGGATCTGTATATATGGCACACTTTTATGTGAAGCAATCTAACTGTTTCATTGCTTCAAGATTTCATCTTGGCATCTAATTTTTCCGTCTTAAGTTTAAAGAACAAATAAGGCTATGGCGCAAAACGGCATATAAATTGCATCACGTACATGTTATGAAATCTATTATTATGGAGAAACAACTGAAAATGCTGTGTCATTTTTAGTAGTCATATCCTGAGCTTAAGGATCCAACATGAATCTGCATTCAAAAACCGAAGAAGAATGAAGACATTAATTCAACACATGTTAGTTGCATCATTAACATAAAAAGGTAATCTGAAGTTATTGACATTTGTTTCTTATTCAGACTTCAAAGAATTGCAGGTACAAGAAAGACATTACCCGTACATTTTGTCAAAAGTAAATGTTCTTTAATAAACTCCAAGAAATTTTTTTTTCTGCAATTCACGCATCATTAGTTAGATAAAAAAATGTTAAGAAATTTTGCAAGTTATGTTTTTAAGAGTAATTTTTATGATTATATAAACTGCAGTGAGTTAAATTTCAAATAGAACAACAGAAAAACTATAAACACCTTATTTTTGCATAAATAAGTTATAGCCATATCCAAATTATTTAAACAATTGCAAGTAATTAAACCTATCTTAGTTATTTGCTAATAATTAAATATATCTTAGATATTCATTTTTTTTTTTTTTTTTTACATTTGCATTTGCAAAAAAAATTGTAGATTCACATAATTACTCAGAAAGATTTGTAACGTTATTTTTTAGAATAAATCATTATAAACAAATAATATGCATTTTTGCGATATGTAATTTTTTAAAACTCAAATTGAAAATCCAATATATTATATAACAATGACAAATCCTCAATAGCATCATATTTAGTGATATTTATATGATTTGTTTGTTTTTTGCTAAATATATAGTGTATAATTATTGAAATATATTCATTCAATTCAATTTATGTGTCTAATCCACAGGGTATTGCAGTATATGACGGACATTCCATGAGTAGTCTACTAATGGACGGAGGGAAAGGGACAGCTTCTGTTGTGATGGAGCATTCGTAGGTAGAAGTGTGATTTAGCTCCGTGTCGCTGAATAAAGAACGGCAGTGCCTTCAGAGATTACTTTTAGGGGGAACTACCCTCATTTGCGTATCGTATGGGAGAAACCCAGTCAAACTCTCACCAGGTAGTCCAGCTAACGAGGCAAGAAGCTGAATATGAGATACGCCATCGAGACTCTTCGTTTTTTGAAACGGTGTCTACAACAAAGCCGCCAACAGATTGAACCTCAGCCCTAACGCTCACCAACGGCGCAAAATGCCGCTGATGCACGAGTCGGGCAAATCAATTTATTTAACGAACAATGTAAACCACGCATGCATACATCACAGCTCGACTCATCAAATGCCAATATAGTTTCAAAAATTATACATTAAAATTTAAAAAAAAAGGTTTAAAACTTTCAGGCTGAGATGAAAGATTCCAATTTGAATATGATGCAGTTCTAGTTTATTAAAAAAGTGATTACAATTAAAGATTTGAAAAATATTTTATTCAGTAGTTTCTCATTTATCTTAAATTAACATATTGTCAATTTTTATTAAACTATCTACATTATTAGTATTTAATTTTTTTGTTTATTAGCCTAATAAATTTATAATCGAAGGTACTGAAAATCAAGATGTTAATCATAGCAGAAACTTTTTCTTTATACATTTTGATATTGACTGTCACATTTTTCCCACGAGAAGAGATATAGCATTTCTATTCCCAGAAGAAATGAATGCGTATTCTTTAACAAGCAACCTCTACTCCCTCAATATCAACCTCTCACTCAAATCTGACAGTAGATAAGCAGTGTCGTGGATATTTATACTATATGCAATTAGTGTCTTGCTCTAATGAGAGCAACCTGCCACTCAAAACTGACAGCAGGTAATCAGTGTCATGGATATATCATGAAATTAGAGACTGACTGTTCGACTTTCACAGTTGAAACAATTACAGATGGGATATGGATTATGGAAGCTGACCCCCCCCCCCTTGACGGATTTTCTTAAAGGAAGGTTTTTGGAGAAGGAAGAATAGGACGATTTTTCGTGTGTCACCTTCACAAGTCTATACATTAGTGAACTACAAAGCTCTCGATATAAAAATCCCAATATACTATTAGTTTTTTAGAGCATAAAAATTAGAAGATACTAAAAATCTATACGCATGATATATATATTAAATTCTTATACAAATTATAGTTAATACTTATATTGTACAACACAAATATAAAAAACATAGAAGATAATTAACACAAAATGAAAAATCTCATCATTATTATATCAAAATTATTTTAATTTATGAACATAGTCATTATAAATTCTATATTATTCTATTCACAACGTAAATATAACCTATCATATGCGAAATAAAAAATACGACTTTAGCAACTTAAATAGTATAAAAAAGGAAATATTAAAAAAATTCAGTTCAGTTTTTTAATATATCACAACTATATTGCTATATTATGTTCAAAAACTTCAGTACAAGACAAAAGAATTTATTTAATAAACCTAAAATAGGTCATTTATGATTAAAGCATATTTAATTAAATGCATATTAAATTATGAAAAAAATAAATTCCAGTTGAAAAATGATGCGAGATTTTGAAGCAAGTTATATTTAATAAAAATATAAATATGCATTTAAATAACTTACGAATAACATAACGAACTTAACTTTTAATAACATAAATTAAATTATTTAAGACTTACTTATTCTTAATAGCAATAGAAAAGGCAACTTTAAATTTCAGCGAAGTATACAATATAAGCCTTTCTTTCCTTTTCAGAAGTCAAGGACTTAGTTTGCAGGAATCGCTAGTCACTTAAAATCTGATCTACTGTTCTATTTCTCGGGTGGAAAAACCTCGCGATGTGTTTATTTTTCATATTCTTATTTTTTTTTCTTTGTGATTGACGGTCTTATGAGCTCGTATTTTTTGCTTAATAAATCAACTGCAACTGAGGCTGGGTTTTCCCTCTTTGGATATCATAAGGATAAACTTTCATCAAATATTATTCTTAAGATCTGATACTCCAATGCATTAGTAGACTGCGTGATATTGTTTTAAGTTTGCCATGGTTATACATTTACATGTTTATTTTTCTGTTTATTATACAGAGATGTAAAGACACCTATTGGCCTTTTTAAATCATATGAAAGTAATGTAATTTTTATTAATTACAAGTCATATTTATAACTTTCATCAAAAAAAGGAAATGAAAAATGAAAATTTTTCCCCAGTAAAGAATTGACCTCCCTGCCCTCTAGATCTATGTCAATACTGTTGCCTCATGGATAAATAGCTCCAAGTGCATAGCTAAAACGAAAAATCGAAGTGGAAGCCACCGTCCGATAATATAAACATCCTCATCTGTGTGGGCGTGAGCTGGCTGGAAGGAGAAAGAAATGTAACGTCGGCAAAGTGCTTTTGGTTTTCAAATAAAGAAGTTATGGTTTATAAGTTTTTTTCAAATAAAGAAGTTATGGTTTAGAAGTTTGGTTTTCAAATAAAGAAGTTATGGTTTATAAGGGTTTTTTTCAAATAAAGAAGTTATGGTTTATAAGTTTGGTTTTCAAATAAAGAAGTTATGGTTTATAAGTTTGGTTTTCAAATAAAGAAGTTATGGTTTAGAAGTTTGGTTTTCAAATAAGAAGTCTACTATGTGTTTTTATTCTTAGACACCATAACAAATACCATAATTTTTTTCAGTTTGTTTTCTTTTAAAAATATATAAATAAAAGCCTGTTTTTTTTTTTAATTTAAAATTTTTAATCCTAATACATTATGACTCTTTTATTACGTGGTGAAAGAAAGGCAAATATTTTTACTGCGTTATAAAAGAAAAAGTAATAAACGAAAAAAAAATTTCATTGAGTTGATATAACAATTAAAACATTAATATTAATTATGAAAATGAAAATGTAAAAAATGAAAAAAAAAACACAGTTAAATGAGAACATTAAAACGGAAAATAAAAATATTTTCGCGTTGTTTTTTTCAGAACAGTAAACCACAAAAATTTTACAGTATTTTAAACATTTAACCTTTTATCCTTATTTATGAGTACTGTAATAAAAGATTTAAAATCGAAATATTATGCTAAAGCCACAGATATGAACTTATACAGTATAACATCAGTACTTTGATTTCAGAGAGGCATTTGAAGTACTACTGTGTCCAAAAAGTAAAGCCCAATTTTTTTTTCAAAAATACTTTATTTATTCTTCCAAATTTATTTCATCGCCTTCAAAGTAATCCCCTCCGGACACAATGCACTTATACCAACTTTTTTTCTAATCCTCAATGCAGCCAAAGTCATCGGCAGCGATGGCCTTCAAAGCGCGCGGCGATTCACGTTGAATCTGTTCAATCGACTCAAAACGGAGTCCCTGGAATGGTCCTTTGAGTTTAGGGAATAGCCAGAAGTCGCACGGTGTGGATAAGGTGGTTGTGGAACGATACGGATTTCATTTTTGACAAAAAAGTCACGAAGAATCAATGCAGTGTGAGCTGGCGCATTCAGTGTTTTCGGTACCAATCGAAATTTTATGCATTTGAGTCCCAAAATGGAATTGATCCTTTTTTTCGATCCTTTTGAAATTCCAACCTCATCAGCAAGGTCTCTAATTTTAAATCGAAAAAAGCACCAAATCTTTAATTTTTTGGACGTCATCTTCGTCGGTTCTCTGCATTCTTTGAACTGTTTATACCCCTTCTAAACATTTCTTTCCGATATCGGAATGCTCCCCGAAGGCCTTCTGCAACATTCTATACATTTGCGCAAACAAAATTGAATGCATGTTTTTTGCTCAATTAATTCAGACATTTCAAAAACCGCCGGAATCAGTTTTAGCGTCTCACAAAGCCAAGCGTAACTCAAACACTAATGCATATTTTTACTTCAGATTTCACACAGATGTCAAGGACAATGCCAGTAACCTAAAAAGGAAAAAAAAATTTTAATTCCATAAGCTCCGGGAATTTTAAATTGAAAATTGGTTTTACTTTTGGACACAGTAGTATTAGACAGACGCAGCCTCTGTATCCCTCATTAAGAAAGACAACAAGAACAAAAAAACAGTAAAGAGACGTTAGAATGCCTAATGCGTTTTTATCCATAGTTTGATCCTTAACTAATAGCCATTTCTTTAGCGATTGGCTCCCTGCTCCCCCTCCCCCTGTGTTTTCCCTCCCAAATGTATCTCCTGAATAAAATGTTATATTCCTGTGGCATTTTAGTTTATATATATATATGTATCCTTAATCCTTTATGAAACTGTAAGGAGTTCCCGATTTGCCATTTTAAAAAAATACATTTCAAAAATCCACGATTATAATATGGCAATTATGCAAGATTAATTTTTTCATTGTTTGCTGTAAAAGTAAGTTAAAATACAATATTTCTTATTAAGGTAATTATGCAAATTTTCTTAATAGACTAGACAGAATTTTCCAACACCTATTTTGAAAAAACAACCCATGCATTACAATAATAATCCATTTAAAACAACCAAACCAAACAAGTCATTGAAATGAATGTTACTATAAAATCTTATTATAAAAAAAGATACTGGAAGACAAAACCAATAATATCTGTAATAAACTGTATATAAAATCATCCAATTTCTCTGTCACGAAGTACTTTCCCTCTATCTTCCAAAAGCTTCATGATTATCTTTTTTTATCGATTTCTGAATTACTCTGTTTTGACTGGACATGACAGTCGTTTTAGATACTCCAGGTTTGAACATCCAAGAAAAAATTTAATGAAAGAACTGACATTCTAAAGAACAAATGTTTATCAAACTTTTGCCAATTTGTTAACAATAAGCCCGCTTTTCAACCTTTTTATATATTTACAATTTCTTAATATTCTTGATATTTTTAATATTTTGACATTGGTTGTTTGTTATTCAATGCTATGTATAAGCCTTATGTGATGCTTTGTGTTATATGAAGGTTTCAAAACAAAACTACTTTAAATGTAATATTTTTGCAGTAAGAAATTAAATATTTGTTACTTGCAAATACATAATTTTTTAGACATATAAATCTTCTGAATACATGAAAACACATTGATTTAAAACGTCCTATTCTCGTATTACAAATATAACGTAAATTATATAAAACATCAAAGCTTGTAAGGCATTTAAGGTTGAAAACGAGATGAAGGAGCTGAGACAGGTTTTTTTCTAATTAGAAGGAGTGAAATCATTACAATAAACAGTTTTGAGAACTATTGCACTAATATTTTGATTTCTTTTCTAATCATCGCATTAATAATATAATACATTTAATTTTCCAATAAAAGTGATTATTATTTATAAGACATTACATTACAATAAAGTTGAATGTAGAATAATATAAAATAACTTGAATATAAGATAGTTGAATGTTTAAGAAATTAAACAATTAATAATTATTAAAATCTTAATGTGTTACGAACTGTAAAAAAAACCTTAACGCTCAAAAAATAAATAAGAATGTAAGCGTTAGACAGAGTTTTTACGAGGAAGAGTAATTTCTACAAAAAAAACCATTATCATTAAATAACTAATAATCATTATTGATATAATTAAAAATACTTGTTAAAGTAATTAAAAATAAATCCTAATTACGAAAATAAGTAAATAATTAGTGTAGTTAGAGCAATTCTTCTTCTTTTTTCCTTAAATGCAACAGCCCCCAAAGCCGTCTACCTACTGACAAATTTCGAGACAGGGAAGTCAGCCTGATGTCCAACGCTCAACAGTCATGTTAGTTCAGGATTTACGATTTAAAGTGGATTCCGAACCATTACAAATACCCAAGACACAGCCAGGACATTAACCCGAAACCTATGGCCCCTCGTGCCAGAGAGTTAGTCACTCTGCCATCAGGCCCAATTCATCAATCTAGCTACTATAAAATCAGAATTTATACATTGAACATTAATTTATTCGATTATTCTTGCATTGATAAAAAGAAAACAGCAAAAAAAAAAAATTAATATGTGACAAGCTATTCTACAGCAACAAAAAATAGACATGAGCGTTACTGTTTCAAAAATATCGTATTATGTTTATTCTTTGATTTACACTCATGTCCATAAATTAAGGATAATTCAGCATCACACATAAATTGAACTCTAAAATAAAAATTTCACCTCTAGAATTATCACACACATCTTGAAGAAGAATATGCAAATTACAGGAAACCACCAGATGGTGCGGATAGTACGTCACAATGACGTGAGTGTAAGAGAGGGGTATATAAGGAATGGTGGCAAAGAAGTAAAATTGTTCACAAGCGCTTTAAAAGCCTTTCAGTGCAATAACCGCATAGTTATGGCACAAAGGAAGCATTTGGATGATTTTTTACGTGGTAGAATTATCGGACGACTGTAATGTGGACGTACCCAGCTGGAAGTATCCGAGGAACATGGAATTGCCCAGAGTGTCATCTCCAGGCTTTGACAACGATTCCAAGATGATGGTAATGTGAGTAGATGTTACAGACATGCCGGGAGACATACTACATATTAACCATCATACTAACCATGTTATACTGTTTTTTGTAAATAGGTTCTTTTTTGAAATTTGCTCCAGGGAGTAAAAATCGCAATTTTTATTAATTGTGTCAAACATATAGCATCTTTTTTGCTCTTTGCCTTTTGTTTAATAAATAGACTTTACAAATAAGTCAAATTTGTTTTGCTTCTGTCTCTTTCTTTGCCTGAACTTCATTATCCTTAATTTATGGACATGAGTGTAAAACTCTTATTCAAAGAGTTTCAAATTATCACAAATTTATGAGATCTGCAGATTTATGAGTTTTACTCTATACAGAAATGAAAACTGATTGTTATGATAAACACTGGACGAAAATGCTACTAGCACTGTATTGTGATTTGGCAGGTAAGGGCAACAAATGCCCAAGTACCAACTAAACAATTAGAAAGCGAACGACTCGATCGGTGCCAGATTATAAAGAATGCAGCGCCAGCGAATGCCGGATTAAAGAGCGCTTACAGCATATGAATTTTCGAAATATACGGTTGTCTTAAAGCATTACTTTCCGAAGTGGCACCAAGAGCCAGAGTGCTAGTGTTACAACAATTAAAAGCAAGTAACATAAAAAAAAAAAAAATTAAAGTCAATTCCTACTTTTTTTTCCACTATATTGCAGAAAGTCCTTTATAAATAATTTTCATTCATTTTTTTTTAGTTTATCTGGCGCCATCTATCGGTAGATATATGCAACTTAAATCTAAAAAAAAACTAAAATTAATTAATTAAATTTAATGAATTAATTAATATTTGCAAAAAAAAACTGTATTAACCTCAAGTGTCATCCACGACAAGTTAAAAAAATGTATTTGAACTTGAGAGGGTGAATAAAAAGTATTTTATGAACGATTGAAAATTTGAACAAGATATGTATAGGGAAAGTGTGAGCTAATAGAAGGAATTGAATTATAATTAAAATTATAATAGAAAATAATCTGTATGCAACATCCAAAGTTTCTAAAATAATTAAGGATAAAAATAATTTAAAGGAAGAGATCATTTTTCCTTATTAGTTGGGATTGAAGGGAATTAAAGTAAAAATTTGACAAGTCACAAGAAAATTATAATTGAATAATCACAAGAAATGCAATAAGTATAAGTACAATGGGCCTTTATATTATATATGGGCCTTTATAATTTTTTTTACAAAATGGGTAAACATATTATTTATCATCATTAATCTTTGAAGTGAACTCTAAAAAAGTACTTACCACGACTGATGGTGTTGACAAGTAAGACAGTGGCAGCTCTACCGAAAGTTAGTCGAGAGATAGGGTAAAACACATGGAAAGGAAATTCCCATTTCCCTTATCATTAGCGGAAAGCGAGCAGAATTGCCCAAGGAATTGATAGCAGAGAGAGTTTTGATCTGTATATAGCAGCTGTTATTTTCCAAACCTAAAAAAAGTGTTTCATATTAAGTAGATAATCCATGACAGTAACTGCTTCGAGTGAAAAATCGTAAAACAATTAAAAATGGACAATTAAAAACTAAATATTTAAATTTAATTCTATTCTAATTATAGCAATTGTAGGAATAAATTTGCGGTTTTTATAAACCGCAAGATGAAAGGTTAACATGAGTAATGATATCTTTCCTTGGTTTGTAGTGAAAGGAGGGCAGGAAGTGATAAAGAGTTCATCTGCGATAAATTTAGAATTAATGTTTTTTATTACAGCTTGTTGAATGTTATATATAGCGGCCATAATGCGGCTCTCGCAGACGAATGCTGGGCTTTCATATAAATGGATGCATGCATGTTTTAAATACAATTAACAAAGCTGATCAATAACTAAAACAATATTATTTAATTTCTTGTTGCAAATTTACATAAAAACACGAAAGTTAGAAAGTTATTTAAAAGCATAAAAATAAAGACTTTATTAAAAAAAATTGTTCTTAATCTGTTTGGTTTGTTGCTCATACATATGAACATTCTGTGCACATTTTAGGTTAATTTAATCGAGACCTACAGTTTAAAGTGGATTTTGGACCACTAACAAACATCCTAAAATTAATTAACTCCTTAATTTTAAGAATTGCCGCAGAGGTAAAGATTCGGATCTTTGACCGAGAGGTTGAGGGTTCAGATCAGAATCCTGTTCCTTTTCTATCCCTTTATACTGCTACGTTGTGCTTTAATTCTTTTCTTATGACTTTCCGACTGGTAATTAAGTTAGGGTTTTTATTTTATTTTTCGTTCGCTTTTTTACCCCTTTTTCTGTAAGGAAATAAAAGGATTAGACATAAAAATTATAAAAATAAAAATAAAAATTATAAAATCGAAAACCAAATAAAAAGTATAAAATTTGAAAATCAAATAAAAATTATAAAATGAAAAAGTAAAAAAGAATCACGGTTCCGTGATCGGCCTTTTTTTTTTTTTTTTTTTTTTTTTTGTGGGGATTTTTCTGTATTTTGCACCATGTTTTAAACCTTTACCTTTCAGATGCTCCTATTGGCTCTCACCGTTCAGCATGATTTCCAATCAGTGATCAGTAAACAAAGGGTTGGAGGGTTTGTTTACGTTTTTGAAATAGTAAAAGGCATCGACAACTGGTCCCTAATTGTACCGATTTTAAAACTTAACTTTTAATTTCTTTTATTTTGTATCTTACTTATTTTATAAATAGTATTTTTTTTCTTTTTTTTTTTTTTTTTTCTTGAGTACCTACTTAATTTTTTGAATTTAGAAACATTTATCTTTTATTTTTTACTAACAATAATTAAGCAGCCATTTAAAATTCCAAGTTTATTTATGAATTAAGATGAGGAGGTTTAAGGGGTATATCCCCCTGTTGGTACTCCGTAAACGGTACGCCAGGTGCCAGTTGCCAACAAACATCCATGTCACCGCGAGGATTCGAATGTAAGTCTGTGGTACCAAAGATCTAGCCAATTGTCCATCAGGCCGCTCTTAACCTGTGTAAAGAAAATCTTTTAAAATTGGATTTGCTTGCGGATGTTTTGAGAATCCTGTCCATCTTAGCTGATTAAAGCTCGGTTTATGACTAGTTAAGACAGTTGGCCCAAACTCAATTAAATGTTGATGTTAAATACTAAGAAAATACTTAAATTTATTAAAAATAAATGCTGAATAGAAAGACTCACAAAAATACAAAAGCTTACACTAAATGCATATTTTTACTTTCTAGGATATTTTTGTTCCGGAACATATTTGTAAAACTCAATAATTAAATGACTATTATGTTAAGGTTCAGTAGCCCCAATCTATACTACCAACTGTATCACCCACATTCAGCGGAAAGACAAACCAACCATGTCAATAAAGAAAGCTTTTGACGATTTAAGAGTGCTGATATCTCTAAATGAATCAGTATTATCTTCTGTGAGTTTATTCAACTTGTATTTGTAATCCGTAACTTCATACACAGATAAAGTTTCAAAAATTTTAGAAAAAAAAGTGAAGTGAGCGAAAAAAGATAATAAATTTATTTTTCTGAAAGGTATTGTGTTGTTACGCATGTTGAAGACACTGTAATATGAGAAATAAGTTTAGATGTGACACTACATCTGTAAAACAACATATTAATTTTAAATTAAAAAAAAAAAAAAATTAATATTTTTTTAATAGTGTATTCAAAATTTCTTCTCAAAATGTGTTTTTTTTTTTTTTTTTTTTTGTTATAAATTTGTATCGTCTAAAGAATTATTTTCTGCGGAAATATTCTTGCAGAATAACAGAAAAAAAAAAACTGAGGATTTTCTCAAGTATGTTAATTTACATCCCTATAATATTTATTATTGTTATTTATATTATTACTATAATATTTATAATTTATGTCGCGATAATATTTAGTAGGAATCTTACCATTGCATTTTTTTTTTTAGCCTGCAAATGACGTGATGAAATCGCCGTTAATTTAGAGATAAAAAAAAAGCTTAATCAGACTGATCAGGGAGAAACTATGAGTAAATTAAAAACACTAAACTGATTTTTCAGTTTCTCATTGTTTGTTTCATTGTTAAAGATAAATAAATGACTCTTTCAAATCTTCTTCCTAAAACTATTCTTTAATGGTAGTATAATTGACCTATAGATACAACTATCTAACTAGTTCCCCAGCACTACAGTACATGTTGGATCATGGCCTGCTGCTTACTGGCAGATTCTGAAACAGATGTTTACTTTTTAGAAGATAGGGTTGTCAGCCCTACTACAACGCTCTACAATCATATTAGATCGTGACTTCGCATAATTGCAACATCTGTGACGAACAAAATGTACAATTCCCCACACATTCTAAAAGAACAGATAGAAAAAGAATTATCATTTTATTTATTTCAGTTATAAATCATAATCTATTAGTAATTAGAATATTACAAAATACAGATAATTGCGCATTTTTCAAGTAATTCAGATAATTGTGCATTCTGATGATCTGAACTCCTATTTAAAATTTACATCTAGTGTGTCTATATAGTTCTTGATTAAAGAGCACATTTGCAAATATGGCACGTTAAAATATTTTTAGTTTTTGTAAATTTTACTATAAAAAATTGCGTGTAAAATCAAATCGGTGCCATCTATTTTAAAATATCCAAGATTTGACATTTTAAAAAGGAGATTTTGAGTAACTCACATAATATAATTGTCTATGCAAAGCAATCATTCTTATCTCAGAATTTGCAATATTTTGTTTTCATCTTTAATCTGTGACCATTTTTTTAAATATATAAAAGCACTAGTAAAATAAATTGAAAAGTGTTATAGTCAAAACGATAAAAAAATTCTGCCTATTTTTTATAAATTTTTAGTAATGATGACCAAAAAGGTGCTGATTATTTTTTAACTACTAAAGTCAACTATTTTCCTATAATAATTAAACAAATGGCGTCTGGCAATTTTTTTTTTAAAGCTGTAACAATTTGTTGATAATAAAAAAAAAGTTTTTTTTTATTTAATTAAAAAATAGAGATTTTAAAAGATTAGAAAATTTAGAAAATTAGAAAAGATTAGGAAATTAGAATTTTTTATGTTTTTTATAAAAATGAGCCATATAAAGAAATACTAAATTAAAAAAAAAATTGAATTTCGTAAAAAAAAAAAAAATGTCTCAGTAACTAACTGTCTAACTGTCACAGTTTTTAATTTTAGGAAATACAGATATATAAATCTTTTAAATATGGAAGGATTTTAAGAAGGAAGGAATATAAAAGGATTCTAAATTATTGAAAAGATACATGTAATCGTTAAATTATAAAATAAAGTGGAAAACATGTAAAACTTGTAAGAAAAATTATTTATATATCATGGCAAAACAATAGTAATTTCACAAAAATTACCACATATTAGCAAGTTGGCTGTCTACATATAGTTAATAAATCAAATCTTATTTAATTTTTATTTGACTTAAGTTATATCAATTACACAATGTAGTGACAACTGTGAATGCAATCACCCACGCCCATTCTTAGAATATTCAAAATTCTTATTCTTTCCGAACAACGCACTTAGGGAGTGGCAGTTTTTCATTTGCATGATATCAGGTCACAGGTCAAGGTCAGTAATATCTTAACAATCAGAAGGTTTTGTTATAGTACAATTTTAATACTTTTTACAACAACTTTTTTGCTAGTTATTTAAAAAGAAGAAATATTTCAAATAGAAAATCCATTATTATGCTAATGATCTATAACTTTTAAATAGTATATTATTTTTACTATAGAAAATTAAATATTTATTAATTTATTATGTTTCATTACAAATACTGATTACCTGTAAGAAATAAAATTAATTTTATGCACAAGCCTGTTCAAATCAACTCATATGAATCAAAATATAACTTTTAAATAGTATACTATTTTTATTATAGGAAATTAAAAAATATTTATATTTCGTTATAAATACTGATTAATTGCAAGAAATGAAATTCATTTTATGCACAAGCCTGTTCAAATCAGCTCATATCAGTGAAAAATACTTTTAGGTGTGAATATAAAAAAAATCCATCAATAAAAATCATTTGACAATCGCTTTTACGTTTGGTTCATGCAAAAAAATTGCGTTTAATACTAAAATACTTCTTCAGTTAGCTTAATATTTTACGTTGAACACTCTTTTTCTACTTATGTATACAACAAATAGCTCACGGACGGCAATGAGAAGAGGAAATTCCGGAGGACTTTAAAGGCTCCTTCACATAGAAGCTTGGAGCGTCTATCTCAGGGGTGGCCAACCCAAATGATCTTGTGGGCCACTCTAGAAATGCACCATAACTCAGCGGGGCGCATATAAATTTATATGTCCTATATTAAATTTAGAACCACTATAGACATTTTTTTTTGAATGAAAAATTGAAACATAATGACTTATATTTTTTATGTTTACTATTATTCTTACATAGATAATACAATATAATAACGATACTAAACGCATATTGTAAATAAACAAATAACACTAAAAATGAAATTTAAAAAATATAGAAATATAAGCGAAATAAAAAAATGAAATTATTAAAAATATTTATTTTACTAGTGCGATATTTGTTTCTCCATTCTTTCACTTAGCTTTTGCAAATCGATTTCAATTGGGTATTTGCACATCGTTATCGGTGTTGCAGGTTAGCGTCCGTTATGTTTGAGCGTGATTGTGTTTGGTCAATTTCATTTTAGAAAAAAACCGATTCGCAGGTGTAAGTTAAATTAAAAGCGCTAACAACTAAGAGACTGATTTGCTCTGTTATCGTCAATCAACTGTGCCTATTTAGGGATAGTCACTGCGTCACTGAGTTCACTTAAAGTGAAACATGGCACCAATTATATTAGACGTTCCAAGATGCGCGCACATCATGAGTTAGCAGAATAAAATTTAATTATTCTGCGAACTCATAACTGTAAACTCATGAATCTGTCATATATCTGTATATGTATCTGTAAGCAATATTTGCCATATATTCGCAAGAATAATATTTTAGAATCAAAGTTAATTTTTTCTCATCATTTCCACAGTTAATTTTTGAATATATGATAGCATACACAATGCATTTTTTTAATACATTGGTTTTCACTACTTTGGTCATTATAAAATAAACATAGTTTGTAAAAGTGTGATAAATCTCACGGGCCTGAAAAATATTCAAGGCGGGCAGCTGGTTGGCCACCCCTGGTCCAGAGGCAGAGAAGAAAATGTTTTTCGACCCGTTCACACCGATACGTCAGAAATCACTCCGAGTGAAGTTCCAGTTACTTCTACTAGATGGCAGTTTCAATTGTTTACTTTCGAACTACGAAAAAGGGCGCAAATCACTTCTTATTTGGCGCGTTTACGATTCCAGACTAATCGAGATTACAGAAGAAAATGTTATGGTTCATATGTTCTTTTATCAGTCAAGTCATCATTCATTTGTATCTCATTTATGTCAACGCATTTTAAAACAGAAATGAATGTATTATAATTACAACAAAATTGAAATAAAATTATATGGACTAAAAATATTTGATAGACAATTTATGTCATAAACTTAAAATGTATAAAATATTTTATGCTCTTGAAAGTTAGAAAATGTTAATTTCAAAAAAAAGAAATCTTAATTTCTTATCAAAAAGCTAAAATTTTACTTAATTTCATAAAAAAAAAATTTCCGTTTAATTTTGTTAAAATAATTTACATATTTAATATGAATATTTAAAAAAAAATTTGTGGCAATTGGAAGGAAACATTTAAAGAAATCGCTGGTTTGCAATTTATGAACATTTCTGTATAGACGACGAATTTAACGATTATACTTTACATATTAGCAACTACAGTGAAAATACAGGTAGGTTATTCGAGATTATTAAGATTGCGCTACTAAACGTTTACGTACTAAACGCGCGAGATTGCGTTGTACTAAACGCTTCTCAGCGGCTGCACCGTTGCGCTGTACTTCTTCTCGGTTGAGAGTTTCTAGGACTACTGACCCTTTCTCCTGAACGCCACAGAGGGCGTTCTCACCTATGCGTAAGAGGAAGCATGGTTAGAAGTTTCATTTAAGTAAGAAGAAAGAAAAATTTAATTTTTTGCTAATTCCAATTAAAATTTAATAGATAAATACTACTGTGTCCAAAATGTAAAACCAATTTTCAATTTAAAATTCCCAGCTCTTATGGATTTTCAATTTTTTTTTTTTAGGTTGTTGGCACTTTCCTCGACATCTGTGTGAAATGTGACGCCAAATTATTCATTAGTGTTTGAGTTACGCTTGGCTTTGTGAGACGCTAAAACTACTTCCGGCGATTTTTGAAATGTCTGAATTAATTGAGCGAAGAACTTGCCTACAATTTTGTTTGCGGAAATGTATAAAATGTTGCAGAAGGTATTCGGTGAGCGTTCCTATATCGGAAAGAAAAGTTTAGAAGTGGTATAAACAGTGCAAAGAAGGCAGAGAACGAAGACGAAGTGCCCTCTGGTCGACCATCAAACTCTATTGGCGAAGTTCACATCCAAAAAATTAAAGATTCAACGTGAACAGCAGAGTTCTTTGAAGGCCATCCTTGCCGATGACTTTTTAGCATGCACTAAGCATTGGAAAAAAAGTTGGCATAAGGGCATTGTGTCCGGAGGGGATTACTTTGACGGCGATGAAATAAATTTGGAACAATAAATAAAGAGTTTTTGAAAAAAATAATTGATCTTACTTTTTGGGCACAGTAGTAAGAAAACTTTCAAACAAAATCGGTTCAAAAATAAAAATGATTTTGATTTTTAACTATATTACAATGTCAACAAGACCATTTTCTTCTGGTTTTATTTAACGTTTTTAGTCACATTATACAAAGCTTATTCTAACTTAAAAAAATAATTCTTTTTCATTTAGAATTTCAATTAAAAAACTATTTAAAGAAAAATGCACTCACTCTTTGCTGCAAATGCACACTCTTCAAATAAATCTACATCTGCCAGGTACGACGGGAAATTTCATTTATTTTAGATAGAGAAACAATTAAGTATTTGCTTTAAAAAAACAACTTTCTCTGTTGTTTACTTATTCTTTCAGATTCAAGAAGAAATTTTTTTATAAATCAACAGCAGCCCACCGGATACATGAGTGTTGATCACGTGACTTCCTTACTTCTACTTGGCCCACTTTTGTAATTAAAAAATTGCAAAACTCTCTGAGACG
Organism: Caerostris darwini; assembly: GCA_021605075.1. Classification (NCBI taxonomy): domain Eukaryota; kingdom Metazoa; phylum Arthropoda; class Arachnida; order Araneae; family Araneidae; genus Caerostris; species Caerostris darwini. Next base: position 19,387 of record BPLQ01015326.1, read on the forward strand.
ATAGCTTCCTAATCTGATAAAAATAACTTCGAACATATTTAGAAATAGAATACAGAGGAATTCTGCAAGCACAAAACGATTTTTCAAGCAGAACATCAAATATTGTTAACAGGAACTTTTTAAATCGAAATTATTAAGGTCCTCATTGCATTCTGATTTATAATAGAGCACTTTACTTGAATTACGAAAAGTAAATTATATTTAAGTTAGAAAATGTTAAAGAAATTATGAAATTTTATTACCATTTGATGGATTTATAACAGGTGAGGAACTCCTTTTGACAGTATTACTCAAATTTTTACCTTTTGATGACGGGAACTTTATGGCTAAAGTTAAATGTACCCTTCTGTAGCGTCTCAGCCAATACTAGACCTATAATGGCTTCAAGAAAGGGCAATTTTCTTGTTCATTGTAACATATTAATTTTTATTTACAAGCATTATATATATATATATATATAACTTTATTTATTATAATTTATTATTTACAAAAAATGAAAAATAAAGATATAAATTTGATTCGCAAGTGCAGTTTACTCCAAGGCGGAGATTTTCAGAGTTCTCAATTCTACGACGAACCTAAACCACTCGGTCTGCGGCAGACCTTTATGATCACACAGTGTAATACACGAAACCACAAAGGGATCACTTTGTAAATAGGCAGTATATCTGGCCTGTTCAATCACTTTCAGAAAAAGAGAAAAAACAACACTTCTTGTTGACTCGTCACAGAACTCTCTGTTTTTTCCTCTCCCAGAACCTCCTATTAAAAAAATTCGTCAACATGGTGGGGTTAGCTTCCCTAACTTCTTAGTGTAGTAGACACTTTCTCAGCCCATGGTATATAACTTACCTCGATGCAACAATTCATGGTGTAGTCTATATTCCATCTGTAAATGTTTCGACCTGGGAAGGTCGTACAGACAATCGCTAATTTCATGAGGTCTTATTATCCATGACATTGAATATCTGCCATTTAAATTAGAAAATATTAAAGAAATTATATCAGATTATATCAGATTTGAGTGACAGGTTGTTCTCATTAGTACAAAACACTAATTGTATGTAATGTAACGATCCAATTATCTGCTATCAAATTTGTGAGATAGGTTGTTATTATGTACTTGTTAAAGAATATACATTCCCCTCTCTCCTGGGAACGGAATTCTACAACTCTGGCTACGGGAAAAATACTACACCTTATAAAGTTATTTAGAAAGTTGGAATGAGAAGCAGAAATTATTGTATTTGAGCTAAATAAAGAATCAATATATATATATATATATATATATATATATACATATACATATATATATGCTTAGTGGCAGAAAAGAAACCAATATAGAAGGAACTATTTACATTTTAAAAATTTGAAAGAGTTTGAAATACAAAGAGTCAGTAAATACAAAGAAAAATGAAATGAACTTAGAAATTAATATTATACTTTAATTCAGGTAATAAAAGCTTTTTCTCTCTGCGCAAATTATTCAGATCTACAACTAACCCGGAAAACCCCAGATGTATTTATAGCTAAAAAGTTTATCTTCCCCAAAGAGAAGAAAAAATGCTTAATATTGGGGAAATAAAGTTCTTAAGAAAATTTTTTGAATCTGTCCAAGATGGTAGAGTGGAATCATTCGAAATAATAATAAATATATTCATGGAAAAGGATGAAGTCTTAAAGTATCTTGTGGCTCGCTCATTTGTGACAAATGACGCAGAATAAAATAACAAAGGAAATGGAAGTTAGTTAAAAAAAAAATCCTGGAAGTGATAGATGGAAGAGGCGGAGAAAGATTGGGAGGCAATGAAAGTGAGACAATGGAAAAGAAAGTCAAATATTAAGAAATTAGTGACTTTTGTGAATCCACTAATTGCATAATATTTCAAAATCACTTCCATCTGTCAGCATTACTTCTCGGAGATGTAAGAAAATGGGCTATATTTATGTTGTTTGTAATAAAAAAAAAAAAATGGAAGACATATACAAGTCACCTCGAAAACAATGAAGCATCTTAAAAAATTCGTGACAATCTAACATTTAAGTAAGTATACAGGTGTTCAAATTTCAGAAAAGTTCCCTATTTTGTCGATTTTCTCAAAACAGTACTAAATGAAAAACGACTAATGCTTCCAAACAAAGATGCAAATCTATAGTAAAGAATATATAAACATAAGTGCATATAAAGACTAGAAAATCGTAGAACAGCATCCACGAATTTCCGTTCAGGCAGTACGATGAATTTTCTTTTATCTTTCTCGAATTTTTTTTTCTTTTTTTAACATTCAGAAAACAAACAGTTAAAATTAGTTAACAACCAAAGTATGGAATAAGGTAGATAGACTGGACGCAGATCAGTCCCAAATGTAGATTGCTAAACATTATATATGACGACCAATGTCGTGTCCCACTTGTTTAAATAGCTTAAAGATACTGAATATGTAGAGATGAAGCAAGACTAAGATAATCCAAAACCACAATGGCAAAAGAAGATTGACGTTACATTCATTACAGAGAACATCTACTTTGACAAGAGAATATAAGGGAACCATTTTATACCTTGATGAGTCCTGGTTCAGTCCAATCATTTTTTAATTTTTGACTTATGTTCATTCGGGTTAGGATCAACGACCCAATACTTATTCTACAATCTCTACACATGGCAAAGAGTTTTGGTGGATTTTTTTTGGGATTTTTTTGTGCAGGCATCATATTGTATAGATGTACAGGGGCCTTTGTCAGATACTCTTTGAATTCTGTGAAGTATAAAGATGATATTTTGGTGCCATTTGTTCGCTTTTTTCAGGGTTGCAGTTGTCTGCCTGATTTTATTTTAATGGACGAAAATGATCGACTTAATTTTAATTAGCTGTTCTGGTAGATGAATTTTTCCTGTTAAAATGTTCACTGTGTGGATTAACTAGCCAGATCTTCCTACAGAATATGTCTGGGATGCTCTGAGAAGTGCAATAGCAACTCGCTTTTCACCTCACAGAAAATTCCAGGGCCTGAAAACACCGTTGATGAAGGATTTTCCCAGAGTCTTATAAGTTACCCGATTTTCAACATGAACTTAGATTATGAAAGATGTATAAGACAAAACATATTTACTATTAACCCATTTTTGCATTCTATATTTAAGATGTTTCAAAACTTCTGGTCACTGAGGAATCTGAAGCATGATCCAGTGTGTGTATGTGTGTGTGTGTCATAACTGCTGAGCGGTTATTTTTTTGTACTGTGTTCATAGCAAATTTCATTTAAATCAAATTCCATTTAATCTGTTCAATAGATCAGGAAAAAATAGATCTAAAGTGAAAATTCACTTACTTTTGTTGAAAAATGTAGTTATAATTAATTAAAGAAGGAAGTCAAACATTTAACCTTTCTTACAAATAAATTCACACCAACCAATATTTGATAATATCAGAGGTATATAATTATCAAAACAATATACAGTACTGCACTTCTATAATGTTGTACAAAATAATGCGGATACGGTTACAATGCCGGTAGACAGATGTACGCCAAAAAAAAAAAACACATCCTCTCATGAGGTATAAAAAAAATTCTACTTTTCGGTGGATACACGGAAACGTATTTAAACTATGTATAAGTATTTAGTAGTAAATATGTATTTAACAGTAATTTCCCTACTTTTTTTAATTCCTTCTATTAGCACAAACTCTCCCTATATATATCTTGTTCAAATTTTCAATCGTTCATAAAATACTTTTTATTTATCCACTCAAGTTCAAATACATTTTTTTTAACTTATAGTGGATGACACTTGATGTTAATACAGTTTTTTAAAATATTAATTCATTCATTAAATTTAATTAATTAATGTTAGTTTTTTTTAGATTTAAGTTGCATATATCTACCAATAGATGGCGCCAGATAAACTTAAAAAAATGAATGAAAATTATTTATAAAGGACTTTCTGCAATAGAGTGAAAAAAAAGAAGGAATTCACTTAAAATTTTTTTTTTTTATATTACTTGTTTAAATAACTATGTGAATTCTAAATATCAAAGTTCAGTTAAATACATTCAGATATGTTGTATTAAATGTACTACTGTGTTTTTATAAAATAGTATTTTGAATCCAAATAAATTACTACAATACTATAATTTCAATTATATTATATATTAAAGTTCATTAAAAAACACAATATAGTTTACTTTCTGAAAAAAAGGTTGAAAGAAATTCTGCTAAAAAAGCATAAAAAATATATATTCTGGCATTGTATTTTTTATAATTTATTGTATCCTTTAATCTTTCAATATTAAGTAATATTAATTTAATATTTAATCTCATTTTTAATGTAACACTTGGTAATATTTAAAGTGTGTTAGGCATTGCTTGTTTTGTTTTTCTTTTATTACTTTACAAATTTAACTAATTTAACTATTTTCTAATTTAACTTTCCTTCTATTATAACGTGGGTGGGCTATTTATAAATGACCCTTTTATAATAACGTCATATTGTATTTCGAAGAAAAACAATTTAAAACATATATAAAAGTATTTATTAAAAGTAATTTTGACATATTTTTTTCTTTTAATATATTTTCTAGCTGTTTGTCTTTGAATTTGAAAAGATTCGATTTCCAAGTGTTTTAATAAGAATATTCTCAGCCTTTTCAGTAGTATCAAAAATATGTGCCGATAGTCTTATTCGTGATAAAGAATGAAAACGAAAAACACATAGAAGAAAAGCTTCTACTTTTTTATTCAAACAAAAACACATGTAAAATATTTTACACTTTCCTGAATAAAAATAGGTGACTTTTTAAAATAAAGCAGATTTTTAAAGATATAAAACAAAACCGTTTTAAATCTTTAAAACCTTCAAGTAGTTTGGTGAACAAATGAAGCAACTGTAATACTATTAGCGGTAAATGACTACTTCATCACGTTATGATGTTGTCCATCTCAATTTCATTTCTGCACTGGCTAGACCAACATTCTTTTTCCACAAATACCAGTGAATGCTTTTAGGATTGTCTATACCTGGTATGTATAGTCCATTCAAGTGACAGTATGCCCATCCAAAAATCCACCAGGCTCCTTCAAGTACTGCAGCACCAGTCAGATAATCTCTGTCTCTAGTGGCGAATCTTTGACCGTCATGGAACTTCATGCCATCACCTATAACATACAGCAAATTTTAAGGATTTAAGAGAATATAGCGAAGTAAACGCTTTTTTATCATATTATTTCATATGTATATGTATATTTATTATTAATATACCGGTTCTCGTTAGATCACCGAAGTCAGGCATCACTGGGCGTGGTCAGTACTTGGGTGGGTGACCACCTGGGAACACCGCGTGCCGTTGGCATTCACAAATTTGGGACCTGAATGGCCCGAGTGTCTAGCGCTCTGGCGCTCGGTGCCACAGGTTTCGGGTTCAAATCCCGGCGGTGCCATGGATGTTTGTAGTGGTTCGGAATCCACTTTAAGCTGTAGGTCACGGTCTCCTATGACTGTAAGAGCATCACGGAGCCAAAGTCAGACTTCTACCTACGGGTGCTCCCTCACAACAGAAGCTGCTTCCTTCCCCTTCAATCATGAGTACGTACGGGCTCGTGGGCTTGGCCAGCCAAGTGGGATAAGAAACAACAACATCAACATATTTATTATTATACAAAATATGCATGTTAATGTCTTTTTAACATATTTTATTGTATCTTCTGCTGAAAATTGTTAGAAACTGTAATTTAGTAAGAATGAAAAATATGGAGGGGGATTGACCTTTGGGAATAGAATTAATACCTTTGGTAAGAAAGACCTTTTGGTATTTTTGAGCCATATTTGAAGAAAAAATTATGTCAAGACACAAAAGAAATGTACTGACTCGAATGAAAATTAATACGAAAAATGTAGGGTTAATATTAATATTTTAAGTTTAATACGATGATTATACGTTAACAAACTTTTGTAGGGATTGATTGCTAACTGCTGCATACAATTTAAAGGACATCATGTTTCGAAATTTCATAAAAATCAATTCTATAAAATCGCTACTTAAAAATGCTTTTTGAGGCGAAAAAATATATCATGTAGACAAAAATGAATCTAAATATAGCAAAGAAAGGAACATAAGAGATATGTACGATGAAGGAGGTTGAATTTTGACTAAAGTAAAACAAAATGCGCTACATATACTACAATATTAAAATGGAGGAGGAAGTTATTGATAAGTGCAAAAAAAAACTCTTTACAGTAAAAACAATTATTTATTAACTGCGACTTTGATCAAGATTTCCATTACTATACTGATTTTACAAATTGATTACATTTTAACAAACTTTTTATCAACTCCCTTCTTTTATTTTTTACTTGTATATTTTCGTTCCCTTCTTGTCTTTCTACACATTTATATATATGTATATATATATGTGTGTGTGTAAAAAGACAACTAAGGATATGTATATACATATATATATATATATATATATATATATATATATATATATAAGAATTTCTTTCTTTCATTTTTATTCTTTCTTTCTCTCACTCACAATGTCTATCTCTTTTGAGGGGTTTGAAAGTGATGAAATTCTGGGTTTTCGTATTAAGAATGTTATGATGGTTTTGTTATACAATTTCATCGTGTTTTCATGAAGCACATGACATTTTATGTATGTATATATATATATATATATATATATAATATTTATTGGTGTAAAATAGATTACCTGCGTTTCCATAGTAACCACTGATAGATAAAGTGTAATTAGATTGTTCATCATCTATACGGAAATTTTTGTAGGCTGCAAATCGCTTGTTTCCTTCGTCATCTTCTAGATCAAAACGTATTTCGCATCGTTCTTGATTGGTCAAGGCATATATATTGTCATTACCTGTGAAAATGAAAGAAATTTATTTGACTTGGATAAAATACATGGAAAATAACGTACAAAAAATTCCAGAAAAAGTACCAGAAAATAACGTAACGTAAAATAACGTACCTAACCAGAAATCTTTTGAAACGTCACCGAATCCAATTTTGTATTCTCGCCAATACCGATTGAAGGAGATTAGACCTGGAAAATATGCTCTCCGTTGTATTACCTGGAATAAACAAAACATCGTCAACCATCAGGTTCTGGACTTTTGCGCTTGATAACATTACAACCGCTATCTGACGATCACTAGCGTTATTTAAACACTCAAATTATTAATTATAAACAAATTATTTTTTAATGAATTCTGATGTTTTGATAATTTAAAGTATCACCAAGTGTGCTAACATTACACTAATTTTCTGTTTAGATAAAGTCTTTTTAATTTCCTTAAGACTATTTATATGGAACTTAAGTTTATGAATCATAAAATAAGTAGTTTTTTTTTATAATTTACTATCAGTTGTCAGTTTGTTCAGTTTGTCATTTTTCATTTTCCTTCCAATTATGTACTATTATTTTGGCTTTAATGACTAAATTCTAGTAACTATAGAATCTTTCTAATGATTCGATTAATTTATTCTATAAGTACTAAACTATTAAAAAGGAATTTTAATTCTCAGTTAGTGATGATTTTTCCCAGTCCTCAGCCACTGATATATTACTTTCTTTTTTTTTTATTATTAATATATATTTTTATTAATCTCTTTCCAAATTGTTTTTTTTTTTTTTATTTGTATAATAAAATACCCCTTTTATCATCTAATATTGTATAATACAGTCTATGCATCCACAAACTCAATTTTTCGGGAAAATATTTAAATTTGTAGAATAAGAAAATAATTATCATTATCTTTTTTGATTTGTAAAATATAATACTTTTCCGCTCATAAATATATATAATCAGTTATAACAACATTAATATATGCAATGAAAAATAGAAATAGTATAATTTCATGTTAACATAATGATTGCCACATTCTAATTATATCACAAGTATAGATTAATATAGATATAAGCTGCAAGATAATTATGTTAGATATTATTTCGGCCATGGACGATCGTTCAAAACTATCATATAATGTAGTTCGCTAATTATACGTTATCTGCAATAGTCCTTCAGCCAACAAATTAAATTTCATATTCTCATGTTCTGCTTGCAATATCATTTGGCATTTTTCCCAAATGGCACTTAAGTTACACACATATTTAATTTCATCTTCCTTTTCCAATTGTATTTTAATATAACTGATTTCACTGTAATTTTATTTTACTGAAGTTCAGAATTCTACTTTATGAAAGACTAGCAATCTTTATTTTACTGGAAATGGCAAAAAAGAGGCTTGCCATCAAAAAAAGACTTATGCAATTTACAACAATACTGTTAACACAAAGAGACTTTATGCAACCTTGACTTACCGTCCATCCTCCTCCGTCGGTGTCCATGTCGCAATACACGTTCAGTGGTTTGATTTTGGTGCCAACAATCGGCCATATCGTATATACACCGCTCTTGTTTTGCCCACTCGCCAAAACCGCTGAACAATCCCTTGGCTTGGATTCAGAATCATTCCGTTTCAGCCTATTGTGGAAATCGATCGACTCCAACATGTTACCTGAAGAATAAAAATTATATAAATATATATAAAAAATTATATAAATATATTTATTTCGATTAATAAATAATCACAAAAGGAAGGCATAAAGTCAAACACAAGCACATGACACAAAATAAAGATGTAGAATCTTGATTAATCCAAAAAATGTGTAAACTTCTGTATCTCAGAAATGTGCTTATTATGTCAAAGCCCAATTATGTTCAGAAATGTGCTTTTATGTAAAAGCAAAATTATGTTCAGAAATGTGCTTTTATGTCAAAGCACAATGAACAAATTTTAAACAAAATTTTTCGCGTAAAAAGACTATGAAAACTTTTATTAAAAATGCATATATAAATGTCACAAATCAATGCTATTTATACGAAAAATTAGCAATGACATTTTTCTGAAAAAGGAATATACTTTATAACACTAATAAATAAAATAACATTAGAAATATGAAACAGGGTGTTTTCTTAAATATGGTATATTTCTCGATACATTTGCCAAGATAAAATATGGCAATTTAACCTTTATTAAGGGGGATTTAAGGTGAACCATCTAAGCATCCCCAACATTAAGGTAACCCATTTAAAATGAAATTTTCCAAATACAATTAATGAAATATTCCAAATACAATAGGAAGCTTTATACAGCTCAATAGGCATGGGAAAATGCCACAAGTGATAAATATGAAACTTCAAAAAGAAGGAATTGATCAACGTACTACGAGTACTTATAGCCATGGGAAATACAAATGTTTAAAATCCCAAGCCAAAACATGAAAAGTGATTCAAAACCATACTACAAAACACATCAAACAAAAGCCAAATTCTCCAGAAAATTCAATAAGTCTAACGTTATTCATGAAGCATTTCAAAAGGTAAGGGGCCCAAAGTACCATTTTTCGTCAAAATTTGGAATGGAGTTTTATTAGCTTGACCCTCATTTTCGGATAACGTCACGGACCCCTAACCAAGACAACATCATATTCACACATGATAATAAACACTTTAAGACTATACTAGTTATCCAGTTTTTGTGTGTAAGCTAGGCTACAACATTATGAGGATTTGATTCCATTTCGTGTACAATAACTACTTTGGAAAAGGAACAGACTCGGGGAAGATTATGATAATACCTATCATCAATAAGATACACTCAAGAGCCAAAACATTATGACGACCCCTACATTTTGCAATGAACTCGCCTGGATGACGTGGAAGGCACGTGATCAGGTGCAAGTGGTATTTAACTGCTGCTGGAGATATATATATATATATATAGCAAATATATATATATGGCCAACTCGTTATTGACAGGTGGTCATAATGTTTTGGCTGTTGAGTGTAAATAAATAGCTAGAATTTTCTGAGATTTCTGTGTTCCAGAAGATCCAAAAGAAGATTCTACATTTTTAATTGTAAATAATTAATAATTATATTTTGCTATTCAAAATCAAGAATCCTCATGGTTATTTGAAAGTTTCGGCGCGTAGTAGATTCTTATTTAAATTTTCAAATATTCGACATTTTTTACTGTATTCAACATTCAAATAAACGTTATTTTTCATATATTTATATCTATACGTACTTTGAGGTATTGTTGATTTAATTTCCGAAATAATATTCCTCGTCGACGTCAAATAATTTTCCAATCTGCTCCTTGTAAGACAAGGCGGAGGATGCATAGCACCATCATCTGTGAAAAGAAATCGTTTAAAATTAGTTGTTAAATTAGAGCAGGGATTTGCAGACTAGTGAAGATCACCATTTAATTGTAACTAGAGCGCGGCTTACCCGCACATGCAATAAAAAAAACAGTTCGAAAATTACATAGCACATATATATTTCATTTTTTATACTTAATAATAATAATTAATAAAACATAATATAAAAAGCAACTAATGTGTTTCATGCATGATATTAAAGTATTTTTTTAGTATTTGGTTCGATTGTATTTGATAACCAAGCGCAGAAGTGATTAGTCAACATATATATATATTTTTTTTTGCACTTCATGAAGAAATGAGGTTAGAATGGTTATATATTAATCCAAAAATACACTTACGCATTTATATATTATTTAAAAAAACACGTCAACTTTGTTTAGCGCAATTTTAAAATAAGACCTACTTTTGTCAATAAGTAACAGAGAAGAAAAAACGATTATGTTGACAAATATCTTTTATTCAGGCTAGCATGTTATTGAGCAATAATCTACAATTAAATAGATATATTGAAAATATTTGACTTTTTTTATTAAACTATATCAAAATTACGTTCTCTGTTTTAATCCGTTTTCGAAACTTGGAAAAGAAAATGACCAGTTATATTCGTTTAGTAAAATAGACACATGATGAAGTAGCCTGCAGTCTGTGGATTCTTAATTATAGTATAGTTTTAATTACAGTATGTGTATTAAATTAAAATATAATTATAGTATAGTACTTAATTAAAAATAAATTACTGAACGAATTCTGAACGATTCGTTCATCCTACAAAATGATGATAGGATGAACGAATGATATTTATACAAACGCTGTAAAACAAAGAATCTCACCATCTTTTTATTTCCTGTGCGTTTAAAGCTTACAACGTTCACTAAACTGTTTGTATTGATATTTTTTTGCTTAAACATGCATAATGTACATGACAGCAAATAGTTTTCTAAACAAATTGAAAATTATTTTTAAAATTTAGAAAATAAACGAGAAATTATTGACTATTGAATCAAAAATGTACATGATTAACATATTATTAATAATTGATACTATTAAAACATAATTAAGTAAATTAAACGATAAAGCATTGTAATTATATTGAAAAAACTAAATTAAACTGATTGTAATATAGTACTCACATCATTTCTTTTCGAAATAATTATATAAATTAAAATTTAACTTTTAATTTACTGTAATTAATTCGTTTTGCTCTCAAAATTATGTGACGATATCACAATAAAATTATACCAATCTAGTCATTTTGAAAAAAAATTTAAATGCTTGGGGAATTGATTTGTTATCTTCATAACATGTTGCCTAACCTCACTTCCTCAAAAATATATCTCGTTCATTTAAAAATTGGATTACTGAATATTACAGGCATCTCATCAAATGAATTTATTGAAAGTTATTTAATTTGTTATTCACTAACTTAACCTCTTTATTTTCAATTTTTTCTAAGATTCCTTCCATTCATTTAGAGATTTCTTCCTAGTTTCTTTATAAACACAGATTTGCTATATCGAATTATTACAGAAATTATCACATTATCAGAATGTATTTTTGCCAGACACTTTTGACTAATATGATTAGAAAAAAGGAGCTTGAATATTTTTATCATTATAAAGAAACTATAACCATTCTGTCTTTTATTTTAAAATTTACCTGGAATATTTATTTTTTAGTTGTTGCTTTATTTTGGTTCTTAGTTGTATGTGTTAAACGCAAAATGCATAATATTGCATAAGGTAATAATAAACATATACATAATATGCTGTTGTTGTTGTTGCTTATCCCCTTGATTTAGAATCCTAAACCAAGTCCAGTAGATCATGCTGCATCAATAGATCGTAAACTGTCCTCCTCTCATTCAACAGTTGCCTCACAGAGGCACCAATACAATCGATGAGATGAGAGGGAGACGCGATGGTCGAACAATGACAAAGGGTATATGTCTTCTCGTCTCCATTGAACGTCAAACTCTTAGTGTGGCCAGTCCTTAGTCTAGCTAAAGCCGTTTGAGCAGATCTAGGACAGGAGCACTGCAAGGACATCCCAGGATATTTAGCGGCGTACCATGCATGAATTGGTGGCGACCTCCAAGAGGTATTCACTCTGGCTAAAGTCATGGAATGAACCTCTGAAGCTAACAGATTGGAAGAAGAAGCTTTGGGAAGTTCGCACCCTTCCCTAGCGAGCAGATCAGCAATTTCATTTCCGTAGATGCCCACATGGGAGGGAATCCACTGCAAGCACACCGATCCGATCTGGTCCAAAACAGCTAGTTTAGAAACTATATCCTGCCCCAATTTGTCCAAGATGCTTGGCCAATCTTTCAAATACTGTATTGAGCTCTTACTATCAGTCAGAATCCAAACATCATGTACTTTAAAGTCTAAAGCTAGGCTCAGAGCTTTGCTTATAGCAGTTAATTCTGAGCGGAATACTGAGCTGTGGTCCGGGTTTCTAATACATAATATTATTGATATATATATATATATATATATATATATATATATATAACGCGACAATTTACAATTATATCAAACAATAATAAATATATATAAATACAAAGTACATATTTCAGAGACATTTGTTGTACTGGCATACTGGTATCATAAAAAGGCAATGATATTCATCAAAGACTTAAAAAATAATAATAATGAAATTAAGTAAAACTTCTGCTGCAGTTTTCATTAACATCAATAAAGAATATTTCGAATTATTAAATAATTTTTTTAATAATAGATATTTTCTTACAAATAATACAATTCAGGTAAAAACAGTTCCTATTGGATCTTGGCAGAAAAATTATACCTGGATATTTCTAAATGTAAAAATAAAATTCTTTAAAAATAATTATTAACAATGCGAGTTAAAATTTTTCGCACTAAACATTCTTCTTTTTTAAAAAAACATTTTAAGTGATTTTAATCTTACTTCAATAATATTTTATTGGTTTTTTTAGAAAATTATTTTATTCTGGATTTTCTCAACGTAAGTTCTTTCTTATGCTTTTGCAATCTATTTTATGCGTGACATATTTATTGTACTTTTTTTAAAAATGGCCTTGGTTGTATATAGTTCAAGACTATAATCAGGTGTTTTTTCCAGTTAGCTAATTCATTTTGAATATCTATTAAAGACTGCAGAAAAGCGTATTCTATAGCAAAAATATAACATGAAATTTTACTTTGCATTGAATTAACAGCAAGGTCATTCATAGGGGAGATTGATTTTTAATGTTAAATTATACATTCGTTGACAACTTGATAACTTCCTTCGGTAAGTGTCACAAAATAATAATTATCTATTATTTTTATATTTAATTCTGTATATCTCGCTATTAGATGTATGCAATAGCTTTTTCACTCCTTAAAGTTAAAAAACCTTTCAGTCTTACATCAACACTATATTCAAGTTCATTTTGTTTCGTATTTTTTATTCTAATAGTCTCAAGGTAAAACTGAGTTATTGTGTTATATACACTGAGGCGTAAACCTATTTCTTGATGAAGCCATCCTCAGGGTCTTTTGAGTTTGGGCTATTCTAAGTTTTTATTTTTGATTTTACTGATTTCTTCTGATTTTACGGATTTCGTGAGCAACATGTTTCACACTCTGTTACTGTATATATTTAATGGGTTTTTTATTTCTGTTCTTTTTTTTTTCTTATGTTTATCCTATAATTTTCAGTTTCGTTGCTGCAGCTTATACATACTTTGGATATTAAACAATTTCTTTCTTTTTTCCTTTTGAGAAGTGCGAATGTGAGACACTTCATGGTTTTTTATTGAGAATTCCATGATAGATTTGTAATACAATTTGCGTGTAGAGAATGCTATTGTAGAGTTTGTTAGGCAAAATTGGTGTGTTTCTAGTTTATTCTTTCTCAGTTCTCCTTTGACTTTTATATTGATATGTTCTTTGTAACTATATAGATAGATGAATGAACTAGTATAGAAGCTGTCATTATTAGAAGCTGTCATTAATATTTGTTATTGTTTATCATCTAGATTAATGGTGAATGGATTATATCTACACCATGAATGCATTATATTTATATCACTGATGAATGTATTATATCTACATCATGAATAGATTATATTTATATCACTGATAAATGGATTATATCTACACCATGAATAGATTATATTTATATCACTGATGAATGAATTATATCTACACCATGAATGGATTATATTTATACCACTGATAAATGGATTATATTTATACCACTGATGAATGGATTATATCTACACCATCAATAGATTATATTAATATCACTGATGAATGGATTATATCTACACCATCAATAGATTATATTTATATCACTGATGAATGGATTACATATATATATATATAATATCACTGATGAATGGATTATATCTACACCATGAATAGATTATATTTATATACTGATGAATGGATTATATATACGCCATCAATAGATTATATTTATATACTGATGAATGGATTATATATACACCATCAATAGATTATATTTATATCACTTATGAATAGCATATACCCACAAAAATGGTGAATAGATTCGTCCAACATTAGAACCAATGAATTAGCAGTTGAAATCTACCAATTGCTAAATCTACCAGCTGCTAATTTGTATAAAATAATAACATTATAAGTGAATTTAGAAATTATTTAAAGAGAAGGCGAGGTAGCATTCTCTGATTACTTAAAATTTCAGGAGTTTTTTTGTTGATCTAGTAGTAGATAAAACATAAAAAATGAGTTTATTGTCAAAACATTGATAAAACATGCAAATTGGTGATTATATTATTACTTACCACAGACAGGATAAAAATTTCTGGCTTTAATCAACATATCTTCCGCTATTTCAGTCAAAGCAAGGGCTTTTTCTATGGTGCCACATAATGTTGTGTCATTTATAGATGCATAACTGATTGATATAAGAGTGAGAATGCTTAAGGAATAAAAGTAGAAGTTTTGGCCTACAAAGAAAAAAATTCTAAATAAATTGCAATTTATTAAAATATTTCAAAGTTGAAACAACATTTGCAACCTGCAGTAAAATTTTATTGCGTATATTCAACATGCAAACATATGAATTGATGTTTCCCAATGCATTAGTAAATTTGGTAGTATGTGGGTTATTTATGAATTATAGATATTATTTATACGATAATGAAATGTGTTTCAACAATATTTTTACCTAATATTATTAAGTATCTTTTTAATAATAAAGATTAATACTTATGAATACCAAAAATATTTTTTTCTTTTCTGATACTGATATTTATACTAGAATATTAATTTTCAAAATACAATATTTTGTCTTCAAACACTATTTTTTATTCAAAATTACTAACTATTAGTTCTGAAGTTCCTTTATTTATAGGAAACCTTTTTAAAAATATTTTTATCTTTCTCCGATTTAATAAATGATTTAATATACATAATTTATAAAAATTAAAAAATACAACAGTAATTTTCTGAAATTCGAAATCAAATTATAAATATTATTCTCAGTTAATTATTCAAATTATAATTGCCATTTTCTTTACAAAATTAAAATTTTTTTTCAATGTTAAACAAGTTCATCGATATTTTTTTTCTTTAATTAATTATTGTTTTATATGTTTTAAAGAGATAAATAGATTTTAAAAAGTTATAATTTTAATTTTCAATAATGCAATAAAGACAACCCGATTTTATAATACGAACATCAAAATACTCCTTCATAATATATGATATAAAATTATACACTTTTAAAAATTTGTATGTATAAATGGCTGAAAAATCTTAAATATTTTTAAAGCATTTTGTTCCTTACACACACATATATATACAATATTTGAAACAGACTTTTTAAAATTTTTAAAAAAATATTATAACATTTGTTTTAAAAAGTAAAGGCCAACAAGTTTTACTGAAACCAATAACTAGCAATAAACCATAAAATTAGCAATAAGTTAATAATTACCTTTGTACCATTTTCAAAAATTTTAATTTCTTGTATAAGCTTCTTCTTAAAATCTGAAACAATAAATTAATTTAAAATTAATATTCAGAACAACAAAAACATAAATAAAATAATTGATTGATTGAAATTGTTTTTAAATAAATATTTGCTTTCAAACTACGAATAAATTCCCTACTTTCAATAAAGTCTTTCCAATACGAATGAGTTAGATAACTAAATTATCTAAAAACTGTGGGAAAATATAAATAAAATTAGAAATACGAATCTATTGTATGTCGCACTTGGTGTAATCTTATTTATAAGCTGTTACACTTAATAAGACTCTGGAGCTGCTGTGATAAAAAAAAAAGATCCTCATGCGTGCTTAAAAAAACAAACAAAGGAAATAACTTCCTCTAAACCCGGAAAAAAAGTAGATGTATCTAAATTTTCTTTTCTTATTTTGACACGCCAATGAGTTATTGCAGTTTTTTTTAAATAACCTTTTAGCGGATGATATAATTTATAACAATAGATAATTTGTGTTGAGTGTCACTTTTCGTCAAATTTGGATTTTCAAATTTTTAATGCAGCCCTTTGTGGGGTTTTCATTGAATTAAAAGATGAATGAGTTTTGACACGTAAATCGAGTGGTATGAAATACAGGCACGAAACGTTATGGCGTCACGAATCATGTATGCCATTAAATATCGAATCGTCGCCAATTTCTCACCAAACTGGCGGTACAATATACAATTTTATATTGCTGTAATATACAATTTTTACAATATACAATTTTATATTACTACAATATACATTTTTTACAATGTACAAGAAACTGCAATATAGTGTTTTTTAACATTGAACAGTCCCGAACATGTTAGTTAACTGAAATCATTAAATAAATCTTAAGAGATGTTTTCATATATGCCGTTAAATATCGAATCACCAAATTCGTCTCACTAAAAGTTCTCCACTAAACTGGACTGATAAATAAAACGGAAGAAAACTCCAATATAAAGGTTCTGATAGATTAAACAGTCCTGGAACTTGCTAGTTAACTGCAATCGTTAAATAAAACGGATTGAACATTCTATCAAATATCGAATCACTAAGTTCTCACTAAACTGGAGATAAAATAAACTTTTCAAAGCAGTTATATTCGGAGGACATTCTATCAGTGTTTTCGTATAAAACGTAAAAAAAGAAGTAGGTTCTAAAAGTAGTAAAAGAGATAGTAGCCCAAAAGTCATTCTAAGGTTTCAAATGCTTATAAAGGCCAAATATTATTATTAATTTTTCGAACGAGTAAACTAGATTTGGAGAATTTACTATAGAAAATACACGCTTTACAACACGCCAAAATGGATTAATTCTATTTTGTAAAACTGAATTTAATCATTACCTCTCAACGAGCTCACCTGATATGATGGTTCCAGCATGAATGCCGAATCTTAAAAGGAAGTCTAGATAAATAACTGTCGAATTTAAAGGAAATGCTTATGTAAATAGGCCTAAATCTTAAAGAAAAGTCTATGTAAATAAGCATCAAACTTGTAATATTCATGTAGAAAATGCACTACTACGACCGTTATGAAAACATTAGAAAGAGCTGATCTCTGAGATGGAGTCTGTTTATAAGATGTAATTTTATAAATAAAACAAATTTATTACAAATAATAAATTTATAAATTTTCCAACTATGATATTTCTTATGTCAGGGAATAAAAATATTGGACAAGAAGGTTTATTAATTGTTGTAGAGTGACGTGACTGTTGTAGAGTACTGCGAAATATCTAAAAAGATGTCTATATAAAAGAAATCCTTTAAAAAATTATATGGATTTTTATGTATGTACATCATTTTAATATAACATTTTATAGTTTGCTTATATATCGGCTACTATATAATTTTGCTTATTATATCGGAAAATCGAGGGTGTTCTTTATTGTTGCTCCTGCTGATTGATGTTTAGTATATTTTCCAAACATAAAATACATTAGTCAGAATACAAATTAATTAGCTAGTCTTCATAAAAATGCAATATTATTTATCTTACGAATCTAAATGTTTAGATATAGTGTAACATTTATCATTTGAATTGTTTATTTATTTTATTACAGAGAAATTGTTGTATCTATTGATCATACTAAATATCTTGGTTAACAAAAATAATTCTTAGGATCAAAGATCAATTGTCTTTATATAATGTGTATCACCAATTAAATCATTTTTTAAAACACTTTCTCGTAATAGTTGCATACAGAGGAAATAAAGATAACGGCTTAGAACAGTTTATTACTAATTAAAACATTTTGTGTTTTATTAATGAGATACTTATCCTGTCAGCAAACAGTCAGTTTAAGATGACATGAATATATTCAATATAATTTTACAATTGTAAATGAGTCTGTAAATTAACGATAATGAATAACAATGTTTTTCTTTATTCGTAAAGACAAAGTCCTTTTTGTAGATCAGCATATATATGGTAGTATATATATTTTTGTAGATCAACATCATGAATATATTCAATATAATTACACATACGTATATATATTTTTGCATAAGTCGTATTTCGTATTTTTTCACATAAGTATATATATTTGTTTAGAATTTTCTCATATAACCGAGAGTTTAAAACGATTATGTACTCTTTTAATATATATATTATATATATAAATTAAAATCGATGGGCCCGAATGGCCGAGTATCTAGCGCTCTGGCGCTTGGTGCCACAGGTTTCGGGTGCGAGTCCCGGCGTTGCCCTGGATGTTTGTAGTGGTTCGGAACCCACTTTAAGCCGTAGGTCCCGGTCTCCAGTTACGGGTGCTCCATCAGAACAGA
Organism: Caerostris darwini; assembly: GCA_021605075.1. NCBI lineage: Eukaryota > Metazoa > Arthropoda > Arachnida > Araneae > Araneidae > Caerostris > Caerostris darwini. The sequence goes on from BPLQ01015326.1 coordinate 38,414, forward strand.
AGCTGCACCCCTCTTCCCTCCTTCCATGAGGGACACGATAACAACAACAACAATTAAAATCGATAATTCCAGTTATATGGCTTAAAATACATTGTAATATAGAAACAAGCTAAATTATTAAATTCCAAGATTGTTAGAGATTCTAACAAGAACCTTTATATTATATCCTCACCACTGTGCTAAAGTTCCATAAATATAAAAATAAACTAAAAAGTCTAAAACAAATAGTTAGATAAGAAAATAAAGAACAAATGAAATACAAATGACAAAAGAAAATCATTTCCTGTCTAATACACTTTATCACAAGGAAATAAGGCAATAAAGAATGAGTAAAAATTTGTCAATGTACTTCCGGCCTGAAGTAAATACGCTGAATTCAATACGCTGAATTTAATTTGTGTTATATGATAATTAATTTTTTAATTCAGCAGTAAAATAAGTCAAATATTATTTTTGATGAATGAGTAAATATTTTTATAATTATTGTAAGCAAATTATTTTGATTATTATTAGTAAGTAAACATAATGAGTCATTTGAAAAATGATTTAAAGTTTGGTTAACGTTTAGCTTTAGCTTAAATCTAAGCTTTAGCTAAAGTGATTAAATTAAAAACGAATTTTAAAATTTATATCTAATTTTACTAAAAATAATACTAATTATCATAAATATTTTTTTAAATTTAAATAAAAAATAATTTATTCATTACTTATAAGTCAAATTATAAATTGAATAATTTTTTACCTTTTAACCATCTAAAAAATATTTGATTCGATGAAATAAATTAAAATGTTTTCAATGAATTTCAAAAACAATAATAATTAATTAATAAATAAATAATACTGATCACATGATTATGATGATGATGGTGATGATGTTTTACAAATGCATCTCATTTCGTTGATTCATGCATTTTTTTTTATTGTTTTCTGAACAATATTTCAATGTTAATTCATAGAAACTTAATCACACATTCGTTAATAATTCTTATTCATACATTCATGTAACTTTAATTTATTACCATTTCTAGTATATGCTATCTTTATTTGCAAATTTTACTGGATGGCAAAGAAGAGCATATGAAGAAAAAAGGCTAGTATAGTTGACTTACACAGTATCAATTTCAGTACGTACACCTAAATATAAATTCTAAAAATATGTTTCATGTTCCCTCGGTTTTTATAAGATAATTAATAAAGAACTTTACGTCTGAACTTTTTGCGGTTTTTTTCTTACAGAAATTTATTGTGTGGAAAAACCATTTAAGAGTGATTGCATTTTGGCACGAACTCTCCAGAACGGAAGAAGAACCCGCCTTTAATGGAATGGTGGAGGAAATTCAATCTCAGACTGTGAAAATCATAATCGAAAAGTCTGTTATCTGTCTATGTTCTCTATAAGATTGATTTTAAAAGATGGAACCATAGCACCATAGTAAACACAATACCTCAGTACCGCTGTACTGCAAATAGTGCAGTTTAGTGTGCGTGTGGTAATAAAACAAAATGTGTATAATCTAATACTAAGCATCAACTATAAATCGGAAGTAGCCTCCAATAACTGCAACATTTAATAAACACAGTAGAAGTTACTGAATTGTGTTTAATTCATCACAAATATATATCGAATAAATTGCCTGTTGAAAATTTCATGATTTCAATTTTTTTAGAAGTCAGTTATTTAAGCTACATAAATTGTTCAAAATGTGGAAAATTGGGTGAGAAACTGTGAAATGACTAAAAAGAAGTACTTTGCTTTGTTATGCTGGTTGTTAAAAAGTTGAAGAAAGAAAAAGTGTTTAAAAAATTACTAACAGGTGATTTTGGGATTAATTTATTTTTGACAACTTATATCAAATTTTTCGGAAGTCGAAAATACATTTAAAATGCAAAATGTTATTCGCTAAATAAGAAGAATGTTATCTATTAGAACTAAATAAATAAAAAAATATGATTACTCATGTTTTTACTAATATTAATACACAAATTTTAGTAAATTTAGTGTAAGGAAAGGAATTAAAATTCTCAGCTTTCAAGTAATTCTTTTAATTGAATGCTTATTTCTTACATTTATCAAATAACTACAGATTTTAAAAATTTAAAACTTACAAAATCATTTTTATATATATATATATATATCTTTAAAGGCATAGCTGTATCCATACTAAATCCATACTAATTCAAATTCAAAATCGAATAAAGTTTATTAGCAGCAACTCAAAATTAACAACAAATAAAATTAATTCAGATAATTCTACAGTTTTTTCAATTTATACAAATATTCCTTAATTATTATACAAAAAAAAAAATTAAACAAATTTAAAGCTTATGTAAAAATCAATATTATTTTCTAAACAAAAATCACCTTTTAAATAAAAAATTTCAAAACCAGTTTATTACTTTAAAATATAAGAAGTTTATCTATTTTAATTAAGATCGGAATATTTTATTGTTGCAGAGATCTCAGGAGAACTTTGATTATAATCTTATTTCAAATTTTCCGCAGTAAAATATGTGTATCCCTTTATTCCAAACCTCCTTTCTCAGAACCCTGTTAATTCCCTCTCCAAAGAATATCACTGTATCGACAACAAAACTCATTAGCAATGAAACTATCTAAACAGTCATTTTATACCGAGAACTTACAAAGAAAAGGCATCATTATCAAATTATCACAATGAACATAAAAACATTATATTAATAATTGACAATTCAGATTGGAAAGAGGAGAAAGGTGTGTTGCTGAATTGAAAAGATGAACTGTAACTCTGAGTCAGAGGTTGCGGAATTTCAAGTAACATTGAACTAATATGCTTCCATTGTTTTCAAAATTCTTTGGAAACTTCTGCACCACTGCACTAAAAATTGTCAGGATTTTAACAACTGGTGCTTTCAGATTCAACTGAACAGGAAACTCCCGATATAGTTCTTTATTCTTTAGAAATGCATGCATGCACTGTCAAATGCATTTGAAAATGCATGATGACGAAAGCACTGAAGGATCATGTAACATTCCATGGACAGATGATGAATACTTTTATTTCAATGGGGTAGAATTTGGCGGTAGAAAATTCGTCATTCGCTTCCGAAAAAATCCGTTGACCTCTCCTCACGTAACAATGTGGTTTGGTTTTTCTCAATTTTTTAATCAATTTTTCTTGGAACCCTGAGAAGTTGATATGATGGTGGTCACGTGGTGAAGGTATCCATTTTTAGAAAAATTCTATCATACCAGATTCGCGTTTAAGTCAATGTCTTAAAAAAAACATCCAAGATGTAGCAACTATACAACAAGGGGTCTGGTCGAGCTAATAACTAAAATAACTAAAAGTATATTTTAATACAAAAAGTTATATAAAAGATATTTTTTGAAACAGTTCCACATTTTGGTGAGGAATTAAATATTTATTAAGATCGAACTTTAGTTTATTAAGAGAGTAAACATTTAAAAATACACAGGCAAATATTTTATTCAGTGTAATTTATTACGCATTAAGAGATTAGAACTTTTGCAAATAACACTCTAGCTTGGATGAAGTATCCTTTATTTTATTTACTTCCTACTCTTAATGTGTTTGACAATCTTAGATAATAGCCACTGACGAATCGAAATCGAATATTTATTTAGATTTAATGTGATTTTCTAGAACTCCTTATATATTTCATTGGATAGCAAAAAACATGTAGAGATTTGCCAATTCGAATGCATTATCTAGCAATAATAAATTTTTTTGTTATTTCTAGGTATGTAAATCTTTATGGATCGGCAAATATTTACTGAGGTCAAGCATTTTCAGGTTTGAATATAAAAAAAAAATGACAAATAAAAACCATTTTAGTCACTTTTGTGCTTAGTTCTTGGGAAAATGAAGCTAAATAATAAAATATATTAAATCAATGTAATATTATGCCTCAAATTTAGTTCTTCTGTTATTTTATTACATTATTTATTTTATATTTTGAGGTGTATAAACATACAAAGATTATTTTATCATTTTTTTTGTGCAACTCATTGGACAATTTACGATGAATACATGCAGCTAGTGGACTTATTAGATGACAAATATACACCATGGAGATTTTCCGTCCAAAACTCCCTCTAGTCTCATCAAAATTATACATTTTACTTACAAAAACTTTAATAAAAAGCACAATTTACATTAGTTTAAAGCCGTTTAATTTTTTTATTAGAGAAATTTCAAAATATACTGTAAAAGAATAATTTTTACTATTTATTAAATGTATTTGAACATGTTTTTGTATAAAAAAATTTAAGAAAGAGACTCCTCTTTCTAATACGATTATTTTCCATTCGTATTTAAATCTATTCGTCCATTTCGTATTTAAATCGTTTTTTAATCAATGGTTAATTTTTTATTTGACTTCTATTGATTAGATAGCACTGTTTATGTTTTAAACAACTTTTTCCTTACAAATACAATAAATGAACACTGTAATGAAAGACTTTTCAATTAAAATAAAAATTGAAAGACATATTTTTAATCAGGAATATACTTTCTCGCTTCATTGAATAATTATAAATTATCTCGGTATAAATATTGTTTTTTAATTTATGAAAAAATAATAAATTATAATTAAAATAACGTTCAAATACTATTTTAAATACAATTTTCTAATTGCGATTTCTAGAAATTATTTCTAAAATACAGTTTTGATATTATTTGCTTTAAATATCTGAATTAATTACAAAATATATGTAATTATTTTCATTTATTAAAATCATAAAATAATATGTTATTTTTAAAAATAATTTTATGTTTTATAAATGTAAGTTTTATATAAGATTAAAAAATGTACATCATTCAATTAATGAATAAAGATATAAACCTAAACCCAAACATGCATTAAATGTCCAACAAATTTAATATATTTTTTAATTTTTAAGTATTTCAAGTGTAAAAAATAATTCCAATAGATTTAAAAAAAGTCAGTAAATAATATTTAAAGTCAAAATCATTCAGATCAAATTAAATAAATTAATTTAATTAATAAAAAAGGCAACAACAAGAAGGCAACACATTTTTGTTGAAAGACCTTTGTCAATCGTATTCATATTATTATGCATTTTTATAGATCATGATGCATTTAAAAATATAACTTTTAATCAACATAATGTATACCCAAGTAAGCTATTGTAAAGAATAAATATTTATTTTTGCCAAATTAATAATTTGTTATCTTACTATTTTATGTACTCCTTTTTTCGTGTGAATTAAATATCAGTAACTTAAAAAATTTTATGACTGGGGAGAAAAGGAAATTTAAAAATTATATTCAATTTTAAATTTTATTTTACTGAAAATTTTTAATAAAAATAATTTGATTGTTAAATTATCCAGCAATGCTTAATTATATATGCTTAATTTAATCTTTACCATCTGATATTTAAAAGTATTCTAATTTCAATTTATCTTGAAACATTTTTTATTTTATTTAAAAAATTGTGTATTTATAATAAGCTTACACGCTGCTAAAACATTGGTTTAAATAAATTCACATATTTTTTTGTTTATAACATTTTAAGTAATCCACTTAGATATTAAAAATAACGTTAATATTAAAATCAATTAATTAAACAAAATTTACTATTTCAAATGGGAAATTAGTGGAAGAAAAATTGACATTTAAACAAAAGATGAAACCATACCAACTTACTAATTCAATTTTTAAATGAAAAAGCAGAAATATCAATAAAACAATTAATATTCTAATAAAATAATTAATAGTTTTGTTTCAGAAACATGAAAATTAATACCATTCAAATATACACAAAATGAAGTAAATTGATATACATTATCCTCAAATTTTTCAAAATATAAATTAATGAATGACAAGAAAAATATCAAGAACTTACTTCGAATTAATCAAAATATATTGCAACGATATTGAAATAATATATTATAAAAATTTATATTAATAATATTATATAAAATTAATATCTGACAATTTTAATGAAAATATATGTATAATATCAATAAAAATTTTAATATCAAATATTAAAAACAAATAGAAAGTTAGAAATAATTTAGAAAGTATAATTGAAAAATACATTAAAAATATATTTTAAAGATTTTAATCAAAAATCCATGTACTATATAATACATATAAATACAATACCCTTTTTTTTACTTTTAAACAAAGTAAATCAATTCATATGTTAATTAAGTCATTAATTTTACAAACTTAAAAGCATAAAAATAATAATCAAAATTAACTGATAAATAAACAAATCATAACATTTGCTGACTAGTTTTTTTTTTTTTTGAATAAATTAAGATAGCTATCTAGGGTTGGAATTAAAGAATATAATTACTTACAAAACGAAAACTTCAAAAAATAAATTAATTCAAAATGTATGTGACAGACAATACAAGGCCAAGGTTTTGAGTTCGTTTCAAGTGACGGCCAATTATATACTGATACGAGTTGCTTGAACTCGCTTCAAGTAACTGAGCAAATGTCGATATATTTTTTTTTTTTCTCCTCCTCCTCTCAGATTGGTTAACTGATATATTTACTGGATGATTAGGGTTTTCCGTTGCATCCTGGGTTTCCCGCGCTAAAACTGTGTGTTAACGAAACCCTTTGTTAAAAGCATTCTCACAGCCTGAGAACTATTTCCATACAAAAGAGAAATCTACCAAAATGATAATAGGGACAAACAAATGTTATCTTTTAGTGGTCACGTATCCACGAAAATATCTACGAGTAATAGTATTTATTTATTTAACATTATTTGAGTTTTAAGAAGATGAAAGACTGAAATGATGATAAAAGGAGTAGGTGTTAGAATAGAGATAAAAAATAAAATCAATAACTACGAATCATACTATGAATGTTACAAGAAACTTTAAATACAATTATCCATTATCCAATTGTTTTATTTTAAAATGAACTTTATATATATTATATATATATACATATACTTATTTATTTATTTATTTTTATCAAATAAATTGATGGTGATCCTATTTTTTTTATCTCGATTCTGACACCTACTTATTTGTATTATCACTTCAGTTTTGCATCTTCTTAAAACTCAAATTACGTTAAATAAATAAACACTATAACTCTAAAATATTTTTGTGGGTACGTGACCGCAAAGAGATAGCATTTTTAAATATATATATAAGTTTCTTAATTCTATATAGGGAATCATTACATTGTTTTTTAGCTCTATAGAATGACTGATGGTGGGAGAGGTGACAATTAAGTTCTATTTGTAAACAATAATAATTCATTATTATTGAATTTTATTTATTAAACTTCACTCATTTTTTTAAATTTAGATGATATGCATTTGAATTTCAAGACCCTTTTGTAATGAAATTAAACTAATAAATTCACATGATATATAGACAAAATCTACTCATAAATCTAGCTGGGAAATCATTTAAAATACTTTATTCTATTTGAAAATATATTTTATTTAAAATAATATTGATTAATCGATAAACTAAAATTGCGAAGATTTATTTATTATTATTAACTTTTAATTATATATTTCGATAGAAATTAAATATCGAAATAGAAATGAAATTATAGAAATAAATTAAAAAATCAGTGATTTTAAATGAAATTTTTTTTGACAAAAATTTAACTACGTATTTAAAATAAAAATTTGCTGATTATTCAAATTATTCTTAGTTTAAATGTAATATTATTTTATACAAATAATAATAATAATTTAAAATATAAATATTTTTTTAATAATAATATTTATATTTAATTTAAATAATATTATTTTTAATTTTTAATTTTTTTTTAATTTAAAGAAAGTTATAGTTTTTATACTTTTGTGATTTAAAATTTGTAAATTTGTAATTTACCAATCTAAATCGATATTTTTGTTTCTTTTAAAACTGATTCATTACTTTTTAATTGCTCATCATTTTTTCATTTTAATTTTTAATGCTTTTTATTACTGAAGTTCATGCAAAATAGATCTTATGAGATCTTACATGAGGAAACAAATAATATCATTATTTAGCGATTATTTTAATTATATTTATGTTATTACATACAAAGGAATATAAACAATTAATTAATTAAAACTTACTAGAAAAGTAATTTAAGCTACTTAAATTTAATATAATATAAGAACCAAATATTATAGTTATTTAAATAATAAATGCAAACCTGCCATATTTTTAGAAAAATTATGCTATTTGCAAGCAATATCTGTTTCCTGATTAATCAGCATTCTAGAAATACTTACTTTTGAAATGAAACTTCTATGATCGTAAATATCAAGAAAGTAAGTGAAGTTTTCGATTTTCTAATTGAATTTCATGTTAATTTGAAATCAAGGCAAGACCTTTCAAATTAATTTCAGACATTATTAAAAGCAATAAAATTGCGTAAACTTAATCATAAATGTTACATCGCCTTTGCGGGTGTAATGACGAGATAGGTGCAACTTAAGGAACAAGGTTATTTCTAATTTAGAATTCCAAAACGTCATTTGGTGAGGAATTTTCTGGTATTAAACGGAAAAGTAGTTAGCATTTATTAAATAATTTAACAGCACCGGTGCTCCTAACTTCGTGTCTGAGATTTCAATGAAGAAGTTTATTAAAAAATAAAAATATGATCTATATTATTCCAATTGATATATTTTTTGTGCGCAGAATATTTTTTTTATCAATAAGAAACTTCTTAGATTTCATTTAAATTGTAGAAATAAAAATCATCTCATCATTCTATGTAGTTATATGCAGTTTTTCATGGTCTCATTAATTTTCAAGATTAAAAGGTAAATGAAATTTTTCAGATATCGTTGTTATAATAAAATTTTATCTCCGTCATTTATTATGATACCATAATAATTTTTTTAAAAAGTTAAAATGCAAGATGGCAGCTCTTATTTTTCATTTTCATGTTTTGTAATATTAATATCGCATTTAAACTTAGTGTAAAAAAACTTAAATAATAATTTAAATTTCTTTTTTTATTGTTGCCCAGTTTTATATTTAAGGTAATTTAAAAAACTTTTAATTTCATCATTTTAGATGAAATGCAAAGCTATTCTTAAAACAACATTTCAATATTCCTTTAACAAAAAAATTTTAAAGGAAATTGGTGTATCCCAATAATTATGATACCAGACACAATTTCTTTTCTTTTAATTTTTCCCCAGTTTTATATTTAATATAATTTTCACAGCCTTTGCATTTCATCGCTTTAGATGAAATGCAAAGAAATACTTAAAACAACATTCCATTATTACTTTAACAAAAGTATTTTAAAGGAAAATGGTATATCTTAATAACTATGATACCATTTTGTGCAAGAAGAGTTCAATTTTAGAGTAATTTAAAAGGTTTCTTTACATGTAATATATATATATATATACAGAATAATCGTATATAATTAAAAAAAAAACTAAAAAGAACTTTCGACATAATTCTCAGATTCACAGAAAAATTTATTGAGTAATTCGATGGGAAAATCCGATAAAAATTTTCTTTTTTCAAAATAAAAATCACTAGTGTTTTTCTTTTCTTTTGACAGATTATTATGTAATAAAAATATGCATATAAACATTAAAAGTGTTCATATTTTAAGTTTGAAAAACAATAAATGATTATGTGCGTATTTACTACGATTTAAAATGTGAGCAGGAAACCAAAATTATATTCATGTCTCACGCGACGTGCTAAATTAAAGTGCATGCAAAAGTTAAAATCATAATTAGAATGTAACCTTAATCATCAATGCTGATTCTTGACTCAACATTGCCAAGATTTAGTCTTTAAATTGGTATAATGCGCTTTTTTTTACTGTGTTTAAAAATAAACATTTTAATTTACTTTTATTAAAAGAAATCCAGCATAAAAATTTGCCACGAAAATTCCATATTATACATCGTTATAATGAAATGGAGAATATTTACTTTCATTTAAGGGTTAATAGAACTTTAAATTTTAGTTAATAGTACTTTAAATAAATTTATTTAATTTATTATTATTTATAAAATAAAATAAATACGCAAACTAAATACTTTTCAAGGGACATAATTAAAAATTTTTTTTTAATAAATTCACTTCTTGAGTGCATTTTGGGGCAACTCTCTCTCTCTGTCTCTCTCTCTCTCTCTCTCTCTCTCTCTATATATATATATATATATATATATATATATATATATAAACAGATAATAAATTAATTAACAGAGAATATATTAATTTTAGTATATTAACAGAGAATAGTGGAAAAAATAACAGCAAAGATTACGCATTATTTAATCTCATATGCTGGTGCAATGGTGATTCTTTGTATGAGATTACAGAAGGAGTGGCTTATCTAATCTAAAATAAAAAACAACCAAAAAGAGAATATGATGACAAATTGGTCAGTCACGCCTAAATGGAGGTCAGTGATTGACACAAATACGCTACTCATTGAGTAAGATAAGATATTGAATGGCGTTTTGCGTAGGATCTTGATTATTGACGTAGTGATGACCAAACATTTCGGAGAAAAATCAGAAAAAAAATAACACGTGTTTGTATTATAAGAAATAAACGGTTATATTAATTTATAGTAACACTATATATTAATCTCTCCTTTATCTCGCACTAAATAATTAGTTCGAAAATTCGGAATTATAAAATAAAATATTTAAATATAAAAGATGGATAAAATCAATAAAATTACAAATAGAGAATTAGTATTACCTGTTGTACGTTAATGTCTATTAATATCAACATTAAAATAAAAACCTTTAAGTACTGTGTAAGTTTTCTTAATTACGAATTGAAACATCAAAGCACTTATTATAGCGAAATACATGTTCAGGAAATGCTACTATTTAATTACACAGACTTTATACAAGTATTTAATTTCTCAAAGCAGATAACCATTAAAATAAAATCTATAACCCTTTTTACTTGCAAAGTAAAGAATAAAAAAGATATTTTAAAATGAAAAAAATTACATTTTTTATTTTAGGTTTCACACAATAATAAAAGTGTTTAAGTCGCTTTTCAAAAAGCATCATTTTTAAATTAGTGTTGGATAATTTTAATATTCAAATGAAGATAATTTATTTTCTAAAGAATTCACTTAATAAATTGCTCTGAATACTTTGTAATTGTTGTGATAATTTATTATTTTTAAATAAATGTGAAAAAAATAAAAAAAATTTAAAGTTATTTTAAATAAAATTATTTATTGATTATAAATTTCAACCATTTTGTTGATTAAAAAAATGGTTGAGTCTGATTGATTTGTCTGATTAAAAAAAGTCACTTACATGTTTTAAAAATTATTTTGAGGTTGAATGACTATGTCACAAATTTCATACAGTTTGGAGGTAAGAATTCAACAAATAAATAATAAAATAAAAATAACATTCAAATTCTTGCTATCAATTTGAATGGAATATATATTTTTTTTAAATTGAAATCATAATATTCGTGTTTTTAAGGAAAACAAAATGCAAAAAAGCAAAATTATTATTAATTTTAGTTCTTTTTGTGAACTTTAGTTCTAATAACGAGTATAAAATTAAATTTTAACTATGTTATAATTGTTTTAAGTATAGTTTTAAACATTTATAATGTTAACTAATTAATATAAATAAATGTCTAATTAATTAAATATTAACTAATTAACAATAATAAATATTAAATTAATTAAAAATTTATTAACAGTAAATGTTAAATTAATTAAAAAATAACTAATTAACATTAATAAATGCTATAACTAACTATAATGCTATTTATAACACTTATTAATGCTTTTAGCTATGTTATAAATGCTTTCTTAACATTTTTCAATTATGATTCTTAGTAATAACGTAAGATGAGGACTTCTATTAATGATTAAGAAGTAATAATTTGCCCTATTCCTAATTTATTAAACTATTAATTTATTAACGTATTAATTTATTAAACTTAGCAAAATGGAAAAATTAAGAATAAAGTTGTTTATGTGCATAAAATAATAATTGAAAATATTAAAAAAAATTTAAATATTCATGTTATACAAGTTATTAGTTATTAAAAGTATATATAATTTTCAATTTTGTAATTTGTTCAGTCTATATAGCGCGCGCGTGTGTGAGAGAATGCGTACCTGTGTTCCTTATAACTTTATAATTATACCAACTTTCAAAATATATGTTTACATTTTTCTAACTTTCATTCTTTTAAATACTTTATATTTTAATTTCTCTGGTATATTAAAATTTTGTTCATTTCCGAAACGTCCTTAAGTAAAAGATTATATTAGACTTTCTACTGCCACGAATGATTGAATTTTGAGGTTAACATTATTATATCGAATTTATTTTCCTTAAAAATTACCCAAATTTTTTTCAACTTTATCCAGATATTTTTTTATTTAATTTAAAAAAAATAAAATTTAACTAATTTCGCTAAAATTGGACAATGACGGGTTATATCCTCTAATATGTAACATTAATCATATGAATCTGAATTATTATAATATAGGTACATAATGAATAATTATTAGAATAAAGTAAATTACTCAAATTATTAAATTAAAGTTTAAATACATGAAATAAATTAAAAGCATTTGTCATTATTAAATATTGTAATATTTAAACATCCTTTATTTGCACTTCAGAAATAGGCACATTTGTTTTTTATGTAAAGAAATAAAAAGACAATAAGTCAATTATTTTAAAAGGATTTACTTCACTAAGTAAATATTTAGTGTGTTTATTAATTAAACATAAAATTAAATAAAATATTTATTAATTAAACTTATGTTAGCTTTATAAAACTTTTGTAAAAAGTTAAAAGTTTATAAAATAATAATTTATGTTTTTTTTTTTAATTTTATTTAATTTTATAAAAAATTTATTACTAATAATTTATCTTGAAATTCCTTAGTTGTTAAAATTTACTATGATTTACTTTACGTAAAATTGAAATAAATAACCTGACATATTTATGCTGTTTTAGATATTGTGAAAAATAATTATTATTATATATTATTAAAATATTATTTAATCAAAGGAATATATATATATTATTAAAATATTATTTAATCAAAAAAATAAAAAATAAATGACCGAATATATTTTAAATAAAAATGTTCCAATATTAGTCCATCGAAAATTTATATCAATAAAATTTATGATAAATTGAATTGAATTTATTGAAATTTATCATCAAATGTTAAATATGAATAATTATAATTAAAATAAGTGCAAAAAATTTGCAATAGGGAAAAACAGAAAATAAGTGCAATTGGGAAAAACATAAAAAAAAATTATAAAATAAACGGAATAATTTTCAACTAACTAAATAAATTAATAATTTTTAACTATTCTGGAACAATTGCAATGCCTTTATTTATTTTTTGAAACATGAAAACCCTTAAAAAAATTATAAATTTTAAAATAAAAATTAATTATACGTATCAGTATTTATAGAATCTAAACATTTAAAAGAATTTGAGAAATAATTATAAATGCCTTGCAATCAACAGAAATAATCTAATTAGCTTTGAAAGAAATACATATGTGGAATTTAATAGCATCCTCATCAACATTCTAAATTTTTTTTTCTTTTGAATTAATATAAATAACACATAATTTTTATACAATATCATAAACTCCATGTAGTTTTAATAAATGCTCTCTGATAAATCAGAAAACAATCAATTCATCAGCAGTTAAACTTTAAAGTTATTGTTATTTATATTAAGTTTAAAAATAAATTTAAATAATACATCAATATTGAAATTTATGTTAAAATGTTAAATATGAATAACTATAATTAAAATATTTGCAGTAAAGTTTACCTCAAAGTCAGCATGCTATCTCGGGTTCTCACGCTACACTAAACACGGACATAAGCTGACAATCGAATGTTATATTTTGAAATGGGCGGAATCTTGCACAGGTGCAAGAAAGAACGGAAGCTGTTCTTGCAATTTTAGAACATTCAGCACGAAGAAAAGGTTCTATGATGAGTAACAAAAAATAAAAAGACAAAACGAAAAATCTTTTGTTTTATGTCAGATGGGACAAGAAAGGTCGTTTCGAGAAAAAAAAAAATTCCAGCTCGACACGAAACAGAAATTGCCATTGTCATGTTTTCAAATAGTCGGCCATTAACACTGACAGACTACGTGACATACGCACCGTAAATGCGATATTATTTTGAATGACTGTAATTTTGTAAAATGTTTGCAGCATAATGAAGTTTTATTATATAAATTTTTACTAATAGTATCCTTAAACTCAGTTTACAAAAATAAATCTTCGTATATAAGTTGTTGTTATAAATTTCAAACCAATTTTAGTGTTACGTGAGAAAATCAAGTCTTGCACGCTAATGTTTCGTCTGATGATTCTAGTGATTACTATTCTTCAGGAAAAATAACGTCTAAAAATAGCCCATATTTGAATGCCATCACAACCTATTTACAATTCATTAATAATCAGTATTAAAGTTTTATTATTTTAAGTGCATGAACTGAATATAATTTGCTTTCTCTGTACCTTTTTAAAAATATTTTCTTACCTATTTGATTTTCATATTGTATAAAGTTATATACTGTCCTTTTTTTTTTTTTTTTTTAATAGATTAAAATTGGATTATTTGTTCAAATAGTTTTTTGCAAAAATCATATTTGATTCGTAAAAGAAATGACACAGCATTTTTGAGCATCATCATTATCATAATGCTTGAGAATGCATTGGACAACGTATCATGGCTTTATGACTTCTTACAAATTGTTTCATTATAAAATAAAAAAATAGCATGTATCGAAATAAATTGGAACTCAAGAAAAAATATAATTGAACCGTTTTTACAAAACAAATTATCAAATTAAATAGATAGAGCGAAAGTTATCTTAAAAGTGATATATACAATAAATCTAAAGCCGAAAAACTTATTTACATTGCTAAAAAATGATTTTTGTTTTGTTCAGTCATTCCCAATTTCAAATATAAACACTATAAAACAAAAGAAAATTTGATGGGTTTTGTAAAAGAAGGAATACTTCAATATTTTTTTTAATATATGTTTATATTTTTCAATATTTTTTAATATTAATTAATTTTTAATATTTATATTAATTTTTTTAATATTTTTTAATTTTATTTAATATTTTAATATAATTTTTAATCAATATATAATTAATAATGTAATATTAATATATTTTTAAATTATATTTTAATATATAATACAATAATGTTACATGCTATTAATATTTTTTAATATTTATTTATTTAATAATATTTTTAATATATATGTTTATTAATAATAATTATTAGAAAACAAACTGAATTTGGCATTTTGAGATCATCGTAATTTTGGAATTTTTAAAAAGGCCGCATAACTAATTTTAATACAAGAATATTTTTTTAATATATTCATATGTTGGTCGGCTGCAGGTGAAAACATTAAAGCAGACAAAATGACCTTCATAAAAAAGGTGTGGCAGAGGTCTAGAAGTTGAAACAATTAGATAAGTGTGAGCCACGTCTATTTTTCTATGAAAAAATTATCTTACTCTTTTCTATGTAATTATATAAAATGGTAAAATAAACTAAACACAATGTATTAAAATAAATGTTCATATGTGAACATTTATTTTTTAAAAAAAATCTAAATAAAGAATATAAAATCTAAATTTGTAAAGAAGAATCTAAAAAAAAATACTTACGAATTGAGAAGAGGCCTTTTAGTTTCTCACGGAAAAAATAAGCATCGATCCAAGTCGTTTTATATTAAATAGGAAATTAAAGTGCGGAAGTTAGGAAATTAACGTCATATTGCGGTAAGAAAAACCACATGGTATTTCATGATACGCGCTGCTGTTAAAAGTGCTATTGAGGGCACTAATTAACGAAATTGAGGGTGTGTTTCTACGGCATGCAACACAGAGTGGGAGTTTTACAAATGTTATATTGTTTGTATGAAATGCTTTTTCCAGAATTCCATCATTGAATATCGTGAAATGTGTTTTTTTACTTAGTTAATAATTTTTTGAGCAATCAATACTGGAGTCAACATCGAAAAAAGTTTTAAAAATATCGTTTAAATTTAAAAATATATTTTGATTGGTAATTTAATGTCTTAATTAAATAGATTTCTATCAAATAAACTTTGAAAACCAAATTATTTTAGAACTTCAAACTCTAAAATGTAAAGGAGCAAAAAATTGCTAAATATATAATTTCTTTATAATTTTCTTGCTTCTTTCGTATCAATTTGCTTATTGATTAAATGTTTGATAAATATGCTAGTTTAAGATTTTTTTCACAGAAATTCATATCTGAATACAAATATATGGATATATAAATTAAAAATCTGCCTCACTGATTCTATAAACAGATAAATAATAGCAACATTTTAATAAATAAATTAGCTTTAAAGAATTAGCTGATTTTTTAAACAATAAATTATGAAGCTAAATTAACGATTAATGGTGAACTAAAATATGAAGAAAAGTAATGATTAATGATAAGCTAAAATATGAACAAAGGTAATTATTAGTGCTAAACTATAATATGAAGGAAAGTAATGATTAATGGTAAACTAAAATAGTAAAAAAAGGAAAGATTAATATTAAACTAAAATGGGAAAAATACTGAAATGTTGTTGTTAATATGAAGTTATTAAGCATGAAATGGACTACTGTTGCATTAAAAGGAAAAAATATACTCGGAAACACTTAAAGCAAATATATTGTTGAAAACATTTAATGTAATAATTATTAAAACTATAAATATAATAGTAATTGTGTCTAAATAAATCCAACCAAGCAATTTTAATTTTACATCGAATTGAAAATATTGTACAATTTGAAAATATGCATTTAACTCTAGTATATGGAAATGTTTTCCTTTTCTTCTAAATTTTAGTACTTGATTTTAAACAAAAAAATGCATTTTTTTTAAACGATTAAAAAATTATATTCATTGTAAAATTGCCCGTCAAATAATGGATGTTTTTAACGAATTGCATTCTATGCGGTTGTATATTACAAGAAATGACGAAAAATGTTGTATTTAAATAAGGGAGTTTCCATTCCATTAATGAGTTCTCCTAAAGCTTGCGTTTTATTGATACAAGTTTTTTTATTCACTCATTAATTAAGGTGCAAAACTTTTTCCATTTGTAGAAAATTTTATACAAAAAAAAAAGGCTAATCATTGTAAAATGTGATGAGATCAAATATATTTTTTCCTCGTCATCAGCGAAGCTTCCACTATACCACGCAGTAAAAGAAATTTTGATAGAATTCTATTTTACATGTATTGCGAAATCATTTACACCCAAAATTAATTATTTAAGGGAAAATTTATTACTCAAAGTTTTTTAAATGATTTCTACATGCAGTTATTGAGTGGCGGAATAAAAACACAGCTTCATAAAATTGTTCGACTAGCGCTGGCATCTATGAGAATAAAGAACAAATCTTAAAATTGTCTAATAAAAGAATAACTATTACAATATAAAAAATATATAATTAAAATTTATAAATTTTCGAAGAGTTTAATAGCATTTAAAATTAAAAATGCATTCAGCATGTAAAATTTAATATTAAACACACATAAATTCTATTAACTGAAAGTTGACTTGAATTAAAGATTTAATATTCGGATACAGTCAAAACAATTATATCTGGAAGTAATTAATTAAATATCCATATAAAATTTCAAATAAATGTATATAGCGATTTTTCTTCTAATTTATATAATCGCGTAATAATTAAGAACAAAAATTAATTAATTAATTAAAATAATTTTTTAAAAGGAATCCGAAATAAAATACTATTCTATCAAACTTTATTTTCTCTAACATATTCTAAAATCTGTATTTATAATATTTTAAATCTTAAAAAAAACACAAACCTATAAATGCAATACAGCTGCTCCAATAAGTAAAAATTGCTTAATCTGAGAATTTTCATAATTTTTGTGAAATAAAACTACATTTCTGATAAACCGATCTGACTTTTACTAAAAAATAAAGTTTTCTAATATCAGTCGTTCTTTTTCTCTTACTGATGCCATCCATGGTTAAGAATATTTTTGCAATATAAACTCCCAAGAATGGAACCAAACGATTTTTAAAAACTGTTATCAATTATTAAATTGAGAAATAAACGATCTGCATTTTAATTAATGATATTTTCCTAAAAAATATTAGTGATGTTCTTTTTCTATAGTTATCTATAATTAAAAAAAAACTTACAAGTTAATATTTCTAAATTCTTTAAAAAAATTCTGTTAAATAATTATTTTAATCGATTATGAAAAATAATTATCTTAATCGATTACTGAAAAATTCTTTTTATTTACTTATGAAATCCGCTGTATATAAATGTCGTCTGATGTTAATCGTAGTGACATTTTGTTCGTTTAGAAACATTTCCTTCTTTTTAATTAATTTATTTCTATGAATAAAAAGGAAACGATTATAAATGTTAAAGGTGAGTAATATCAAATGTAAAAGTAATAATTAAAGCGTTTTAAAATATTTTCTATATTCCAACAAAAAATATATTTAATAACAATAATAAGAATCATATTTTAATTAAAAGAGATAGAAATGTTTTCCTAAAAACATTGGCCAGGAACAGGTTTCTGATACCGGATTTGTTTTTATATGTTGTGAAAGAAAAGTCTTATTTCCTTTTGTAATTGAGATGGAGGTTTCCTTTAAATTTTATATGCATATAAGTCATATTCGGATTAAAATGTTAAAAGTATTGCTTCCTTTTAAAGGAAACTACTAGGAGGAAATTCAGATAATTCAATATAAAATTAGTATGATATTTTTCTTAATTTAGCGTTCATTCCAAGGTTAATTAAATATCCTTCCTTTTGCATGTCGATAACCATCAATCTGACATTTAATAAATGTCAAATAAAAAAATTAAGAATTATTATATTTTAAAGTGCGTGATAATATAGCTATGAATAGAAATAATAAAGAATATTGGTTTGATAATTTAAAAGAGTTCCTTGTTTTAGTTAGTATTAACAGGGAATATTTTGTAACTTGCTACGATGTTCTTTAACATAACATGCAATATAATTCTATATTAAAGTAGCCTCTAATTATTAAGCATATATGGAAATAATGAGAACTTTTTTTCGATAGGAAAAGTTCTCATTATTTCTATTCTTTATATTTAATTTTATTTAATTATATCTCCCATTTTGCAATTTCAAGTTATCGCTGTTACGAAAAATTACTTAAAAAAGATGTTGTTTTCTGTGATTGATAAAGTTGTACTTTGAGAAACTGTATTCTATAATAATTTTTAAATTCAGTATCTATTTTAAATGTTAACCTCATATTTATAATGATTTATTTATTTTTGTTTAAATTTATTTTTATAATTTTTTTTTCAACATCAGTTTTGCAACTAACCTTTCTTTTTTAAAGATTTTAAATATTAATTATGATTTGGAAAATTTTGCGGTTTATTTAATCGCAGTATTTCATAACTAAATTAACAAAAATAATAACTGATAAATCTGTTGTTATTGCCGTGTATAGAAGGATCTTTAAAAAAATCAATGTTTTCAATTCATATTTTCGTTTTAAAACCATAAATTCGGAATAAAAAAAATTGATTATCATAAAATTACAAAAATATTTGAACTATCAGGCTCTATAAACTTTCCTTTAATAAATTCTTTAATTACCTAATTTTAAACATATCCTTTAAAACAGCGGTTCCAAAACTTATTTGACCTACAACTAAATTTCAGAAAAAAAAATTTCAACGCCACAAAATCCACATTTTTTAAAAAACCCTTCCAAATATATGGGATAAAAATTTGTATATCTGTATATATCTGTCTATGTCAAAATCATAGTAAATAAAGATGTAAAGAAGGCACCTTACGGGTTGAAGTTATAATTTGTTTTATTAAAACCAATTATAGAAACGTTCGAATTACAGACAAAAAAGGAAAACGAAGGATAATATTGAAATAAAATTTACAAATAATACTTATCCCACCCCTTATTTTTACAAAACGCCCCAGAAAAACTTACAAAAGATTCGCCCGAAACAATTCTGAGAACGGAGCGAACTTTCCGAAAAGCCATAGAAAAAATGCGCCTGGGGCAATTATTCCTTATTCCTAGGCAAATATATCATCCAGTACTTTAAAACACACCTCATTATTTTTAAAATTTATAAGCAGTAAGTACTTTTTAATCCGGCATTCGATGGTGCTGTATTCTCTATAATCTGGCACTGATCGAAACTTTCTCTTTCTTATTTTTTTCATTGCGATTCGGACATTTGTTGATCTTGCCCGCCAAATCACAACAAAGCACTACTCGCATTTTCGTCCGGTGTTTATCATAATTATCAATTTTCATTTTTGTAATAGAGTAGAACTCATAAATCTACAGATCTCATAAATTTGTGTATAATTTGCCTTTTTTTTGAAGAAGAAGAAGAAGAGAGAATCATTGAAGCAGAACAATAGGATACTTTATAAACAATAACGCTCATGTCTTGTTGCCGCAGAGTAACTTGTGTTTAATTTAATAACTTTTCTTTTCTGCTGTGTTTTTCATCAATGCAAGAATATTCGATTAAATTAATGTTCAATGAATGAATTCTGATTTTGTAGTAGCTAGAATGACGAATTGGACCTGACGGCCGAGTGACTAATGTTCTGACACTCGGTGCCACAGGTTTCGGGTTCCTGGTGGTGCCGTGGATGTTTGTAGAGGTTCGGTATCCACTTTAAACAGTAGGCCCCTGTCTAATAAGATTGTAGAGCGTTGGCCATAGGGTTGACAACCCTACCTTGTAAAAACACACCATTTCCTGTCTTGATATCTGCCAGTAAGCAAACAGCCTTGGCCCACCATGGGGCTGATGTCCTTCAAAATTGTGCGACCTGATGGCCAATTGGCTAGCGCTCTGACCTTTGGTACCACAGGCTTCAGATACGAATCCTGGCGATGGCATGGATGTTTGTTAGTGGTTCTGAATCCACTTTAAATGATAGATCCCGGTCTAATTAACCTAAAGTGTACACAAAATGACCGTAGAGCGACAAAACAAACCTTTAAAATTGTTTACACGTTCGATAATCGGCAAAATCCCTAATCAACCGTGACCGTAGTTGCTAACACGCAAGATTAAAAAGCGCCTACTTTATTTCTTTTTGATTCTGAAAAATTCTTTATCCTATAATTTTATATTGAGAAAAAAATAAATAAATAATTACACGTACTAATAACACGTATTAAAAATTTAAATCTACTTATGAATATTAATATTTTGTAGAAAAAAAAACCCCATCTCAGCTTAATCAAATATAAAATGGGAGTGAGAGTTATTTCAAAATAAAGTTTTTTTTTTCTAATGCAGCTGGCAAACACAGACAGCTTGGTCTTTGGATGCCTTAAGGCAAGTTCTGCACAGATGTACTCACTTTGCATTACCCAGGTGGCGCGCGTAACTTGAAGATAAGCCACGGACGCGGAGTAACAATGCCCCCACAACGCCCTACGATCTTATTCGACCGGGACCAACTTTTTTAAAGTGGATTCCGAACCACTACAAACAACCATGGTACCGCCGGGACTCGAACCCGAAACCTGTGGTACCGAGCGCCAGAGAGCTAGCCACTCGGCCATTCAGGCCCATTTCAAAATAAAGTACAAGAGCCTATTTTCAATGTAGAAGAAGAGCTTTTTCACAATACATCTCGACAATTTTGAATCAATTCGAAATTGATTTTATAGTACAGATTTTTAAAAATATTGACGAATTAAGTTATTTAATATATTTTTATATTATATAATAGGTTAGCCTCTTCAGAATGGTAAAAAAAACTTTGACATACAGCTTCAAAAAATTAAATAAAAAGTGATTCATCGCCAAATAAGCTTGCCAGTCAAACTTCCGGCCTACCCTTTATTGACAATAGTACAAACCATTTTGCAACGCTACGGGTTTTTCCTGCACATCAATGCTTAAAATCCAATTCTCAGTTGTGCTTATCATTTCTGAACGCAATAAGAATCAAAGAATCCGCTGACGCACTACGTGCGATTGAAGAAATTACCATTTTATCACGACACAATAATTTTAAAATACAAATCAAATGATTGGAAAAAAAGAAATGTAATCGAGATTTTTCTTCTGATAAAAATATTTATCAATTTATTATCGATATTCTTATTAATTTATTATCGATATGAAATATTTGATTCCACTATTTACACTTCGAGCATAATCACAGCCACTTCAAATTTAACCGCAAATATATTCAGTTTCAAAAGATTTCAGTTTTTATTTCATAGATTTCTTTTATAAATAAAATTTTAGGATGACTTATAAACTGTATGAAAACAATACACAATAGCTTGATAAATATTATATGAATAATTCTAACAATTGTAAATTACGTAAAAATTGCGATAAAATATATCAATGACAGTGAATTTCTATTATAAAATTAATTACAATTATAATTTCTAGTAAGAAACATTTACAATGCAAAAATGTAATAATAAGAAAGAAATATTTACAATTCGAAAGTTTATTAGGAAATATTTAAATACTCCTAGTAAGAAACATTTTATTCCACTATTTACACTTCAAGCTTAATCATAGCCGCTTTAAATTTAATCGTAATTATATTCAGTTTCAAAACAATTTCAGTTTTTATTTCATAAGGTTTTTTTTTTATAAATAAAATTTTAAAGTGACTTAAAAACAGTATGAAATCAATACACATTAACGTGATAAATATTATGTATTGTTTATATAATTAATTTCAACAATTTTAATTTACATAAAAATTGTGAAAAAATATATCAATAACAGTATATTAATTACAATAGTAAATTCTAGTAAGAAATATTTACAATACGAATATTTTATAAGAAAGAAATATTTAAATACTTCTAGAAAGAAATGTTTGATTTCACTATTTATACTTCGAACTAAATCATACCCATTTCAAATTTAACCGCACTTATATTCAGTTTCAAAAAATTTCAGCTTTTATTTCACATATTTTTTTTTTATAAATAAAATCTTAGAGAGGCTTATATACAGTAAGAGGTAAATACGCAATCCTCATCAGTGGCGCAACAGCCCCATGGTGGGCCAGAGCCGTCTCCTCTCTGCCGGATTTTCTTTTTAAGGGGCAGGGTTGTCAGCCCTACACCCAACAGTCAAACTAAACTGGGGCCTACTGTTTAAAGTGGATTCCGAACTACTACAATCATCCATGTCACCGCCGGGACTTGAACCGGGACGAAACCTGTGGCACCGAGCACCAGAGTACTATTCATGATGAAAACAGGCCCCAAATACGTAAGGCCTTAATTTCAACAATTATAGTTTACGTAAAACTTGTGATAAAATATATTAATGGCAGTGTATTTCTATTATAAAATTAAGTAATAGTAATTTCTAAGAAATATGAACTAATCAAATAGAAAATTTGTTTTTATATTATGCAACCATAAGGTACTTAAAGAAAAAAAATTGAAATATTTAATTATTTTTGAAAGAGCTCATAATAAAAAAATTGCATGTTTATTTTTTTAATTAAAAGTAATACTGCATTCAATAAATGCAATAATACTAAATGTTTAAGTATAAAATTATTTATTCTTGAAAAAATCGCACATATGCGATTAAAATTCAGTTCTTTTAATTTAGATATATTGGATATTTATTTTATATACATTCGTTGACTATATATATTACCTTTTTGATGTTTAATTTGAAATTGGAAATAAAAATATTTAATATTTTTTAAATAAAGGAAATGTGTACTTTTATTTATTGTCTTTCCTTTAATATATTTTCCTTTTTGAAATTTTGGAAGAGAAAATGTTGGTAAAAAATTGATTTTGCTTTATATTTTAGCTGTGGTATTAACCACAAAATATTTTAACATTATATTATAGTTTATTACACTTATGTCTTATTTACAGTAATTTCTTGGCTTATTATTTGGTAATATGTATAACTTATTTTTATATTATAATAAAAATATAATGCTACAAAATGGATTGCAAATACGAAAGATTTTATTAACGTATATAAAGAAAATATATATATATAATATTTATATCCATATAACTGAAATGGAACCATTGGAATTATCTCTGCCAATGGGACATTTTTAAATTCACCGAACCATCGAACATTCCAGGGCCCAAAACTTGAACTTTGATACTGTCATTGACATTATTGCTAATCAGAAACCGCTCCAAAAATAAATTTTAATAAATAAAATTTTTACTAAAATAAATGGTAATTTTAATTCAATACCCCCTTTAAATGAAAAGTTTATACTGTCAACCAAAAATAATATGTATTTTAGGTAGTACTTTATTAAAAAGAAAATGCAATGATGATACATTACATTGAGGGGACTCCATTCGAAAAAATATGCCACGGGACTCAGATGGTATAGTTACGCCTTTGTGCAGTCTTTGATATACATGAATTGGATGAAAGATTTGTAAACTATGTCAATGTATTTAATTTTAAATATCAACTCAATTACAAAAGCAGTTTCACCACCTTGAAATTAACTAGGTCTATTAATCATCATGGGCGAGTATAAAGTCTTGTTACGGGTTACTGGAAAACACATTTAGAAAGGAATGAAATCCGATTTTTTCGTTCTATGAAATCCAACTTGTGCAAGATCAAAGAATGGTCATGGTCTTTGGATTCTAAAATGCAATAGCAACTTTTCAACATTTGGTAAAAAAAAATTTTAACACTTAAAAGCAGAAAGTACATAGATGGTATCAAGATGACCTTGGAAAATCCGGTGTTGTACAACAACATACTTTGCCGCCCTTTTGACCTAAAAACCTCTTTTTGTTTTATGGTGCCTTTTTATCTAATTTCAGTGTTTTCATGCTGATAATATAGATCTATATGATTCCACGGAAATTTGAGATATTGAAGGATGTCCTAGAGTTATTTTTTCTACCCATACTCCTTTCATCGAGATATGACATGCGGAGGCAAGTTTGTCTTGACTTACTGACAATAAGTTTTTTAAAGCATAAAGTGAGTTTGCACCTTATATTTTTAAGCAAAATATTACTTTTCGATTTTATATTAAATGCAAATTTTATTTGTTCACTCTTTTCAAAATCAAACAAGTTTCAGAGGCATTTTAATTCTGCTTCACATCATTATTTGGGGAGAACATTTTTAAGAATGTCTCGCAATCACAGTTTTTAATAGGAGACAATTTTGTCTTGACTTGCTGAAAAGTTTGTTAAAGCATAAAGTAAAGTTGGTCCTTATATTCTAAGCAAAACATTAATTTTAAATTTTATATTCAATGCAAATTTGATTTGCTCACCCTTTCCAAAATAATACACGATGCAGGGATATTTAAATTCTGCTTCAGTCATTATTTGGGGAACCTTTTGTAAGAATATCTCTCAGCCACTGTTTTTAACAGCAGACAATTTTGTCTTGACTTACTGACAATAAATTTTTTAAAGCATAAAGTGAGTTTGCACCTTATATTTTTAAGCAAAATATTACTTTTCGGTTTTATATTAAATGCAAATTTTATTTGTTCACTCTTTCCAAAATAAAAAAGTTTTAGAAGCATTTTAATTCTGCTTCACATCATTATTCGGGAAAACATTTTTAAGAATGTCTCGCAATCACAGTTTTTAATAGGAGACAATTTTGTCTTGACTTGCTGAAAAGTTTGTTAAAGCATAAAGTAAAGTTGGTCCTTATATTCTAAGCAAAACATTAATTTTAAATTTTATATTCAATGCAAATTTGTTCACCCTTTCCAAATAATACACGATGCAGGGATATTTAAATTCTGCTTCAGTCATTATTTGGGCAACCTTTTGTAAGAATGTCTCTCAGCCACTGTTTTTAACAGCAGACAATTTTGTCTTGACTTACTGACAATAAGTTTGTTAAAGCGTAAAGTGAAGTTGCACTTTATATTTTTAAGCAAAACATTACTTTTAGTTTTTATATTAAATGCAAATTTGATTTGTTCACTTTTTCCAAAGTAATACAAGTTTCAGGGCATTTGAATTCTGCTTCACATCATTATTTGGGGAGAACATTTTTAAGAATGTCTCGCAGCCAAACTTTTAATAGGAGACAATTTTGTCTTGATTTACTGACAATAAGTTTGTTTAAAGCATAAGGTGAAGTTGTACCTTATATTTCTAAGCAAAACATTTCTTTTAGATTTTATATTTAATACAAAATTGATTTCCTCACTCAATCCAAAATAAAACAGGTTTCAGAGGCATTTGAATTCTACTTCACATCATTATTTGGAAAAATATTTTTAAGAATGCCTCGCAGCCACAGTTTTTAATGCGAGACAATTTTCTCTTGAATTACTGACAATAAGTTTGTTAAAGCCTAAAGTGAAATTGCACTTTATATTTCTAAGCAAAACATTATTTTTAGATTTTGTATTTAATACAAAATTGATTTGCTCACTCTTTCTAAAATAAAACAGGTTTTAGAGGCATTTAAATTCTGCTTCACATCTTTATTTGGGAAATCAAGAATGTCTCGCAAGCTTTTAATAATGAATTCAATGTTATTCAACGAAACAAAAGAGGTATCATGGAATACGTTGATTACTATACACTAAAAATAAAATATGCCTAGCAATTTTTTTCTTTCATTGTCACTTTTTAGTTACACTGTCATTTTTAGTTACACTGTCATTACACATTGTCACTTTTTATTATTGTGTCTTCCTAGGTGGTTACCTAGGAAGACAATAATATTTGCAACTATTGAGAATTTTTCACAAAAATGTGAAATAGTAAATTCAAACTCAGCATCTGAATTAAAAAAAAAAGAATTTTGTCTTTTTTAATTACCGTTTAATTATATTGTTATATATTATAATATTATAACATTATAACATACACTCAAGAGCCAAAACATTATGACCACCCCTACATTTTGCAATGAACTCGCCTGGATGACGTGTAAGGCACGTGATCAGGTGGAAGTGGTATTTAACTGGTATTAAGTGGTGGTATTAATCCATGCCAAGGCGGGTTGAAACTGTGTTGCGCGCCTAAGGTGGGCCAACTCGTTATTGACAGGTGGTCATAATGTTTTGGCTCTTTAGTGTATATTACATTATTACCATTTAATTAGTACCATTCCTCACTTAAATTAGCAGATATGACTCAGTTTAGCTCATCTACAGAAAATAAAACGTTTTCAGAATCTAATAACATGAAAAAGAAATAATTAAATTTATTAAATATACTAAATGTTTTCGAATCACAGAAATAAACTGATAAACATAATGATTATAATGAATGACCGGAAAAACTTTTAAATTTAATTCAACAGACTAATATGAAAACTATACATGTAAAAGCAATCCTAATCGCACATGCAAAATATTTAATAAAATATTTAATAATATATAAGAATAGAAGCAAACGATAAAGCCAATAGTGAAATATCAAAATGGCGGTAGACTCGAAGTATCAGTCGAGAAAACATTTCGTATGCATGAAAAAATTAATCACAATGGTAGAAAAACGAATAAATAGTTACGACGTTCATTATTTCACATTCATAAATATAACAAAAAGACATTAAAAAACGCCTGACATCATTTGGTAGCAATAAAAAAGAATGTTGGCTGAATAATAAACAAGTAGGCTTCTACAAATAAAAAATAAGAATTTTTATTAAGAAATTACTCACAATTTTGTTTATGCACCAAATAAAATTAAAGAAAATTCACAGGGAAAAACTGAACCTTCACGTGTTATAGATTATTTATAAATTTCAAAAAATACAAACAGACAGGAAAGACTGACAAATGGAATACAAATTTATTACGTTTCGAGTATTTTTTTCTGAAAAAGGAGTAATAGAACAGCGGAATCATTTATCTAACATATATACGAGTATGAAATTTAAACTATTCGTAAATAGCTGTAAATAAGGAATGTTTCAAAAACGTAATAAATTTGTATTCCTCTGCATACCCTAAGCAAAATGTGAATGGATTGCTAAAACAATGGTTGCACAATTTCGACGAATTATTTTTGAGCAAAATAACTTCTCTTTAAAGTGAAACTAAAAGATTTGTTTCCGTATCGGTAAAACTAATTTTATAAATGTGATAAAATATGTAAATAAATAATAAATAAATGTGTAAATGTGGTTGACATTTACCAAATTTACTAAAAAAAATACGAATAAAAACCATGAAAATCTTAAATGAAAATCATAAATAACAAAAATCATAAAATCAAAAATAAATAAAATAGATAAAATCCTAAATAAAAATCATAAATGATAAATAGATAAAAATCTAAATAAAAAGCATAAATGATAGATAAAAATCATGAATAATAATATAGATAAATAGACAAAACCCTAAATAAAAAGCATAAATGATAGATAAAAATCATGAATGATAAATAGATAAATAGATAAAAAGCTAAATAAAACTCAAAAATGATAAATCGATAAAAATCATAAATGATAAATAGATAAAAAGCTAAATAAAAAGCGCAAATGATAAATCGATAAAAATTATAAATGGTA
Organism: Caerostris darwini; assembly: GCA_021605075.1. NCBI lineage: Eukaryota > Metazoa > Arthropoda > Arachnida > Araneae > Araneidae > Caerostris > Caerostris darwini. Next base: position 66,983 of record BPLQ01015326.1, read on the forward strand.
AATCAATAAAAGTCATTAATGATATTTATAAAATTCATTATAAAACATTTAAAAAATATAAATATATAATAAAAATAATGAAGTTATCATAATTTACAGTTAAGTTTATATGATATATGTAGTAATTAACAAATAATAAAAATTTATTTATTCTGTAAAACGTTTTTATTTTGAAATAAAGCTTTCAAAAAGACAAAAATTTTTTCATTATTAAAAGATGACAAGATTGCATATCAATGACTTTAATCTGTATTTATTTCAAAAGCACGTTTCGATCAAAAAGTCAAAAGAGTTTCTAAATAAATTTAATTATTTATAGACATAATAACAAGAAATATATCACTGAAATGAAACTTTTGATTTGTTGACATTTACAAAGCGTATTAAGGAAGCACAAAGGAAACAAACCACAAATAATGAGGAAGTTGTCACATTGTAGTAGTGGCAGAAATGTTTTATAGATTAAACTAAAATCATAATTGAAACTCCTATTTCATCATAAGAACGAGAAAACTTTTTAATTTTATAAATGTATTATTTTGTATTTATTTCATAAGTTCATTTTAATCAAAAAGTCAAAAGAGTTGCTAAATAAATTTAATTATTTATAGACATAATAACAAGAAATATATCACTAAAATGAAACTTTTGACTTGTTGACATTTACAAAGCGTATTAAGGAAACACAAACGAAAAAAAATGTACAAATAATGAGGAAGTTGACATGTGGTAGTAGCAGCAGAAGTATTTTAAATTTAACTAAAATCATAATTGAAACTTATATTATTCATCATAAGAGAGATAAAAACATTTTAAGATTATAAATGTATAATTTTGTATTTATTTCATAACCCCTTTTTGATAAAAAAAAAATCAAATCAATTGCTATATAAATTTATTTATTTATAGTCAGAATAACAATAAATACATCACTAAAATGAAACTTGTTGATATTTACAGATTGTATTAAGGAAACAAGTTTTACAAGTTGTCATATTGTAGCGGTGGCAGAAATTTATTTAAATTAAACTAAAATCATAATTGAAATTCACAAATAATAATAATAAATTTAATTATTTAGTTATTAAGTCTATCTGTTATCAATTTCTTGTTGAAGAAATATATCACTAAAATCAAACTCTTGAATTGTTGGCATTTACAAATTATATTAAGGAAACACATACAAAACAAAGTGTACAAATAATGAAGAAGTTGACTGATTATAGTATTGTCAGAATTTATTTAAATTAAACTAAAATCATAATTAAAACTCGTATTATTCATCATAAGAGCTACAAACTTCTTAAAATTATAAATGTATAAATAAGAATAAAGCTGTTATAATTTATATTATATAAAGTATAATTAAGAAACAACATTTATTTTGTAAAATTATTGTTAAGTTATTTTAAAATAAATGCTTTCAAGAAGAATTACAAATTTATTAATTAAAAATGGGAAGTTTAACTGTAAAATTATTCATAATTTTATATGAATAATTCTGAATAATCTTAAACGTGACTAATGAAAGAGTATCTATTGAATTATAATTCAATAAACGCTCTTTAATTCATCACGTTCAGGACCACGGTCGTGCCGTATTAACAATTGTCAATATAGTTTAAACGGGAATAACATTGATAAAGCATTCTAGATAGAGATTGAAACGATTAAAACATTGTATAAATTCAATACATTTACGCACATTCTAATTAATATTGTATAAAGTTAAAACAACTTTCGATAAGTTACTCGATGGCAATAAAAAAATATACTTGTGCCTGCCTTACTGTTTAAAAACTAATCGTGTCGCTTCCGTGATTCAGGTCTCTTCCAAAAGACGTTATGAATATAACTCAAATTTATGAGTCCTACACTACATTGAGGTGAGAACACAATTAAATAAACAATGAGGGAAAAAGCGATCAGTGTCGTATGGCGACCAGATAATCAAGGTCAAGAAATTTCATAATCCACATGAGAAAATTAGAAACTGAACGGCTCGTTTATAAAAATGCGTCGAATCATCGAAAGTCGGATTCAATTGAATCGGAGTCCTCCATTTACATCGATTTTGACGTAAATGGACAATAGGAGACAAGGTTGTCATACAGCGTATGAAATACAGAAGATTCATTGTTACCCATTGAGTAACACATTGCGCTACCACAATTTAGCATGTAAATCTTCAATGGTGGCATCAGGTTATCACTATCTGCTTTAAACCTCCTCGAGGCCAAAGGATAAACTTTCCGATCTAATGATATATCAAGATCATCTTCGTCAAACACACAAATTGTCAAATCTCAAGTAGTTTGTAAGCCCAAAGTTATCCAAAATGCCCATTTCACGAATACTATACAGGTTTGGCGATCCAAATTCATCATTTTTGCAAATCATAATTTGTATCCTATTATAATTAATTTGTATCCTATTGTTATGTCTTGTACAGTTGTCCAAAAAATTGTGGCACACCTTAAGGGGTACTTTTGCAATTATTTATAGGTATTTACATAAGTGGTATCATTGTAAATGTCGCGAAGGGAGCTAACTTTTAGTGAAATGCAGTTGATTAACAAAATCAATTAACATGGTTAATTAGCCACTACTCGAAATTTCCCCATTACGAAACCCGAGAGTTTTAGCGCAATCGATTCAATATAATGAAATTATATGTTAATTTCTTTTTGCAGTGATTTGGTTTAAAATTTTAGAGAAATAGGGTTTCAAAAATTAACTTTCCTCTTATTAAATATACTATTGTGTTCAAAAAGTAAGACCAATTTTCAATTTAAAATTCCCGAGGCTTATGTACTTTTTTTTGTTTTTTAGGTTACTGGCACTGTCCTTGACATCTATGTGAAATTCGACGTCAAAATATTCATTAGTGTTTGAGTTACGCTTGGCTTTGTGAGACGCTAAAACTTATTACGGCAATTTTTGAAAAGACTCAATTAATTGAGCAAAGAACTTGCATTAAATTTCGTTTGCGGAAACGTATAGAATGTTGCAGAAGGCATTCGGTGAGCATTCCGATATCTGAAAGAAAGCTATCAATATAATCGGTATAAACAGTTCAAAGAAGGCAGAGAACGCGTTGAAGGCGAAGATCCCTCTGGTCGACCCATCAGCCTCAACCGACGAAGCTCACAATCAAAAAAATTAAAGATTGGTGCTTTCAAACTGTCGATTTACAATTAGAAACCTTGCTGATGATATTGGAATTTCAAAAGGATCGTTCAATTCCATTTTGGGCCTCAAATGCGTCAAATCTCAATTGGTACCGAAAACACTGAATGCGCCGGCTCACACAGCATTGATTCTTCGGGACTTTTCCGCCAAAAATGAAACCCCATATCGTTCCACAACCACCGTATTCACGCCATGCCACTTCTGGTTATTCCCTAAAACTCAAAAGATCACTCCGGGGAAACCTTTTTTAATCGATGGAAGAGATTCAACGTGAATCGCCACGCGCTTTAAAGGCCATCTCTGGCAATGACTTTTTAGTATGCATTAAGGATTTGAAAAAAAGTTGGCATAAGTGCATTGTGTCCGGATGGGATTACTTTGAAGGCAATTAAATAAACTTGTAAGAATAAATAAAGAGGTTTTGAAAAAAAAATAATTGGTCTTACTCTTTGGGCACAGTCGTATATATATATAGTTAATAAAGAACTTTCATTGTCACAATCCTTTTTTTAATATTGCCATTGTGCTTATGTTGTAATTTTTACTGTTAGTGTAATACATAGATATTTTTTTCCTTCTTCTTAGCTGTATTATAATATTTTCCTTCTGTTTAAGTTCCATCACTTCCCAACGGACAATTTAAATTTTTTAATTCAGCTAACCGCATTTTTGTGGTGAAAGTAACCCAGCCTTGTATGTATGTCATTACACCTGATTCATACTGGAATCAATATTTGTCTATGTTCTTGAGCCAAATAGTCAAGTGATCTTGCATGAAATAATTGTTAAGGGTGAAACACCATCTTTTCCCTTGGGCCATTTTGAAGTGAGGGTCAAGGTTTTTTACAGGGGCAAACTATACACTTCGTGTACATCGTATGTCAATTTGCCGTTATTTAGTGTTTTTAAAAAACAATTAACTAAATAATAATTTTTTTTCAGGAATTTGGTGCCAGTGTATATATTCCAGGCAGAATAAAGATATATATATATAAACTATGAAATGTGGTGATTAGTATTTAAAAATGAAAAGTATTTTTTTGAATAATTTAGCAGAATATTTTAATATATGCAGAAGCTCTACATAAAATATTAAGATTAATAAAATTCCTCAGTGTATGTTTATGTTTTACAAAACTTTAAAATTCAATTTTTAAAAATACTTTTAAGTTATTACAAGAAAATTATTCGGAAAATTAATAAAAAAATCACACTTTATTCTATTATACTTTATTCTTTGTCCTTTTAAATTTTCTGTATAAGTATGGTATAATATTTCATCCATTTCAATAAATGGAATTCTGAATAGGTTTGCCTTAATTTTAAGATGCAAATATTGCATCTGAATTTTATATATTTAATTACAATTAAAATTTGTTACAAAAATATAACTGTTCTTAAATCATTTTCTATTACATAATCCAAAGGATTCCAACATTTAAAATTCATTTATTGCATCTCCGTAATAAAAATGTATATCTTTTAATTTTCAATAAAGTACATTTAAATAAAATATGATATAATCTTCCATATATTTCAATAAATGGAAATCTGATGAGATTTGCATTCATTTTGCGAAGCATATATTGCATTTGAATTTTATATATTCCATTAAAAATTGCTCTAAAAATATAACCGCTCTTAAATCCTTTTCTGTTATATAATCCAAAGGATTTCAACACTTAAAATTCATTCATTGCATTTCCGCTGCAGAGCCTTATCTACGCAACCTTCGTTGTTACAGACACTGACGTCATTTCTACTTCATTCATTCAGAATTCTACGCGGTGAACTCCCAAACCAATTAGACACAAAATAAAAAAAAAATGATTTCAAACGGTTTCTTCTGATAAAGCTTTGCAGAGCAAATGCCGAAAGTTCAAGGTCAAAAAGAAAGTTATTTTCCACGCGCCCATCATCAATAAAATAAACGATTAAAAAATAAGAAGTAATAAAGGATTTTCTAAGATGGCAACAGTCAAAATTCATTCATGAATTGAAAATAAAAAAAATCGAAGTACAGTTATTTGCTTCTAATGGTGAAAACAAGGAATGAATATAAATGGCGATGTTTACTTATTACGTAGAATAAAAGTAGTAAATGGTATGAAGAAATAAAATGTAAACATGTGGTTTGTGGTTTAAGAAAAGCAATATAATTTGAAGTTATTGCTTGAATAAACGATGAATATAAAGAAAAAAAAAATATTAATATTGCTAGTAAAATTTTTAAAATTGTTTTGTTAAGCAAAATAAATGCTTTATTTATTTATGTATCTATTTATTTTTTTTTTATTTTTTATTTTTTTTATTTTATTATTATTTTTATTTATTATTATTTTTATTTTTATTTTTTATTTATTTATTTTGCTACTAGAAGAAATTAAACAATTTGATAATAAAAAACGAAGTAAGGCAAATAATTTGAAGTTATTGTATAAATAAAAAAAAGAAAGAAAAAATTATTAATATTACTAATAAAAATTTAAAAAATAATTTTTTCATGCAAAATAAATGTTTTACTTATTTATGTATTTATTTTTTTAAATTTGATATTATTATTATTATTATTATTCATTTATTTATTTATTTTGCTACTAGGAGGAAATAAATAATTTGAAACTAAAAAGCGAAGAAAAGCGAATAAACTGAGGGATTGCATGCATAAAAAAACATTAATATTACTAATAAAAATTTAAAAAATTATTTTTATGCAAAATAAATGTTTTATTTATTTATGTATTTTTTAAAAATTTATTTTTATTTTCCATTTATTTATTTATTTTATTTTTCATTTATTTATTTATTTTATTTTTATTATTTTTATTTATTCATTCATTTATTTGTTTTATTATTTATTATTCCTTTTTCTACTAGCAGGAATTAAATAATTTAATACTAAAAAACGAAAAACCCTTTTTAATGTAAATTGTATATAAATAATATAATTGATGGAAGTAATGTAATCGGTGTGGTTGGTTGGAAATGTTGAAAAGATATTTATAATGATAAAAATTCGAGAATCATTCGATAACAAAATTACACAATACGTTTTTCATCATAACTAAAAATATATATGATCTTACACCCTCGCATAAGTGTTTTCCCAAGATGACATGACAAATTTAAGTTGCAATATATGTTGAAACTGGATAAAAAAAAAAATTCAAAGCCCATTTTCTTAAAGTATGTAGAAATGGTACTAAAAGAGAATTGGAAATTTTGTTTATTTTTTATTTAAGTATTTTTTTTTTTAATCATAAATTCTCAAGTAATTTTTTCAATTTAAGATGAAAGTTTATTTTTTTTTTATTAATACTAGTTCTAAAAGCATCATTTCCTTGTAGAAACTAGAAGATTTCATGTAACTTATCAAAAATGAAAAACCGGTTCATGCATTTACATTCGACAAAAACGCAAAACTTGAAAATAAATCATTAAAATCATATTCATACCATGCAAGAAAACGATTTTTATTTTTAAATTTTATTTTACGAATTACTTTAATATGTAAATGTGTATTTATTTTTCGAGAGTGTATAAATAGATAATGAAAGCGGCTATTACGGGAACGAGTTATTTCACAAAAAAAATTTTAAAAAAATAGTTGTTTTATAAAATAAAAAGATATATATTAGTAGAAAGGATTTTTATAGAATTTTTGAAAACGGAACAACTTTTGAAAATTTAATAGAGTTATAATTTAATATATATAAATTTTTATTGTTTCAAGCCATTTTTATGTAATGATTTAAAGCAATAGTTTCTGAAAGATATTTTATCTTTTTAGTTAATCAAGGAAAATTTTTTCTTTACTTCTCTGGCTGACCATTTGCGGCTTGATGGCCAATTGGCTACCGCTCTGGCCTTTGTTACCTACAGGCTTCAGGTTCGAATCCTGGCGATGGCAAGGATGTTTGTAAATAGTTCGGAATTCACGTTAAACTGTAGATCTCGGTCTAATTAGAATAAATTATGCAAAAAATTACCGTAGAGTAACAAAACGTGCGATGTAAATACACTCATGTCCATAAATTAAGGATAATTCAGAATCACACAGAAATTGAACTCTAAAATAAATATTTCACCTGTAGAATTATCACACACATCTTGAAGAAGAATATGCAAATTACAGGAAACCACCAGATGGCGCGGATAGTACGTCACAATGACGAGAGTGTAAGAGAGGGGTATATAAGGAATGGTGGCAAAGAAGTAAAATTGTTCACAAGCGCTTTAAAAGCCTTTCAGTGCAATAACCGCATAGTTATGGCACAAAGGAAGCATTTGGATGATTTTTTACGTGGTAAAATTATCGGACGACTGGAATGTGGACGTACCCAGCTGGAAGTATCCGAGGAACTTGGAATCGCCCAGAGTGTCATCTCCAGGCTTTGGCAACAATTCCAAGATGATGGTAATGTGAGTAGAAGTTATAGCACAGGTCACCCCCGAGTTACAACGCCGAATGAGGACCGGTATTTAGCAGTTACTGCCAAAAGAAATTAAAGCTACTATTAATAGTAGCTTTGATTTTTTATTATTTATTATATTAAAAATATATGGAAGCATATTTATTCAAACTTAAAATATTGAAAATAGTAGTTCGTAATAAAAGGATCAATAATTGCAATTAACAGATATGTGTATTAAACTGACAAATATTTTATATTAATTATCAAACAAATAATATTAAAAAAAAATCTAATGTCAATTCCTACTTTTTTCACACTGTATTGCAAAAAGTCCTTTATAAATAATTTTCATTCATTTTTTTAAGTTTATCTTGCGCCATCTATTGGTAGATATATGCAACTTAAATCTAAAAAAAACTAAAATTAATTAATTAAATATAATTACTGAATTAATATTTGAAAAAAACTGTATTAACATCAAGTGTCCTCCACTACAAGTTAAGAAAAAATGTATTTGAACTTGAGTGGGGTAATAAAAAGTATTTTATGAACGATTGAAAATTTGAACAAGATATATATAGGGAGAGTGTGAGCTAATAAAAGGAACTGAAAAAAAAAAAGATATTCTATAGCACATTTTTTTTTTGTTGTTACTAGTCACCTTAGTGCAGGAAAGCCTACATCAGGTCCAGAAGACCCCATCGCAGGCGTCTGGTCCATGGCTAAGGGTAACATGCAGCTTCACTTTAGCGAGGTACCACAAGGGCAGAAGACAAACTGAACCTCAAGACAACACGCTACGATCCTATTAGGCAGGGACCACCAGGGTTTAAAGTGGATTCCGAATCACTACAAACATCCATGTCACAGAGGATAGACACTCGGCCATTCAAGCCGCTAAACAATTTTGCAAATAATAAAACAAACATAATAAAAACAAACAATAAGCACAATTTTTAAATTTATTAAATAACATTTTATTTTCATGTAATTTAATAGAGCTAATTATAAAAATACTAATTCTGCAAATGTCACTGTTCTAAAAGCGTGGGGTGCTTTAAATGATATTCTTAAACTAACTCAGCATTTCTGAATGAAACTAGTGAAAAATTATAACGATTGATATCGAGCACCCCCCGCTTTTAGAACAGTGACATTCATTTTCTCGTCAGTCATTTTATTCCTATGTTAACAATTATTTTTTACTTTTTAGTTTGATTAACTCTAAAAGCATATTTTTAAACTATAATATTTATATGAGGTCCCGGTACGGAGGACTGGAACTTTAGTTCTTACAATAATTTAATTGTGAGTAAAACAACGGCTAAACGCGAATATGTCGAGCCAGCCAGGATTCGAACAGAGTTCGTAGTCACGTGCGTTATCCGTTGTGCCACTGTCCCACGTAGGCTTCAATGTCTTAAGTACTTTCATTCTACATGGATTAAATTGCTCTTCATAAGTTAAAATAAAATCACTAATCCTGGCGATCCTAATCATGATGAGATAATAAACTTATCAAAATATTTTATTGTCGTCGGTCCTTGATAAGTCTACAACGTTTAAATTAAATCTGATAGCTTAAAGTAGGGCAAAATCGAGCCCAAAGAGTCAGTTACAAACAAACAAACATACAGGTGAAACTAATAAAAGCGTATTAAAATACTAATTGTGCAAATACATTATTGCAAAAGGAATTTAAGTTAATTTAATTTTTAAATTTAAGCAAAATTAATTGTCAATTTTACATAAGGTGATTTATTTTTTCAATGAAAAATATAAAACCTTTTTAAACTATTGCGCCTGTCTAACATATGGCATCCCACAGTCCGAAAACCAATACGCACATACCATGAAAATGTATGCTCATAAAAAACATTATCTCTCATCTATGATTACAAATGTCAATAGAAACTTTAATTGCATCGGCAGATGTTGTGTAACAAACAATAAAATGTGGTAATTATGCAATATATTCATTAAGATAATGAATTCATTTATGATTTCTATGATAAATGAAATACTAATTAAGACTTCGAATTTACAAATCAATACGTAGGCGTATTTTAAATTTGATATGCCAAACACATTCAGCAACATCTGTAGAAAACGATATAAAACGATAAAAATCATAGAACTAGCAGAATATTTCCTGATATTAACAGGAATAATAATCATAAATATTTCTGAGTACAAAGTACAAGTACTTTTGTAAAAATTGTTTATCATGTTGTATATCTATTCACAATTCCTGTTATTGCAATTTCACTTAATGAAGATTTTCATATCTACATAAAAAAGCTAATAAGAAAAAAGTATTTCAAATCGTAAGAATCCGTCAAACACATGAATAATTTAATAATAATGTTCTCGAAGTTAATAAAAAATTTATAATATAAATATTTCAAATATCTCTACTTTTACAATATTAATAGTTCATGCAACACTATCCAAAAATGATTGGTCTAATAAGAATTCTCTTAAATACAAACTCGATTTTTTTAATAGGGGCAACATCTATATTCAAAGAAATGAAATATCGGCCTGTTGGCCGAGTGACTGACGATCGGTGCCACAGGTTTCGGGTTCAAGTTCCAGTGGTGAAGCGGATGCTTCTAGTGGTTCGCAATCCACTTTAAGCAGTAAGTCTCGGTCTAATATGACTATAGAGCGCTGGGTGTAGGGCTGACAAATCTACCCCGTAAAAAATTAGCGTCACGGAATCAGACTTCTACCTACGGGTGTTCTATCATTACAGAAGCTTCCCCTCTTTTCCTTCCTTCCATGAGACCACACAGGTTCTTAGACATGGTCTAGATGATGTCTACCGAGTGGGATAATAAATAACAACAAAGAAATGAAATGTTCTAATAATCTTTCTCAAATAGCATTTGTGTTGTTGTATTTGGTTGTATTATGTTGTTGTTGTTGTCGCAAACCCAAATTGTTGAACATATTTGATTAAAATATCCTCCATCTATATTCAGTTCTTCCAGGAATTGCAAAATATTTCTTTATATATGCGTTATATATATGCGTTTCAAGGAACACCTTTGATTTAGAATTGATTAATTCAGTAAAGACTGTTTTGGCAATTCCCTGATTGACAAAGCTTTTATTCTTAAAAAATTGAAAATAAATAGAAAACAAATCTGACCAATAGGGTGCAGGAAACAAAACCTCAAATTTGAACTCCTTCAGTTTTTGTAGAGTTATTTGTGAAATGTGAGAACTTGCGTTCGCATGGAGAAGAATACAACAATTTCTAATGTGCAATATCAATTTGTTGACAGTCATATTGTGTATTAATTGTTTGACCTATTCCCAGAAAGTTGTAATGAATAATTCCCCTTTAATACCACTAAACAGTCCTCGTTGTCTTCTTTGGATGTAAACTTAGTTTGAATTCATGTTTAGGCTTTTTATCTGCATCCTGGCACTGTGCTGAGTGTTTATGATTACCATATAGTATCCATCACAAATGATGATACGGTTCAAAACAGAAACAATTTCATTGTCAAATACTGAATGATGTCCAAATCTGCAATTTTGGGCTATCTATCAATTCGTATGGAACCCACTTATAAAGTTTTTTTCACTATTTCAAGCTTTGTAAGATGTCTTTAAGCTGTGGGTATATCTATTTCAGGATCAACAGCAAGTTCTATAACAATTATTGTAGGATTAGCGTCAATTTTTTTCCTTCAGAGCAACATTATAGAGGATGGTTTTAAGACTTCCCCAAGGTTCATTTTCTAAGTTCTTATCTCGCTATTTAAAATTCTCAAACCCTTGACACACTGTAGATAAATTAGTTGTATCATTCTCAGATGCAGCAATGACAATTCGTATTTCTTAAGGTAACAGAATGTCCAAGTTTGTACTCATACAGAAAAATGATCCATATTTTTCGTAAAAGTTCCAAAAACTATAAATGAACAAAACACATAAACAAGGAATTTGGCAATAAAACTATATATAACACTCTTATTTAACTTAATACTGGTAGGTATATACTAATTTATAATACGTGAGTTAATACTCAAAAGCTCATTTCATGCAGAACAACCTAATACATAAGAGGATCTTGTATTCCACTTATGTATTAGACCTGGTCCGGACTAGAACGAATTCCGTTTGCAAACCCAATAAAAACCAGTTTGGCAGAACCCTACCAGTAAATCATGTGTCTCGGCCTTACTTCGAGCAGAATCGCTAATTTCCACACAACAAAGGGATTCTTGGGATTACTCACAGCCAGAAATAACGTGGATTTTTTTCGCACTCAGAAGGAAACTCTCGGAGCGAAAACCGCTCGCCTCTCATACGTTCCCGTCTGGACGAGGACTACATGACTTCTAAAGCCCGTCCAAATGAGAGCATATAAGAGACGAATAGTTTTCGCCAACCCATTAAAAACCGGCTTGACAGAAAAAGGTCTTTCCACCTCGCTCTAGCAAGATTTGGTTTCTACCGTACATCAGAGGGACCCCATTTACGACCAGCTGTTACACATCCAGGGATAACGTGAGTTGCTTTTCGCGGTCAGACGGGGACGCTCAGAGCGAGATCACCTCACGGTGGTTCTACTCGAATTGTGCTCTTATCTAAATACCTCTATTTTGAGTATCATATGGTAGAAAACCTTAAAAAAAAAAAAAAAAAAAAAAACTTCCTTCTCTGTCCATGCAAGACGTTTATAAGCGTTGTCAATCTCACCATCGTGCATTTTCGCTTCCGAAATTAGCGACTGCACTAAATATCTCCAGCATATTCAAACTGCGCACCTTGGTATCACACTCATGTCCATAAATTAAGGATAATGAAGTTCAGGCAAAGAAAGAGACAGAAGCAAAACAAATTTGACTTATTTGTAGAGTCTATTTATTAAACAAAAGGTAAAGAGCAAAAAATATGCTATATGTTTGACATAATTAATAAAAATTGCGATTTTTACTCCCTGGAGCAAATTTCAAAGAAGAACCTATTTACAAAAAACAATATAACATGGTTAGTATGATGGTTAATATGGAGTATGTCCCCCGGACGATGCAATACAGGCTTTACAACGCCTAGGCATGCTGAGTATCAAATTATCAATCTGATCTTGGGGAATATTATAACCATAAATATGCGGTTATTGCACTGAAAGGCTTTTAAAGCGCTTGTGAACAATTTTACTTCTTTGCCACCATTCCTTATATAACCCTCTCTTACACTCTCGCCATTGTGACGTACTATCCGCGCCATCTGGTGGTTTCCTGTAATTTGCATATTCTTCTTCAAGATGTGTGTGATAATTCTACAGGTGAAATTTTTATTTTAGAGTTCAATTTCTGTGTGATTCTGAATTATCTTTAATTTATGGACATGAGTGTATATAACAAGTCAATCCCAAGAAGTAATTTAACCAAGTTGAATAATCTGACAAAAAAAGTATTAGATTTAAACATTTGCGTTGCATATATCTCTTTTTTTTTATTAAAGTAAATGTCATAGCGCGTTTATTTCTAAATAATAATTCAAATGCAAGAAATAATACATAATCATTTAATAATATACAATCATGTTTAAAAAATTATTAACAATAGAAAATGCAATACAATAATGGTATACAGGTTCTTTTCTCGGCACATTTGATAATATAGAAAATATATAAATTATAAAAAATATCAAAATTTAATTAAAATTTTTGAAGTGTTAATGCCTTGTAGTTTATATTTAAGAACTTTTAACTGCGTTAGAGATTCGTTAAAGGAATATGTAAGATATGGCAAACATAATAGCGATTTTTAATTCGTCATTGTGGAATACAATTTTAAACATCCTGAGCTCATATCCTGTTGATATTCTGAACTTAATCACGATTTGAATATCCCGATTTACAGAGAAAAATCGTAGCAATTTAGTTAAAGATGTGAAAGCATTCTTTCAGAGAGCATTAGAATTCTCTAAAATCGTTGAATTAAACGCAAAGTATGCACAACATTTTTCTATTGGTAATATGCGCAGTTAGAAGAATTTTGAATCCTTTGTCGGCAATGGTTATTTTTCAAAAAAGGAAGACTCGGTGGTAATTGTGACAGTGGCGTCTAGTCAAGGCAGATTGTTGAATGTTTTACGGATTTTCCTTTAAGCAAATGTGGGACAACAACTCCAAAATGTCTTCTCGGAAAAAATAATCCTTTCATCACACCTAGAAACTGTTTATTGTATATATATAGCATGAGTAAACACGATATGTACAACAAATATAAAGTTATTTACAAATTTCAGTTCGTCAGATGAGAATATACTTTATTCGTTTATTCCTTATACTTATTGCTTCCGTTGGAAGCAATAACGTTATGGTTAATTTTAACTTTCATATTGATATATTGATAACTTTCAATTGAGAAGTTTGGGAAATATAAATCGGTAATGCCAGTTAATTTAACTTTTTTTTCTCAAATTTGTATGAAAATTTCATTCATTTTCCTATAAAAATCTCTTTTAATAATTTAATAATTTTACTCTTTAATCTTTACAATTTAATCTTTTATAATTAATAATTTTATTTAATAATTCACCTTTTTTTTAATTTAATAATTTTAACTTTCATATAAGCACAGTTGATAATTTTGGGAAATATAAATCGATAATGTCCGTTTAATTGACTATTTTTTTTTTCTGAAATTTCATATCATTCATTTTCCTATAAAAATCTCTTTTAATAATTTAATAATTTTACTCTTTAATCTTTACAATTTAATCTTTTATAATTAATAATTTTATTTAATAATTATTTTTTAATAATTCACCTTTTTTTTAATTTAATAATTTTAACTTTCATATAAGCACAGTTGATAATTTTGGGAAATATAAATCGATAATGTCCGTTTAATTGACTATTTTTTTTTTTTCTCAAATTTCATATCATTCATTTTCCTATAAAAATCTCTTTTAATAATTTAATAATTTTACTTTTTAATCTTTATAATTTAATCTTTTATAATTAATAATTTTTATTTAATAATTAATTTTTAATAATTCACCTTTTTTTAATTTAATAATTTTAACTTTCATATGAGCACAGTTGATAATTTTGGGAAATTATAAATTGATAATGTCCGTTTAATTGACTATTTTTTTCTTTTCCTAGGAAAAACTCATTTACATTTAATCATTAAATTTTAAAGATATGTATTGAAATCATATGACAAACTTACCTATTACGTGAACATTAAAGAACATTATCTCTCCATACTAATTTTATAGCTACCAACTTGTTTCAAATCATACAGTTTTATTTTAAATTTTGACATTTTGATTTCTATATTTATCTAATTAGGAATTTTGTATTCTGTTACAAAGTTTTATGTTTCTCATATGACACGGAGATATTTTTTACTCATTGCGTGATTAGCAAATTTCTGTAGAAAATTAAGATAAGTGCTCTTACTTCTCACTGCCTTTTTTTCTCTATTCATCAGGCATATTCTTCGCCGCTGCCGTTTGTCGTGGTCTTTCGTCTAACAGAGCGCCATCTCTCGACATTATCAAACACTATTTCAAAGATGGTTTAAACACACAAAGTATAGTTAAGTCCTAATAATCTACGTTAGCAGGACCGTCACTAACTCAGACTTAGCTCAGACAAATCACAAAATGAATGCGTCCAATAATATGCTAAAATACCAGACAAAATTAATTTTATTTAAAAAAAAATGAACATTTATTTTATATATATATATATATTGATTTTTTTTTAATAATATATTGATTTTTTTTTTCTTATGCAAATTTTCTCTCTTGCAAGGTTGTCTAGAAAGCTTTCCAAAAGTTAAGCATCTGAAGGTAAATGATTTGGCTTCTGCTATTTATAGAGATGATAGCATTTAAAGATGCCGTGCTTTTTATATGAGAAACAGGGTTTCATTTTCAAGATTTGAATTTTAAATTCATGGTTTTCCTTTATTTTAAATCTGAGTAAAAAGGCCTGTGTTTTTCCTCTCATTTTCCTGGTCATAAATATTTAATTACATTCTAGAGTACTACTGTGCCCAAAAAGTAAGACCAATTTTTTTTTTTTTTTTTTTCAAAAACTCTTTATTTATTCTTCCACATTTATTTCGTCGCCTTCAAACTAATCCCCTATGGAAACAATGCACTTATGCCAACATTTTTTCCAATCCTCAATGCATGCTAAAAAGTCATTGGCAGGAATGGCATTCAAAATGCCCGGCGATTCACGTTAAATCTCTTCGATCGACTAAAAAATGTGCCCCCGGTGTGGTATTTTGAGTTTAGGGAATAGCCAGAGGTCGCAGGGTGTAAATACGGTGGTTGTGGAACTATATCGGTTTCATTTTTGGCGAAAAAGTCACGAAGAATCAATGCAGTGTGAGCTGGCGTATTCAGTGTTTTCGGCACCAATCCAGATTTGACGCATTTGAGGACAAAAGGGAATGACCGATCTTTTTGAAATTCAAACAACATCTCTAATCATCTGGTCTCTAACTGTAAATCTACGGTTTACAAGCACCAAATCTTTAATTTTTTGGACGTGAGATTCGTCGGTTGAGGTCAATGGTCGACCAGAGGGATCTTCGTCTTCAACCTTTTTCTCTGCCTCCCTTGAACTGTTTATACCACTTCTAAACATTTCTTTCCGACACAGTTTGGTCACCGAATGCCTTCTGCAACATTCTATACGTTTCCACAAAGAAAGTTTAATGCAAGTTCTTTGCTCAATTAATTCAGACGTTTCAAAAATCGTCGGAATCAGTTTTAGCGTTTCACAAAGCCAAGCTTAACTCAAATTCTAATGAATATTTTGACGTCAAATTTCACACAGATATCAAGAACTACCAGCAAACTAAAAAAAAAATTGAAATTCCATAATCCCCGGGAGTTTTAAATTGAAAATTGGCCTTACTTTTTGGACGCAATAATATGTTGTCAACATCTCCTCTTAATTCTAAAATTTCAATAATTATATTCACCTCATGTTCACCATTTTTCAGAAGCCAAAAGCTTACTTTCGTGAAAATTAAAAGTTGTAAATTACGCAGAATTTAACTTACTCCAACACGAATATCCTCATATCAATCCATAATCTTTAAACTAACTAGAAAAGTGATAACGCATTGTACCAACTTTGCCAGACTTTATTTGTTTTCATATTTTATTTAATTGCGCCAGTTTACTGCTAAATGCGATAGCCATAAAGGATCGTAAGTAATTTCTTATAATTACATTGAATTCCATTTTTAATAGTTCTTGTAGTTTTGATAGTTCTAAAAATTTATAATTCTTGTACTCCATTTCACTCTTCATTCAATTCCTTCTATTAGCTCACACTCTCCCTATATATATCTTGTTCAAATTTTCAATCGTTCATAAAATACTTTTTATTCATCCACTCCAGCTCAAATGCATTTTTTTTAACTTGTAGTGGAGGACACTTGATGTTAATAAAAAATTTTCAAATATTAAATCATTAATTAAATTTAATTAATTACTTTTTTTTAATATTTAAGTTGCGTGTATCTACCGATAGATGGTGCCAGATAAACATAAAAACTTGAATGAAAATTTTTTATAAAGGACTTTCTGCAATAGAGTGAAAAAAACCGTAGGAATTGACTTCAAAAATTTTTTTTATATTACTTGTATTTTATTTTTGCTTCTTTCCGAAGTATTCCTCCCTTTCCGAAGTATTCCTGAACTTCCAATGTATTCTCACGGTTGTTTTGTGAAGATTGTCGTCATTTTGTGTGCGTTATTTCCATACGAATCACCTTTTTACAAATATGGGTAATTGTTATGCGAATCACAAGGTATGTTAGGTTATTTTTTTTTTTTTAACATTTTGTGCTGTCTGCTTCTGTGTACAGGCCTTGTTGCAGTTTAAGTAAATATTCCACGTATTCTTAAGTATTCTAGGTATATTAGTATTCTTTTTACTCTTTATCAATATGCGATTCACGTTTTTGGTAAGGTGAAAATGTTCTTCTAAGCTTACGTCACTACTTTCTTTTCTGTGATACATGCTATTTCATAGCTTGAAATAAGCTTAAATTAAAAATGAATTTTTAATCGATTATTTATAATTTGCAAAGGTTTTAATGGAAGAATTTGTGTTTTTTTTTTTATGTTTAGTATTATAATATGCAAAAGAAACAAGGCCCGAATAATATTGTATAAATATATGACAATCGGCATTAAAGCTTCTCGTTTTTAAAATGCCATTTACGTAGAAATAGACATTTCAGAAACGAGAACCAGCTCAACCAGTTTCCATTCCCATGGAACAACAGTAGCAATATCTGGGAGAAAATGTATAAATTAATACTTTGTTACAGCTTAGAATTTTTTATTTTTTATTTTCTCTATACTGCATGCTTTTCTATGGTTTTTTTTTTTACCTCTATACCTAGGTAATTTGATTTACATTAGTTTTTATTCCAATTCGATAATTAAATGGGATTAATAAAGTAATTATTTTGGATATTTTTTTCAGTCCCTCTGTACTACATATGTTTCTATGTTTTTTACCACTATACCTAGGTAACTTGATTTACATTAGTTGTTATGCAATTCAATAATTACATGGTACTATATTAATAAAGTAATTATTTTGGAAATTTTTAAAATTTTTAATTTGCATTTATTAAATAATAAAAATTAACTGAAATACATAAAAGTGTTCTTATTTGAATATCATTCAATTCCTTTAATGAATATCAGTATTCAATTTGGTTATTATTCATTAAAAAATTGTATGAATTGATTATTGTATTATGACGTTGTTCTAGAATTCATTTGAGTTTCTTTCTGCTGAGTTTTCTTCTCAACATCCTGTAACATCATTTCCAAAATATCTTTGGAAAAATCTTCAAAAAATCTTCTTTCTTTTTTAAATTAGTTCTTTCTACTTTCGATATGAAATATATTTTTCTTTTCTTTTAAAGATATAACAATGCAGTTGCATTTGAATAAATTCAAGTAAGTCTTATCAGCATTGTTGGAAAAGAAAAGCATCTTATCGATAAGTAGTGATCGAAATTAAAAAGAAGACTACAAAAGAATTATTGCAGTGATACACGATTGTCTGATTATTTATTAGAATTAAACACTTGACAGATTAAAATAAATGTTGCTGAGATATAAATCTTACATTAAACATGTAAGAAATTCACAAATTTTTGATTTGAAAAAACAACATTATTGTAAGAAAATGTAATTTGTATTTTTTAACATATCAAAGATGTTTTTTTGAAAACACAAATGTTAAATGTTAGTTATTGTTAAGATCGCCAAGACTTTTTGTATAAAATTATACATCTCTCTATGTCTGGCAATTCCTTAGTAATTCAATTTAAAGCAGCAATTTGAAATAAAATTATGCATCATGCTATGACAATAAAATATCTATAAGAAGTCAATTAAAATTTTGTAATTAGTTTCTATAAAAAGAAATAATTTAATTTCAATAAAACGTTGTGTTCTTTATATTAAATTAATATTTATTTTAGTTTGATGGTTAGATCATCATATGTACTAATATATAATGATGAAATGCCATTATATTTCTAAATATTTATTACTATATTAATGAAAATTAAAAAGATTGAAATGATGTATTGATAAAATTACCTATTTTTTAAAATTAAATTAAAGAGTTTGAAAAAGGTGTTTTGGTTGGATTTCATCTTGCCAAGGTGTCAATTAGGGAGATATTCCGTCTACGTAACTGCTCAAAATCAACTGTAGCACGTGTTGTGTGTCGCTACAAGACTGAGGGACACTGTCAGAACAAACCCCGAAGTGGACGACCTACAGTTCTCACCAGCAGGGACCGGCGGGTGCTCGGCAGGGAGATTCGGAGTAACCGTCAAACATCCATGGATAACATCGCTAATGAGTTTAGACAAGCCACAGGTGTGGCCGTTACGACCAAGACTCTTCGTATCGAGGCCCATAAGTTAGGTTACACTGGACGTTCGGCGGCCCATAAGCCTTTGATTACGAAAACCAACAAGAAAGCGCGCCTTCGATGGACCAAAGACCACCGTACTTGGACTCTGGATGACTGGAAACGCGTCCTTTGGAGTGACGAGTCACGATTTACCCTTTTCCGTTCCGATGGACGTGTTTGGGTATGGCGTTTACCAGGAGAACGCCTTTTGCCCGAGTGTGTCGTCCCAACTGTAAAGTTTGGTGGAGGAGGATAGATGGTATGGGCCTGTTTCTCCTGGTATGGGGCTGGCCCACTGGTGAAGGTCGACGGTGCGATGAATGCCGATAAATACTGTGATATTCTCGACAATCATATCCTTCCTACCTTGTGAGCAACGTACGTTATGGATGATTGCTGGTATCAAGACGGCAACGCAACATGCCATGTTGCAAGGAGGACTCTTGATTGGTATGTGAACAACAACGTTAAACGCTTGGAGTGGCCGGCGCAGAGCCCTGATCTTAACTCAATTGAACTTGGCCTGCACCCCACTCCCCAAAAGTAAGCTTGAACTATGGAACTTCCTGTTAAACATTTGGAAGGAAATTCCTCTTACCACTATGGCTAATTTAGTGGAAAGCATGCCCAGAAGGGTTGCAGCTGTGATCGCAGTCAAAGGAGGCCCTACCTCCTATTAATTTTCATAAATATGGGTTTATGTCGTTATAGTGTCGTGTCCCGTCACTTTCTTCTACATAGTGTATATGTTATAGAATAATAGCATTTATATATTGAAATTTTATGTTGAACTGCGCATATCCCCTATCCACTGTTTTCTTTCGAAATTCTCCACAAAAAATGATGGTTCAAGATTCTATTGTACTAATGGAATGCGAATTATATGAAATGCTGAAGTTCACTCATGTATACCAGAAAGCTAGATTCCTTACTATCCACACAACTAACATGATATATATCTTTATATATACATATATAATTTTTCTGTACATATGTTTGTCACTGAACTCTTTCTAAGTGGTACCGATTTTGATGAAATTTTTTGTATGTGTTTGAGTGGGTCCCTGGATGGCTTAGATTCACACCTAGACCCGGCAGGTGGCTCCACAATTGATATAATTATTCTGTACGTGTGTTTGTCACTGAACTCCTCCTAAGCTGTTTGACCGATTTTGTTGAAATTTTTTTGTGTGAATTTAATAAAACATGGAGAATGTTTGTATGCTATTCCCGTTGTTGTAGGCCGCCATCAGATGATGTTGACTCAATCAACTTCTATACCGTTCAGCTAATTGCTATGAAAATGAATAATAATATGTATTCGAGTGTAGAAAATATTTTCACGATATACACTTCATTGTTACTTGCCACCAGAGAGTGCTGCAGCATTTCATCTCATATACCGTTCAAAGGATATCCATGAATATTAGTACGCACATATATTGGACTATGAAGAATATAGTCACGATATGTAATTTTCCACAATGCATTTTTTTATTTTGGTTCGGTTTCTGCTAGCATATATATATATATATATATACATACAAGTTTATATAAATTTTGGGTAAAATCTATATGTACATGATGATGATAGCTGTAGCAATTATTATGCAGTTAAATTCTGTGTAAAATTTTGCAACAGATTACTACATTTTTGCGGATGCATTTTTTTTTTGTCTTTTCTTTTACTTATTTCTTTTTTCTTTACAGTTGAAGATGCAACTTCTACAAATCAGTCCGATTGCTGTAAAAATGAAAAATATCTTCCTTATCTTGATTTTACAGAAGTAAAGGAACGTTTCCCGAAATGTATATGGTGAAAGTTATTTTGTAAAACTTAATTATACTGTTGCTCTACAATTAAAAATAATAGAACTGTTTTATTTTAAAGTAGTTGTTATTCAACTTAAAGGATGTGAAATATAGGCTTAAAAACGATTTAATATAGCGAGAAGATATTAAAATTGTATCATTTATGCTAATTATATCACTGAAAGGGATTAAAAAAAATTTTAAATACCAAAAAATTTGCTTTAAAAAAGAAATATTCAAACACAAATTATTAATAATAAATAGTTTAAAATATAATTATTAAAAGAACAGATAGTTTTTACGATTCAATGCATTAGTGACAGTACGAAACTTGTATATATAGTTAACTTTATTTATATTAGTTATACACAGCCCAGTCATAATAACAAGTTTTTAAACAATGACACATAAATAAGCAATGTTTGTTAACTGCATTAAAATTGAACAACCAATATGTGAATCAACATTTTTCCCTGGTGCCACTGCATTGTGGTAGAAACATTCCCTGAATAAGTGCATGGAGAAGCATTTCAACTTATTTATTAATCATGTTCATGTCAGCCATATTTCCGATTCGGAACCACAGTAGAAAATTTTACTAAGATCCCATAACCCGAATTCTTTAATGACATTTATTTTATGCCATCGATGGATAATTTACTTTTCCAACGATTCACGAATTCTCTAAACTCGTTAACCTCTTATTGTGTGCAGTAACGGTTTTTATTGTTGTACAATAATCCTTAATATGATGGAAAAGATGGAATCATCAGACTTGAGAAATTGCGAACTTTAAAGGAACATGTTAAGTCCAATCTAACGACTGTACCCTTTGGAACTGACACCAAACTATGAGCAAGTCGTACAGGGAACTCAGAAGGTTCCGGAAGTACCTGAGCTTAACCTGAGCTTAATACTAACTCTAATGAAACTGTTCCCGTGCCTCACACAGGACGAGAAATTAAACCAGTTAAAATACCGGATTTATAAACTTTTAAACCAAATTTTGAACTTTAAAACATTGATTTCGATTTGTATTACAATATCCTGAAATATTTATATTGTTATTTGTACGTTTAGCTATCTCAAATTATATGCATATATTATCTTTGTGTATACTATTTTCACGTGTGTATCTCCAAACTCAATGTGGTTGAGATTAATCTACTGTTACGATTTCTGTTTAATCATGCTCATCTCAGCCATATTTCCGGTTCGGTACCACAGTAGAAAATTTTACTAAGATCCCATAACCCGAATTCTTTAATGACGTTTATTTTATGCCATCGATGGATAATTTACTTTTCCAACGATTCACGAATTCTCTCAACTTGTTAACCACTTATTGTGTGCAGTAACGGTTTTTTATTGTTGCACGCTAATCCTCAATATTAAAAAAGGCTTCATTGGCTGCAAGAGAGAGTACTGGTACTCTATCCAGGAAAAGATGGAATCATCAGACTTGTGAAACTGCGAACTGAAAAAGGAAACATATTAAGACCAATCCAACGGCTGTACCCTTTGGAACTGACACCAAACTATGAGCAAGTCGTACCGGAAACTCAGAAGGTTGCGGAAGTGGTAACTGAATACCCTGAGTTAAAAGATTGGATTTAAAAACCTTTTAACAAACTTTTGAACTTTCTATATTTAAACTTTAAAACTTTGATTTCAATTTGTATTCCAATATTCTGAAATATTTGTATTGTAAATTGTAAGTTTAGTTATCTGAATTTGTATGCATATATTATCTTTATGTTTACTATTTTTCAGTTTGTATCTCTAAACTCAAGGCGGGGAGAATGTCGGGTTGCGATCAAACTGTAACTGTAATAATGTAATAAGAGGTAAGTTTCTCTGTTCAGGAGTGGCAGCAGATATACGAGAAAAGAAGATGGCTGAAACGGTTGTGTTCAAAGAAAATGGCGAAAAAAAAAAAAGCTTTTATTATGTTTGTGCTGTGCTATTTTGTTGAAATATATGTTGTTGATGTTTTCTTCAGCGTTGTCATCTATGAACAATATTTGAACACAGGGCGGCAAACACCGCGAGTGAATTTAATAAAAGCTCATGATGCTAATAATAATAATTATAAAAAATAATTTGATTATGTTTTACAGTATATTAAAATTTTTATTTATTTATTTACAATATTTATTTATTTTTTTTTATTTATTTATTTATTTTTTTGCAGATATGATTTTGAATATTCTAATATCTTCCAAAAATTACTAAGTGTACAACTTATGCAAATAAATCAAAATCAGTTTAATTTCATTGTTATTATCGTTGCTATTATCTTTCAAAATGTATTCCATTACCTTTAATGAAAATAAAAGCATTTCTTCTGTGAAATTATGATTTATTGTGCTTTCATCAGTTTAACTAAAGAGTTAAATAATTGGTCTTACTTTTTTTGGGCACACAGTAAGTCTCAGCAATAAGAACAATGAGAAATTTTGACGAATATTTTCAAAAATAGTATAAATAGAAAAAACACACATTTTTCGACCGCTTACGTCATTTAGTAGAGAATAAACAAGTAATATTAGACTTTAACGCATAGTTTTTAAATTTAATATTTTGTATTTTGGGGTTTTACTTTGACTCTACAACAACATAATATTTACCATATGTTTTAAAAATTTATTTCAATTATATTTTTATTCACGAATAAAAAAGAAAAATGGTTGTGGAGCAACTTTTTTTCCCAAAATGCAAAGAAAACAAAGATAGTCATTTTTTATGCAATTAACGGCGGTAATGCAAAAGTGGAATAATTATTAATGAATGTACTAATGATAAATAATTATAAAAAAGCAGCAAAAAGTTTTGGTAAGAAATATTCTTATAATTTGAACAACTTAATGATGAGTTGCTGCAATCTGGCAATTGTTTAGCATTCATTATAATATGGACTAACGTTTTTTAATTGCTGTCCTTCAATTTAGATCCTGAAAATATTTCAACATCACCTCACTTTAATAATGAATTAGAAATTAAAGATAAAAAAATTACATTTACTTGAGCAATAGTAAATCAATTTTCAGTATAAAAACTGCAGGACTCAAGAACGTAGAATGACTCTATCATTTTGTTTAGTTAGTTAGTAATTACAATTATTTTTGTTCTGTATGCAGACTCAAGAATACTGAGAATAAATTTTATAACCATTCTGCGTCCAAGTATTTGCCAGTCTACTGTGGAAAATTCACTCAAAAGACGGTAAGATTAAATTGAGTTTTGCTTTCCATACGCATATTTCTGATATATATAAACTACTGTACCCAAAAAGGATTACCAATTATTTTTTTCAAAAACTCTTTATTTATTCTTCCAAATTTATAATCGTCTTTAAAGTAATCTCCTCCGGTCACAATTCCCTTATACCAACTTTTTTTCCAATCCTCAATGCATGCTAAAAAGTCATCGGACAGAAATGGCCTTCAAAGCGAACGGCGATTCAAGTTGAATCTCTTCAATCGACTCAAAACGGTGTCCCGTAGTGGTCTTTTGAGTTTAGGGAATTGTCAGAAATTGCACGGTGTGGATACGGTGGTAGTGGAACGATATGGGTACAACGATATGAGAATCAATGCAATGTGAACTAGCGCATTCAATGTTTTCGGTACCAATCGTGATTTGACGTGTTTGAGGCCCAAAATGGAATTGACAATCCTTTTGAAATTCAAATATCATCCGCAAGGTTTCTAATTGTAAATAGACGGTTTGCAAGCACCAAATCTTTAATTTTTTGGACGTCAGCTTCGTCCGTTGAGGTTGATGGTCGACTTGAGGGCTCTTCGTCTTCAACGCATTCTCTGCCTTCTTTGAACTGTTTATATTACTTGTAAACATTTCTTTCCGGTGTAGGAATGCTCACCGAATGCCTTGTGCAACATACGATACGTTTCCGCAAACACAATTTAATGCAAGTTCTTTGCTCAATTAATTCAGACATTTCGAAAATCGCCCGAATCGGTTTTAGCGTCTCACAAAGCCAAGCATAACTGAAACACTAATGAATATTTTGACGTCAAATTTCCCACAGGTGTGCCACAGTGCCAGCAACCTAAAAAGAAAAAAAAAATTGAAATTCCATAATCCCCGGGAATTTAAAATTGAAAATTGGTCTTACTCTTTTTAATTTTGTACAGTATTACATAATATAATTGAATTTCTTAGAAATGATTCTTTGGAATTATATGAAGAATCTTATTGTTAGCTTATGACTTAAAGAATTTTATTCCACTCCTACTTAATATTACATTAAAAAAATTGATGCTGTCTAATATTTTTTTTTCATATTATTTTTTATAGAAAACACGAGAAAAATGAAGTCATCGATTCCTGTTCTTCTGTTATTGTTTGGTTGGATAGCCTCCTTTGGTAACTGCGACAGAAGTTACCGTATCATTGAAAAAACTAACAATAATGAGAAACCCGGCAAAGAAGATGGTAATGTAGAAAATTTCCATGTATAATAAGAGTCAAACTTTCATAGTTAAATAAAAAGGTTTACAATACCTTGTCACAGTTTTTAAATTTTACTATGATAACTGGTGTGATAGGAATTAAAAATCTCTTAATTTTGTGTTTGTAAAGAAAACTTATCATCTGAAGAACTTTTAAACTATTGTTAACTACACTGGTGTGCAAAACTTAAGCAACAGGTGGGATTTTTGTCATAACTCCGCGAGAAATCATCTGAGAGACATGACATTCAGAAATGAGGGAGAGTGGGATTCAGAAGGTGGGATTTTTGTCATAACTCCGCGAGAAATCATCTGAGAGACATGACATTCAGAAATGAGGGAGAGTTTGGGATTTTTGTTTTGACATTCAGAAATGCGGGAGAGTGGGATTCAGAAGAGAGAAATCAGCTGAGAGACATGACATTCAGAAATGAGGGAGATGGGATTCAGAAGGTGGGATTTTTGTCATAACTCCGCGAGAAATCATCTGAGAGGCATGACATTCAGAAATCTTATTCAGAAGATGGGATTTTTGTCATAACTCCGCGAGAAATCATATGAGAGACATGACATTCAGAAATGAGGGAGAGTGGGATTCAGAAGGTGGGATTTTTGTCATAACTATTATCATTCAGAACTAGACTGGGATTTTTGTCATAACTGCGAGAAAACTTACATTCAGAAATGAGGGAGAACAGGTGGGATTTTTGTCATAACTCCGCGAGAAATCATCTGAGAGACATGACATTCAGAAATGACATTCAGAAGGTGGGATTTTTGTCATAACTCCGCGAGAAATCATCTGAGAGACATATGTACGATTCAAAGGATTTTTGACGAAATCATCGGCGCTGAAAAAGGAATACAATGCATACGGTATGGAATCAAACAAAAACAAGCTTTATTGAACGCATAGTATCGTGATTTATGATTGTCTGTCCAAGAGGAAGAACAACAAGCAGATGTTCCTTAATATGGGATATGTCCTCCCCTCACTGCAATGGTTGCTTCGCACTGTCTCCGCGTACTCAGAACCAGCTGGTGCAACATTTCTTGCGGTAGGAGTGCGCATTCCTCAATCAGCATCTGTTTGAGTTGTTGGGTGTTCTCCGGTGGATGTAAGCCTGCTGCAATTCATCTCCCCAAAGCATCCCACACATGTTCGATGGGATTTAAATCTGGGGAGTACGCTGGCCAATCCATTCGAGTGATATCTTCACTTTCCAGCAGCTCTTCAACAGCAAGAGTCCGATGTGGCCGTGCATTGTCATCCATAAAAATGAAGTCTGGGACAATGGCCCCTCGGAACAGACGCACATGGGGATGGAGTACCTCCTCACAATATCGATCCCCGGTTACAGACCCTCTGTCGAAAACGTGGAGCTCAGTTCGCCTATTCAGCAAAATGCCTTCCCAGACAAGAACTCCAGAACCACCATAACGGTGTCTTTCCTTGAGGTTACTGAGATAAAACCGGGTCCCGACCTCTCTCCAAATTCAAAACGCGTCGAGAATCGCTTCTGGTACAGAACCGCCTCTCATCCATAAGGAGGACACGATTCCATTGATCAGTTGTCCAGTTTTTGTGCTCTCTGAACCACTGTAAACGGTGGCGTCGGTGGCGAACTTTCAATGGGAGGCAGCGTTCAGGAAGGCGGGCGAATAGGCCCACTTTGTGAAGGCATCTGGCCACAGTAAACCGCGACACTTGTCGCCCGTTGCTGTACAGAGTTGCTGAGCAATGGCGCTTGCTGACTGCTGTCGGCCTCTTTTCGCCTGCAGGACGATATATCGGTCATCCCCTGCAGCTGTCTTCCTCGGGCGGCCACCACCAACCTTTCTAATAACTGTACCTGTGGTTTGGAACGCTTTCCAAGCGCACGAAACGACACTTTTGTTGATTCCGAACTCTGCAGCTACACTGGTGACAGTACGTCCCTCCTCCAGCTTTCCAATCATTCTTCCACGTGCGAAGTCGTCGAGGTAATGTCTTCTAGCCATATTTCATGAACTGACTCACTGGCACTTGCAGCGAATATGTTGAATTGCGTCTCCGTCCTTCCTTTTATTCTACTGTTGAGCTGCATGCGCCGACATCACGCCTTTTTGCGTACGCTCACGTCGCCTCCGATGTTTCGATCCTGATATTTGCATACGCATGACGTTTCTACTGACTTACGTGTTCATTGTACTGATCTCCAGACCTCCTTTTCTTCAATTTCATGGCTATCTGCTAAATTTTTACATTGTTGCTTAAGTTTTGCACTCCAGTGTACTAAACTTGACTGTTTCATAGCTAATTGAAAAGTTGTATTTATCCATTTCTTTTACATTAAATACTTTTAAGGAAATATTTAAAAATCTATAATATTGCTATTTATGCATTTAGCTACATTTATTAACGAAATCATGAGATATTTCTTGTAAATCTCTAATCACCTTTTCTTCATTTAGTCACAGAGCCTAGGCCGCTACTTAATGTTTGATAATTTAAAATTATTTCTTAGTTCAGCCATATTTTTTTTAAAAAAAACCTAATCATCTGTACATTTTAATGGGGGTTTGAAAAATTATCTGATTTACTATTGATTTATCGGCAATTTATCAAATACTCAATTAAAATATTAATTTATAAAATAAAATTTTCAAACTTTTCATGCATTCTTCATCTTGCTAAAATTTATTTTATGAATAATTTAATCATCTGAAACTTTTCAGGAAATTTTGTCAAATTTTACTTTTTATTATTTCTGCTTCTAACGATACACTTAACAAAAATACAACAATTTTTTGATGACATTTTATCTCACTAATTTTTTCATTTGGCAACATCTTACTTAACAAACAACTTAATATTAAATGTTTTTGATATAATTTGGAGAAATTTTGCTCATGATTACTCCTGAATATTCAGACTTATTTTAATTTATATCTCTATCCAGTTTTAAAAGAAAATTCAAGCAATTCCGTGTGTAACTGTCTGTTTTTTACATATCCACACCTTATTCAACTCATAACTTGAATATGAACTATTAGAAAACCATAAAATCATTATTTTTTCATTTTATATAATATAACATTTTATATAATACATAAATTGTTTTTTAATAAACTTTAAATAGATATATAATAATTTCGACAACTATTATTCATTTATTTAACCACATCCTATCTGAAAACAATGCAAATACTATAAATATTAATGGAATTTTGAGGCGTTGCATATCTATTTCCTCATTTAGTGACTGGTTAACTAATACCCATTTATTATTATTGAAGCCCAATTATTTATTATTATTATTAGTTGAAACGGATCTGCCTCCGAATAAGAATATATGAAATATGTCTTTTGAGTTTTATCATATAAATAAATGTAATGTAATGGGAAATGAATGTAATGTAACGGGAAAAAATATAATGGGACTGACTCAAAAAAGATATTTATTTACATTTGATGACAAATGTATTGTTTGAATCTTTCAGTGTATTCTCCATTGGTGCTTATACCTTGGCCCACGACCTGATGGCCAATTGGCTAGCGCACTGGCCTTTGGTACCACAGACTTCAGATTCGAATCCTGGCGATGATATGGATGTTTGTTAGTGGTTCGGAATCCACTTTAAACTGTAGGTTCCGGTCTGTTTAGCCCTCGTGAGCGACAAACCAAACCAAATTCTGCATTGACCCATTCTTATTTTCTGCAAGTTGCAGTTCATTTTCTAAATACTATTTTAATAGCTGTGACGTTTTCTTGTTAACAGCCTCCAATGAGTCAAAATGAGTTATTTTAGCAAAGATTTTTTTTTTTTTGTGAAAAAATAAACAACAACAACACAGAGCTAAATCAGGGGAATATGTAGAATGTTCCAATATTGCAATTCGCAATTCGTTTTAGGAACAAAAACTATTTCACAGAGAGCGTTGTGTGTGCAGGGGGCTTTGTGAGAACCTTAGGAAACATTTTGACTTAAACTTTTTTCATGTGAGGGATCCGTCTGCAAAATGTTTTAGACATAGTCTTTGTTAATGTTGGTAGCATCAAATATCATTTGGATTCTTATTCGATGTTCAATCTGGCTATTCCTTTTTCACTCGCTGGCCGCCCGTATTAATCCTCGTCTTTCCATTCTATACTATCATTTAGGAATATTTTGTGGCATTCAAACACTCCCGCATTGGACATAGTCTTCTCCATAAAGAGCCTGAATGGTCAAGTGACTCAAGTCCCGGTGATGCCATGGTTGTTTGTAGTGGTTTGGAATCCATTTTAAGCCGTAGGTCCCGATCTCACATGACTGCATGACCGCAATCATACTTCTCACCCACGTCATACCCAAACTGTATAGGGGCAACTCAGCTCTAGGCACAGTTAAGTTACGTGATGCAGTGGTGTGGTGAGGTATATTAGGAGTAGTAGTCTTCTCCATAAGCCACCAACACTCTGTTGGTGTTTTGTTCAACGTCACTACAAATTTCATTTCCATATGCCATTAAATTTTAGAACTTCACATTTTATCAGCAAAAGAAAGTGAAATGCAAGCACACTTAATCCCGATTAGCGAAATTCTAAGGATCTGCAAGTTATGGAGTTTACAATGATGACTAAGACATCGTTCAGACAATGTCTGGACTTTGATTTGACTCTCACGACAAAGCTAATCTCGTCTGTATATTAGTGCGAAAAATATATAAAAATTGTATTATTAGACATGTATTTATTCATATAAAGATTAATATACATTAATTAATTAATGTATGAAGCAAAAGTCTTCTTTAATGCATTAATTAAATAATGAATAGTCGAATACTTTCTATATAAAAAAATAGAAAGTATTTTTTAAAATACTTTCTATTCATCCACTCAAGTTCAAAATATTTAAAATTTAATCGATCGAATTTCCTTCCACTCGTTGAAATATTTATGTCATAAAGACCAAAGAATATGATTTGCGTATCAATATCCTATACCAATAGTCTCAAACTTGTTACAAATTAAAAAAAAAAACAGTAATAATCCTCTTTAAGTATAGGGGGAAAATGCTTTGTAATCGCTGCTTTCAGAAACAAGAAGAGAATACTACAGAAAAATCTTTCATTGACAATAAGTTGCTAGCAGAGAAAAACTCAGCAGATGAACTGAGCAGGAAATTGATTATCCACGCAAAGGATGGGCATTGTTTCCATTTCTGCACACTTAATATCGTGATTCTGTCATATGTATATACATATTTATATTAATTGTAATTATTTAATAAAAAGTAACTAAAAAAATTTTTTTTCTTTGTTGAAATAAGTAGGAATTGACTTAATTTTTTTATATTATTTGTTGGGTGTTAACAAAATAATAGAAACACCAAGGAGTTATAAAGAATCCTTTATTAGTATGGTGTAGGACCGCCTTCGGCATGTAATAGAGCTTGTCTAGACACGCTGTATGTATGCTGTCATGACTTTCGACGCCTCCACCAGAAAAGCCTAAAAGTTCGGATGTTTCGGTTACACTTGCTCCAGCAAGACGGGCTCCTACAAGTTGGCCTCTTTGAAAATCTGAAAGGTCCGACATTTGACGGCTTGAAATAAATACAAGACTTAGAGAACTTCAATAAAGCTACCACATACTACCAGAATATATACATTCTGTTTTAAAAAAAAACTGGCATCTGTTATTATATTTTAATGCTTACGAAGCGCATTCAAAAATATGCCTTTTATTCACAGGTGTTTCCATTATTTTGATAACCCACTGTATATGGCGGGTAGCCTGCTTTTAGGTTTTTTTTTCCTTCTAATGCAGGTGGCAAATAGACCGCGATCTTTCGTCATAAGGGCTGCACCGATGTTACTCACTTTGCATTACCTAGGGGGCACGTGTAACTTGATGGCAGTTCACGGACGTGGAGTAACAACGCCCCCGCAGCGCTCTACGCCCTACAGCTTAAAGTGGATTCCGAACCACTATAAACGAACCACTAAAGTGGAACGAACCACGAACATCCATGGCAAAGCCGGGATTTAAACCCGATACCTCTAGTACCGAACGCCAGAGCGCTAGCCATTCGGTCATCAGGCCCCAGCCTGCTTTCAGTTAATTTTGTTATTTTTAAATTTATCTCTTTTGTTTTTCGATTCCGACATTTGACTCGTTTGAAATAAATCCAAGTCTTACAGTACTTAAATAAAGCTACCACATACTACCAGAATATATACATTCTATTTAAAAAAAACTGCCATCCAATTTTATATTTCAATGCTTACGAAGCGCATTCAAAAATGTGCATTTTATTCACAGGTGTTTCAATTCTTTTCATAACCCACTGTATTATGCAGTGTAGCCTGCTTTTAGTTAATTTTGTTATTTTAAAATTCATCTCTTTTGTTTTTCGATTCCAGAACAATGCATGGCTGAAATTCGACAAGCTTGCGGAGCTTCTGAATGTTGCAGAAAACTATTTCAGTTACAGAAATCACAAGGTGATGAAAAACATGTATCCAAAATGGAAGACGAATATTCGAATACTGACGAAATTCCCGACGGTGACGATGACGAAGAAGAGAATCAAAGCGGACCACCTTCCTTTACTAATGATTACCCGGATAAAAGAGGAGCATTTATGAAAGCTGACGCCGAAGGTGAGCCTGGGGATATGAATAAAAAAAAAACATAAAGCAAAAGATAATCATAGAGTTCTTTTGTTCAATTCCTTCTACTAGCTCACACTCTCCCTATATATATCTTGTTCAAATTTTCAATCGTTCATAAAATACTTTCTATTCATCCACTCAAGTTCAAATACATTTTTTTTGAACTTGTAGTGGATGACACTGGATGTTAATTCAGTTTTTGTCAAATATTAATTCAGTAATTCAATTTAATTAATTAATTTTAGTTTTTTTTTAAGATTTGAGTTGCATATATCTACCAATAGATGGCGCCAGATAAACTTAAAAAAATGAATTAAAATTATTTATAAAGGACTTACTGCAATAGAGTGAAAAAAAAGTAGGAATTGACTTTAAATTTTTTTATATTACTTGTTTATGAGTGAATGTTCATGGTAGTGTGAGCCATTTGCACCGCATTTCCATTTTTTTATATTACTTGATAAATTGTAAGTTCACACACACACACAGGGGTAGTTTTAAAGCATAAATTTATTATATACTATTTTTCTTTCCCTAATAAGACTAACTTCGAAAAAGCTCGTTGATTTGAAAGTAAAATAATAAATTATAAAATTGAAATTTTTTTTAGGAATATGAAAATTTTATTTGGACATGAAAGTGGTTAGCGAGTAGGGATTTCGAGATAAGGGAATTTCGTTCGAAACCCGACAAGTGAAGCCTGAAAAGTCCCATGTCTATATAGAGCATGGTCGCAATAAATTTTGAGGGTGTAAAATACACATATTAGGTCTTGAATAACGGGGTCAAATGCCCAAATGCCTTCTATGAGGATATTCTTTCAAAATTGCTGTGCCATAACGTCAGTACAAAGTAGGAAGCCCGTCATAGCGCACTATGGGTGA
The DNA here is from genome assembly GCA_021605075.1 of Caerostris darwini. Taxonomy (NCBI): domain Eukaryota; kingdom Metazoa; phylum Arthropoda; class Arachnida; order Araneae; family Araneidae; genus Caerostris; species Caerostris darwini. The sequence goes on from BPLQ01015326.1 coordinate 100,366, forward strand.
TGTTGAAACAGCTACACATCTGCGTCTCTAGTAACGAATGTCTAACATTATTCTAGATCTTTGCTGTAATCAGATTCAAATCTGAATAGAACAGTCATTTTAAATTAAATTCACTGTGAAAATCCTATTCAAATAAAAGCAACACAAACAACTGACAACTTCAGCATTATTCTTATAAAACAGATCGATTCCTCATTAGTATAAACAGGAAATGATGACGTGCGTATATAGATGATCACAAATTAAAAAATATATATATTTCCACTCACTTCCATAAAAAGAAGTAATATAAAAAAGTCAATTCCTTCTTTTTTTTTTCTCACTATATTGCAGGAAGTCCTTTATAAATAATTTTGATTCATTTGTTTAAGTTTATCTGGTCTGCCATATATTGGTAGATACATGCAACTGACATCTTAAAAAAAAATCTAAAATTCATTAATTAAATTTAATTAGTGAATTGATATTTGAAAAAAAACTGTATTAATATCCATGTTCAAATAAAATGTATTTGAACTTGAGTGGATGAAAAAAAAAATGTGTTTTATGAACGATTGAAAATTTGAACAAGATATATGTAGGGAGAGTGTGAGCTAATAGAAGGAATTTAAAAAAGACTTGCTGCCTCAACTCTCAAATAAGAAGTTTAATGTCAGAAAGGAATAATGCATTATACGTTGCAATGAGTGTTTTTCGAACATGAATATATTTTGTCAGAACTTCCACATGAGAATGTTTTTTCGATTTATCAAAAATTTAACTCTATTTTTTACGTCGCCGACCTTGTCTCGATAGTATTTAATGTGCATTTCGACCTTGCAGATTGTGAAAAACCGAAAGTGAAAGGTCCTTGCATGGCAGTCCACAGAAGATTCTACTACGATTCCAAATCACAAAGTTGTAAAACATTCACTTACGGTGGATGCCTCGGAAATGACAACAACTTTCAAACAAAGGACGAGTGTGAGTTAACCTGTATGAGTCAAAACTAAACCAATCTTAAGTGAGTAAGGCTTTTAAAATATTATTATTATTTATTATTATACAATGCATTTTTGATGACCAAAATTATTGTTTGCATTTATCAAGTAACGATGGGATTCGCTTTCTGTCTCTGTAATTTACCGACGACTCCAAGATCTGAGTTAAATCGAATAAATGAAGTCCTGTCAAGGTTATATGCACTCTCGCTATATTTACTCTAAAACTATTCAGAAGAATATTCTGTTACAATTTTCCCCCATCTAAATATATCATTAAAATATTTCTTGTGACCTTTCTATGATTTTTTGGTTAAAATTTCGCTTTTCATATTGATTATTGATTCTCCATTTAACAAACTGACCCCATATTAGTTAAGTTATCCGTTATGATTGCAGAATCATTTAAATGTTATTCCACCTATAATTTTTCTTTATTGACATCAAGTTTTCGCTTGCTGGCGAATTTACATTTTTAAACAACGACACGTAAATAAGAAATGTCTGTTAACTGCATGTAAAATTGAATGTTCATGTTCAATTTTAAATTGAACAACCAATACGTGAATCAACTTTTTTCCCTGGTGCCACTGCATTGTGGTACAAGCATTCCCTGAATTCCCACGCATTAAAACGTGCATTACCACTAGACCATCTCTGAGATTATGTCAAGGCACAAGTTTATGGGATTGAACCGACTCTTTGGAAGATCTGAAACAGTATACTAATCTTAGTAATAATGACAGACATTCAAATGTGCATTGCCACTAACAGGGAACATTTTGAGCTGTAACTTCAGTAGATTCCACCACTTTATATAATATATTGTTCTCGTCATTTGCTTGTTTACTACTTTTACAAATGAATTACGATATTTATGAAATGCATGCGTTTCCTTTGATTTAAGAATGCGTGTCATAACTTCTTGAGCATTTTTAATTTTCAGGATATTCAAAGCCTGCAGCTTTCTAATTGCCATTTTTTGTCTACTGTGCTTAATTGCGTTAATTTTTCCAATTACTCAGAATTATACCTTAATGTAGATATATATGGGGAATAACACCTGTTTTACTCTTACAGAATTCCAGATCTGAATTGATAAATTGTATTTGATAAAAATCGATAATTGTTGCACTAACCCTATTAGCTTTGAAGTCTACATTCACTTGTAATGGTCAATTCTAACTTCTATATGCACGTGTATGATTTATGACTACCTTAAGGATCGCTGCTCTCTCCGAATCTTTTTCCCCCAACGTCTGCAAGATATTAACCAGAATTCAGACCAGAACTTAACCAGAACAGTCCAGTCACATTAATGTGACCTCCACCTACTTTCGACGTCAACGTCAAATAACCAATCACAAAAGGCAGGTGGCAGCACATTGCAGTGTAGTGTATATAAAGAATGTCCTAGGGCATCGGAGAGCACTTAAATCGTTGGCGTAATGCAGAAACGTAGCACAGGTCCGCTCTGCCAAAGGTGGTTATTCTGACTTTTGACAGGTGGTCACATTAATGTAACTGGACTGTATATATATATACGGATATTTCATTATTTAACATGCGCCAAGCTCCAGGAAAACAGTGCAGATTAATAAAACAGAACTGTAGTTTATGCGAATGGTCATTCTATGCTCAATGAAATTCTAAAAAAATCGATTTTAAGCATGAAGAATCATATAAATATGCTTGGATATGTGGTTTTGATAATTAGGCCCCACACTAATGAAGAAACACTGTAACATATGCTGTTCACTTTTGGTACGATATCCATTTTTGGAAGGCATTATAGCATGCTATAAAAATGGATGGTCTACAGTAGGGCTGTTATATAGTCATTATATTTGTTTAAATATCGATAAGTTTTAAAATGCTCGTTCTATTTTCAGAGACATGGTTAATCTACAACGAGATCCTGGAACCAAACGAAAGATCCAGACCCATATTTGTGTCAGAAAGTTGCATGCCATTTACCACAAATATTTTTATTGTTCCTTCTAAAATATTTTACTGTCAAAGTAATAAAATAAAAATTTCTGCTGTCGAAGTATTAAAATAAACTTTCCTGCTTCTTATTATGTGAGTGATTTTTTTAATTAAATAAAACTGTTAATTTTGATAGTGAAATTAAATTTCAACAAAATTTAACAATAACAATAATAATAATAGGACGATTAAATAAACAAAGAGAATCTCTTGACTAAACTTTTGAAATAAAACAGAATTCCTAGAGATCATATTATTAAAATATACTAACAACTCAGTTATTATGAATGCATCAAGCCTTTCACATCAAATGAATTTCTGAGTCGAATAATTTTTTTAGAATCACTTTTTCACATATTTTACGCATTTTTACACTAATGTCAACATTATAAAAATTAATTTTAATACTTTAAATAAAATTTAATAAAAAAGTTCTGAAATTATATTTTACACAAGTTTTTGCTTTAAACAATTGACAACCTGCAGCATATTTTGAAAAATTAAACACATAAATAAAAAAAATGGCCTTTCAGTACAATTCCACAGGTTCCAACTTATTCAATTCCTTCTATTAGCTCACACTCTCCCTGTATATATCTTGTTCAAATTTTCAATCGTTCATAAAATACCTGTTATTCATCCACTCAAGTTCAAATACATTTTTTTGAACTTGTAGTGGATGACACTTGATGTTAATACAGTTTTTTCAAATATTAATTCGGTAATTAAATTTAATTAATTAATTTTAGTTTTTTCTAGATTTAAGTTGCATGTATCTAATAATAGATGGCGCCAGATAAACTTAAAATAATGAATAAAAATTATTTATAAAGGACTTTCTGCTATACAGTGAAAAAAAAGTAGGAATTGACTTTAAAAATTTCTTTTTTATATTACTTGTTAATTGTTATTGAAGATCGCAATTTTTCATTCTTCGTGCACATACAGTGACTGCTAAAAACGTTCGCACTTATTTAAAATCTTTCGTTACGCTTCCACCAGACGTTGATTCGTTTGCATCGACGAGTTCTATACGTGAATGAATTAGAAACCTAGAAAATTATTTGTCTCTTATAAGAGGACGAACGCAATCTGTGGTCGGAGAAGACCAAGACTAAATCGTAGACCAGTAACAACGGCAAATGAGGATCGATATTCAATATTTATTGTCAGGAGAAATCGAAATATAAATGACACTCTCCTCAAATAACACCTTCGTTCCGCTACCGGCACCAGAGTTTTAACTCGAACTCTCTGAAATAGATACCACTCTGTAAGTCTATATGTTCCAGAGTATGGCATGCATTCCGTTAATAGCAGCTCACAGAGCTATCAGCAGATAATGGGAAGAAGAGCATGTTAATTGGAGGAGTAAATGATTGGAGCATTATCCTTTGACGAATTCCGTTTACAGTTTGTTGATATCTTCATTTAAATCTTCATCTGGAAACAATCCTACATTCTTACAAAGAAGATGGGATGGTCTGGAGTATCACATCTCCAGGTGGTGTGATGGTCCAGACAAAGTCAAGCACCAATATCTCCAAGAGTGATGAAATCGACCACCACAGATTAGAAATGGATCTCTAATCACCTAGAGATATGTTGATGAGATTCTTACACATTTTGTATGAAGTAATCGGAGATAAAATACCTTTAATGGATGGCAATTTCAGATCACATCATGCGTGATGTGTTAAATATTGTATGTGTACGGTGCTTGTGCGTGTACGTGTGTAAATAAAGCTGTAAGTTTTCCAACCTGTGCCTCAAGTATCTCAATCCAACCACACCTTGTTACAATCAAGTTGCTGCAACCCAAGTATAAAAAACTTCTACAAAACTACAAGAGTAAAACACTTCTCATATTATTGCCCAAAAAATGTAAATTGAATTAAAAAATATGTAAATGTAATTTTTTTAAAATTTGTGTAACTCTCTTTTTAAAATAACTTTAGTTAAACTGATGAAAACACAATAAATCATAATTTCACAGAACAAATGCTTTTATTTTCATCAAAGATAATGGGATACATTTTGACATAACGATAATAACAATGAAATTAAACTGAAGTTGGTTTATTTGCTTAAGTTGTACACTATGTAATTTTCGGACGACGTTAGAATATTCAAAATCATATCTGCAAAAAAAAAAAAAAATATTATCAATAAATAAATAAATAAGAAATATAATTATAAATATCATATTATTTTTCATAATTATTATAATTAAAATTATGAGATTTTATTAAATTCATTCGTGGTGTTTGTCGCCCTGTGTTCAAATGCTTAAATTGAATTTGATACTTACGAAAAAATATAGAGTTAAAGTTTTGCCCTCATACAAAGTATTATGTTAATTTCGTGGATAATAACACATTAATATCCTGTTAAAGTAATTTTTTAATATTAATTTCTCATTTTAGAGACATTGGGATTTACCTCGTTCTAACTAGTCTCTGGGTTCGACTTGAACGTTTTACTGAGATTCGACTTCTTTCAACCTATTCAATTTTGATCTACCATCAACCAACCAGATCTTATTCGTTGCATTCATAATTTGACACCAGGCTCTATAATGTTTAAGGAAACAAAAACAGTGGTCCTTTTAACAGCAGCATCTGTGATATCATCATCATAACTGGCTCGACAGCCCGTTGTGGTCCTTGGCCTTCTTTAAAAGATCCAGCCAGGCTGTCCTCCTCTTGGCCGTCGACCACCAGTTTTTTATCTTAATAACATTAAAATCAGAGTCTAAACAGTCGACCCATCTCTTTTTCGGTCTTCCCCTTGGTCGTTGACCAAAAGGGGATACATTGAAAACCTTCAAACAAGCTCTGTAACACTTTCCATTCTCATAAGATGACCGCCCCATCTTATTCTGTTCAGTTTAACAAATTTTAATATGTCAATATTTCTAAAAAGTCTGTAAAGTACAAAACTGTAATCTGTGATATAATCTGATAAAATGGACATTGCAGTCGTTATTTTTAGAAACAATAAGGGATGGCAGACGGCGAGTGTGACAACGTGTGTATCCGTCATTCATTAATAGAAAGGCTGTCTTGTGAGAATGGTCCACGTTTTCTTTCTCTCTGTTGTTTCCTATTAGGATTGATTGTGAAATTAATGTAGGAAGTTTGGTTCATAGATGACAACGCTGAAGAAAACATCAACAACATATATTAAAACGAAAGAGCACAGCAAAAACATATTAAACGCTTTTTCTTTCGCCATTTTCTTTGAACACAACCGTTTCAGCCATCTTCTTTTCTCGTATATCTGCTTCCACTCCTGAACAGAGAAACTTACCTCTCATTACAGTTACAGTTTGATCATAATGCGACATTCTCTTCGCCTTGAGTTCGGGGATACAAATTCAAACATAGTATACACAAAGATAATATATGCATACAATTTGAGATAACTAAACGTACAAATAACAATATAAATATTTCAGAATATTGGAATACAAATTGAAATCAATCTTTTAAAGTTACAAATTTTGTTTAAAAGATTTTAAATCTCGTCCTTTAACTGGTTTTATTTCTCGTCCTGACGAAACACGCGAGCAGTTTCATAAGAGTCAGGATTAAGCTCAGAGTATTCAGTTACCACTTCCGAAACCTTCTGAGTTTCCGGTACGACTTGCTGATAGTTTGGTGTCAGTTCCAAAGGGTACAGCCGTTGGATTGGTCTTAATATGTTTCCTTTTTCAGTTCGTAGTTTCACAAGTCTGATGAATTCGTCTTTTCCTGGATAGAGTTCCAGTACTCTCCCTAGCAGCCAATGCAGCCGTTTCTAATATTGAGGATTATTGTGCAACAATAACAACCGTTATAGCAAACAATAAATGGTTAATAAGTATAAGTCGAAATGCTTCTCCTTGCATTTATTCAGGGAATGTTTGTACCACAATACAGTGGCACCAGGGAAAAATGTTGATTCACATATTGGCTGTTCAATTTTAAAGCAGTTAACAAACGTTGCTTATTTATGTGTCATTGTTTAAAAATGTAAAATCTCCAGCAAGCGAAAACTTGATGTCATTAAAGGCAAATTACAGGTGAAATATCATTTAATTGATTCTGCAGTCACAACGGAAAATTTAACAAATATGGAGTCAGTTTGTTAAATGGAGAATCAATAATAAACATGAAAAGCGAAATTTTAACCAAAAGTTAATAGACACTTCACAACAAAGATTTTAATGATATAATTAGATGGAATAAAATTGTAACAGAAGATTAATCTCAATAGTTTTAGAGAGTTTAAATGAAGCGAGGGTGCATAAAATCTTGACAAAAGTCTCAAAATTGCCCCGAAGGCAGACATCATTTCTTTGATTTAAATCGTATCTTGAAGTCGTCGATAAATTACAGATACAGAAAGTGAATCCCATCGTTACTTGATAAATACAAACAAACACTTTGGTCATCAAAAATGTATTGTATAATAATAAATAATAATAATAATTTAAAGGCACTTACTCACTTAAGATTGGTTTATTTTTGCCCCATACAAGTTTCCTCACAATCTTCTATTGTAAGAAAGTTGTTGTCATTTCCGTAGCATCCACCGTAAATGAACATTCTACAATCTCGTGATTTGTGATGGTAGTAGAATCTTTTTAATGCTGCCCTGCAAGGACCTCTCCTTTCCCGTTTTCGACAATCTGCAAGGTCGAAATGCATATTAAATGCTATCGAGACAAGGTCGGTGACGTAAATAATAAAATTAAATTTTTAATAAAACGAAAAAACATTTTTATGTGGAAGTTCTGCCAAAATATAATCAATCACATTTTTTGAAACTGTTCGAAAAACACTCATTGCAACATATAATGTATCCTTCCTTTTTGAAATTAAACTTCTTATTTGTAAGTCGAGGCAGCAAGTCGTTTTTTTATGGAAGTGAGCGGAGCTATTTTTTTTTTTCAATTTATGATCATCTATATGCGCACGTCACCACTTCCTGTTTATACTAGAGCGGAATCTATCGAATTTGTCAGAATAATGACAGCATCAGCATGCTGGAGTTTTCAATTTTGCATGTTGCTTTTATATGCATAGATATTTCACAATGAGTTTAATTTAAAATAACTATTCTATTCAGATTTGAATCTGATTACTACAAAGATCTAGAATAGTGAACCACTTGTACTAAATTTGCGCTCTTGTACTGAATTTATGAAAATTCGCCAAGTAAACACTTGCAACTGGCAACTGGCGTACCGATTATGCAGCACCAACAGGGGGAAATACCCCTTAAACCTCCTCATCTTAATTCATAAATATGCTTAGAGTTCTAATTGGCTGCTTTAAGATTAGTAACAAAAAATAAAAGATAAAATTTCTAAAAATTCAATTTAATGTTGTACTCAAAAAAAATATTAAAAAATACTAAAAATAAATAAAAGTAAAGTACAAAATAAAAGAATTTAAAGTTAAGTTTAAATTTGGTACAATTAGGGACCAGTTTTCGATGCCATAGTGTTATTGAAAAATGTAAACAATACAGTAAACAATTCAGTGAAAGAGACAATTCAGTGAGAGTGAAAGATTCAGTGACCTTCTTATTTCTTAATGCAGGTCAATGAAATAAATTGCTCCCTACTACTTATTGTTACCATAGTAATGGGCTTCCTACTCTGTACTTATATTGTGGCACAGCAATTTAAAAAAAAATATCTCATCGATGGTATTTGGGCATTTGTCCCCCTTATTCAAGACCTTACATATGTATTTTACACCCTCAAGATTTATTGTGACCGTGCCCTATATAAACACGGGAATTTTCAGGCTTCACTTGTCGGGTTTCGAACGAAATTCCCTTAACTCGTAACCCCAACTCACTAACTACACTGGTGTGCAATACTTAAGCAACAATGTAAAAATTTAGCAGATAGCCATGAAATTGCAGAAAAAAAAGTCTGGAGATCAATACAATAAACACGTAAGTCATGCGTAAGTAAATATCAGGAACGAAACGTCGGAGGCGACGTGAGCATACGCAAAACGCGTGATGTCGGCGCGCGCTGCTCAACAGTAGAATAACAGGAAGGACGGAGATGCAATTCAACATATTCGCTGCAAGTGCCAGTGAGTCAGTTCGTGAAATATGGCTAGAAGAAATCACCTGGACGACTTCACACGTGGAAGAATGATCAGAAAGCTGGAGGAGGAGCGTACTGTCAGCAGTGTAGCTGCAGAGTTCGAAATCAACAAAAGTGTCGTTTCGCGTGCTTGAAAAGCGTTCCAAACCACAGCTACATCTGTTAGAAAGGTTGGTGGTGGCCGCCCGAGGAAGACAACTGCAGGGCATGACCGATATATATTTTTCTGCAGGCGAAAAGAGACCGACAACATTCAGCAAGAGCCATTGCTGAGCAACTCTGTTCAGCAACGGGGCGACAAGTGTCGCGGTTTACTGTGGCCAGATGCCTTCACAAAGTGGGCCTATTCGCCCGCCGTCCTGAACGCTGCCTCCCGTTGAAAGTTGGCCACCGTTTACAGTGGTTCAGAGAGCACAAAAATTGGACAACTGATCAATGGAGTCGTGTCCTCCTTACGGATGAGAGGCGGTTCTGTACCAGAAGCGATTCTCGACGCGTTTTGATTTTGGAGAGAAGTCTGGACCCGGTTTTATCTCAGTAACCTCAAGGAAAGACACCGTTATGGTGGTTCTGGAGTTCTTGTCTGGGGAGGCATTTTGCTGAACGTGCGAACTGAGCTCCGAGTTTTCGACAGAGGGTCTGTAACCGGGGTTCGCTATTGTAAGGAAGTACTCCTTTCCCACGTGCGTCTGTTCCGAGGTGCCATTGACCCAGACTTCCTTTTTATGGGTGACAATGCACGACCACATCGGACTCTTGCTGTTGAGGAGCTACTGGAAACAGAAGATATCACTCGAATGGATTGGCCAGCCTACTCCCCAGATTTAAATCCCATCGAGCATGTGTGGGATGCTTTGGAGAGACGCATTGCAACCCGCTTACATCCTCCGGAGTACACCCAACAACTCAAACAGATGCTGATTGAGGAATGGGCACTCCTACCGCAAGAAATGTTGCACCAGCTGGTTCTGAGTATGCGGAGACGGTGCGAAGCAACCTTTGCAGTGAGGGGAGGGCATATCCCATATTAAGGAACATCTGCTTGTTGTTCTTGCTCTTGGACAGACAATCATAAATCACGATACTATGCGTTCAATAAAGCTTGTTTTTGTTTGATTCCATACCGTATGCATTGTATTCCTTTTTCAGCGCCGATGCTTTCGTCATCCTTTACGTACATAAAACTGTACCTCATTGCTGAATGTCATGTCTCTCAGATGATTTCTCGTTTAGTTATGACAAAAAACCCACATGTTGCTTAAGTTTTGCACACCAGTGTACTAAATCAATTTGACCACTTTTATGTGCAAATAAAAGTTTCATATTCCCCAAAAAAACTTCAATTTTATAATTTATTTTTTAACTTTCAAATCAACCAGTGTTTTCGGAGACAGTCTTGCTAGGGAAAGAATAATAATATATAATACATTTATGCCATAAAACTTTGTCTTCAGTAGTCATTTGATTTGCAATGAAGTTCATTCTCCTTCTCTCTCCCTGTGTGTGTGAAGTGATATTTTTAAAAATAATTCTATGGTTACCTTGCGAGTTATTATAATTACCTTTACGTTTGATTTGTTTCACATTCTTAAATCTCAGATATAATCCTTTTTTTCCCGGGTAATCATCACCAGAGGGAGATGATCCGCTTTTCTTCTCATATTCGTCCACCTCTTCCTCGGTAACTCCCTCAGTATTCTGATCTTCGTCCTCCATTTTGGATACATGTTGTTCCTCATTACTTTTAGCATGGGATTCATCTAACTGAAACAGTTTTCTGCAACATGCAGAAGCTTCGCAAGCTTTTCGCATTTCGTCCATACATTGTTCTGGAATCGAAAAAAAAAAAAAAGATATAAATTTAAAAATAACAAAATTAACTAAGAACAGGCTACACGCCCTATACCGTGGGCTATCAAAATAATGGTAACACCTGAGAATAAAAGTGACATTTTTTAATGCGCTTCGTATGCATTATAATATAATAAAAGATGCCAGTTTTTTTTAAATAGAATGTATATATTCTGGTAGTATCTGATAGCTTTATTGAAGTTCTCTAAGTCTTATTTCTTCTTCGAATTCTTATTAAGATTTATTTCAAACGCGTCAAATGTCGGACCTTTCAGATTTTCAAAGAGGCCAAATTGTAGAAGCCCGTCTAGCTGGAGCAAGTGTAACCGAAATATCCCAACTTTTAAGCTTTTCTGGATAAGGCGTCTAAAGTCATGACAGCATACACACAGCGTGGCTAAACAAACTCCATTACATGCCGAAGGGGGTCCTACGCCATACTAATAAAGGATTCTTTATAAATCTTTGGTATTTCTATTATTTTGTTAACACCCTGTATCTTAACATGTGAATGACTTTAGTACATTGATTTTTGTGGTGCTTTGAAATGTCCACAATGGTTGAGATTGGAAATATTTATTAATTTACGATTCGATGAAACTTTCTTAAAGAATGATTTAATTTTAAATATAAATCAGCTATTTCTGATTGAAAAAATTTCATATTACGTTCAAAAGCTGTAAATATTACCTCATGAAAACATTTTCTTTGGGGAATTTTCCGTGGGAACCTTTTTTCATGAATATGCTGGATATTTAGGAGATTGAGCGTTTTCAATAATGTACCTCGATACTTATTATCCTACAAGCTACATTCTCTTCGGCTTTTGATGATGAAGTCCCTTTCAACAATGTAAGCTTATTCATTAAATCAACTTTCAAGAACAACCCAGATAAAGAGCTTTTGGAGAGAAATTCCCAAAACTCTTGAAGGAACAGTCAAATCTTTCTTACTGGCCTAGGAGGAGGGCAGTTGGGTAGTTTCGTCTTTTAACTGACCCCGACTGCCTTACTAGGCATATTTGGCATACTAGGCATATATGTTGTCTTAATGTTTCCAAAATTAAACCAAAAAAGAAATCAAAAATCTCCTGCATACACAACGCTCTTTGTTAAACAGTTTTTGTTTGTGAAACGGATTGCAATACTGGAACATAATGCATATTCCTCTGATTTAACTCTGTGTGATGTTTTTTCACAGAGAAACATTTTGTTAAAAGTACAGAAAGAACACATTTTGGCTGTCTGGAGGCTATTAACAGCAAAACGTTACAGCTATTGAAATAGTATTCAGAAAATGAGCTGCAACACGCTTTTGACCAGTAGAAAATAAGAAGGGGTCAATGTAGATTAGGTTTGGTTTGTCTCTCTACGGTCATTTTGTGCACACGAGGACTAAACAATCCGGGACCTACAATTCAAAGTGGATTACAACCCAATAACAAACATGCGTGACACCGCCAGGAGTCTTAGCTGAAACCTGTGGTACCAAAGGCCAGAGCGCTAGCCAAGCGGCCATTAGGCCGCTGGTCAATGTAGAATCACCAATGGAGAATACACTGAAAGAGTCAAACAGATTTCTCATAAATTGTAAATAAATATCTTTTTTGTTAGTCCCGTTACATCATAGACAGACCTCGTATATGTGATAAAACATGCGCTTTAGGAGTTTTATCCTTATATAATAAAACTCATAAAACGTATTTCATATCTTCTTATACTGAGGCAGAAGTGCATCATTTTCAACTATTGTTAAAATAGCACATTAATAATAAATGGTTTTTAGTTAGCCACTTTCCATTAATATTTATAGTATTTACATTATGTTTCAGGTTATTAAATAAAGAGAAAATAGTTGTCGAAATTATTATATATCTATTTAACGCTTATAAGAAATCCATTTATTCCTTATATAAAATACTATATTATATAAAACAAAGAAATAGTGGTTTTCTGGCTTTCTAATAGTTCATATTCAAGTTGTGAGTTGAATAAAAAGGTGATAAGTGAAAAACACACAGTTACACACGGAATTGCTTGAATTTTCTTTCAAAATTTGCAATAGATCTAGTTAATTAAAATAAGGCTGAATGATCAGAGTTTCACGCTCAGGAGTAATCATGATCCTAATTTCTCAAAATTCCGTCAAAAAATATTAATATTAAGTTGTTTGTTAGATGTAGTTAAAAAAAGAAACAAGTAATATAAAAAAAAAAATTTTTGAATCAATTTCTTATTTTTTTTCGTACTATATTGCAGGAAGTCCTTTATAAATAACTTTCATTCTTTTTTTAAATTTATCTGCCCCCCTCTATTGGGAGATACATGCAACTTAAATCTAAAAAAAACCAAAATTAATTAATTAAATTTAATTAATGAATTAATATTTGAAAAAACTGTATTAACATCCAGCAAATGAGAAGTCAGATATGAATATTTCTCCCATATAAAACACTACAAGTTCAAAAAAAAATTTATTTGAACTTGAGTGGATGAATAAAATGTATTTTATTAACGATTGTAAATTTGAACAAGATATATATAGGTAGAGTGTGAGCTGATAGAAGGAATTTAATAATAATGAGATAAAATGTCTTCAAAAAAATGTTGCATTTTTATTAAGTGCATCGTCAAATGCAGAAATAATAAAGAATAAATGAAGTGAATTTATTTACTTCATTATTCATTCTTTTATTTACAAAATGTTATAAATAAAAATTTCAGATGATTAAATTATTGAGTAAATAAATTTTGGTATGATGAATAATGCATGAAAGTTTTGAAATTTTCTTTTTTAAAAATTGTCTATTAGATAAATAGTAAAATATGATAAATAAATAGTAGAAAGTAATTTTTACAGATAAATCAATAGTGAAAATAAATCAATAGTTAAAAGTAATAAATCAATAGTAAAAGTAAAAGATCAATTGTAAAAATAGTTTTTAAGATAATTCAATAGTTAAAAGTAATAAATCAATAGTAAAAGATCATTAATAAAAGTAATTTTTAAGATAAATCAATAGTTAAAAGTAATTTTTCAATCCTCATTAAAATGTACATACGATTAGGTTTTTTATTAAAATTTGGCTGAACTAAGAAATAATTATATAAAATATCTACCATTAGGTTACGGGTTAGGATTTGTGGCTAAATGAAAGAAAGATGAATAGAGATTTGCATCAAATGCGAAATGAATAAGTAGCAATATTATAGTTTTTTAAACATACCTTTAAAAGCATTTAATGTCGAAGAATTAGACAAATACAACTATTCAAATAGCTATGAAGCAGTCAAATAATATATGGCTAAATGAAATAGTTTAAAATTTCGCCAGATCTTACGTTTTCTTTATAAACACCAAAATGATGATAATTTTTAATGCCTGTCATATCAGTTTTCGTGGTAAAATGTAAAAACTGTGATGCCTTTAGCTATTATAAACTAAAAAGTTTATAATGGCTAAAGGCATATGAAAGTTTGACTCTTACAATACATGGAAATTTTCTACGTTACCTTCTTTTTGATCGTGTTTCCCATTATTAAAAATTTTTTCAATGATGCGGTAACTCACGTCGCAACTACCAAAGGAGGCCATCCAACAAGACAATAACAGAAGAAGAGGAATCGATGATTTCATGATTCTCGTGTTTCTATGACAAAAATAATACGAAAAGAAATATTAGATAGCATCAATTTTTTTAATTTAATAAATCATTTTCGAAATGGCTGAATTAATTGAACAAAAGACTTGCATAAAATTTAGTTTGTGGAAAAGTATGGAATGCTGCATATGGCATTCGGTGAGCATTCCTATATCGGAAAGAAATGTTTAGAAGTGATATAAGCACTTCAAAGAAGGCAGTCAGCACGTTGAAGACGAAGAGCCCTCTGGTCGACCATCAACTCAACCGACGATGCTCACGTCCAAAAAATTAAAGATTTGGTGCTTGCAAACCGTCAATTTACATTTAGAGACCTTGCTGCTGATGTTTGATTTTCAAAAGGATCGATTAATTCCATTTTGGACCTCAAACTCGTCAAATCTGGATTGCTACTGAAAACACTAAATGCGCCAGCTCCCACAGCATTGATTCTTCCTGACTTTTTCGCCACAAATGAAACCCATATCGATCCACAACCCCCGTATTCACACCGTGAGACTTGTGGCTATTCCCTAAACTCAAAAGACCACTCCGGGGACACCGTTTTGAGTCGATTGAAGAGATGCAGCGTGAATCTGCGCTCGCTTTGGAGGCCATCCGTGTCGATGACTTTTTAGCATGCATTGAGGATTGGAAAAAAAATTGGTATAAGTGCATTGTGTCCGGAGGGTATTACTTTGAAGGCTGTGAAACAAAGAATCGAAAGAATAAATAAAGAATTAAAAAAAACAAAAATCTGGTTTTACATTTTGGGCACAATAGTATATATATATCAGAAATATAGGTTATGATAAGCAAAATTCAATTTTATCTTACCGTATTGTAAGGGAATTTTCCAAAGTAGAGTGGAAAATACTTGTACATGGACACAGGATGCTTATAAAATTTATTCTCACTATTCTAGCTAAAATTTATTCTCACTATTCTGCTCACAAAATGCTAGAGTCAATCTACGTTCTATAGTCTTGCAGTTTTTATACTGGAAATTGATTTACTATTCCCCAAATAAATGTTTTTTTTATTATTACTCATTATTAAAGCGTGATGCTGATGAAATATTTTCAGCATCTAAAAAGAAGGAAGTTATTAAAAAATTTTAGTTCACAATACAATGATTGTTCATAACATAATGAATGTCAAACAGATTGCCACAACTCGTCCTTACGTTTTTCCAACTATACAAATATATCTTATAATAGTCTTGCATTTGCTTTATACTTTAAAAATTTTTACTTTAAAAAGTCAAAACGGGAGAGTGTAAATATGGAAGGGGGGGAGGGGGTATGCACTTTATTTTAGTTCATGAGGCTTTTGGTTTCCCAATACAATTGTAAGACTTCACCTTGGCGCTGAGTCTACCTTGCTCAGTTTTAAACATTTCAAAAGATGTTCTGAATTCATTGTTCCAGCTCTACATATTGGGCAAGTGTTCGAGGCGAGGACACCTATCCTGTTTAGGTATTCCGCAAGACAATCGTGTCCGGTTCTCAATTGAAATTTGGCATCCGCATCTTTACGTGGTCTAGTGTTAAAGATATTCCTTGTTTGCTTATGATCTGGAAACAAAACGGGAAGTTCCTGCTTGGGTAGGAGAAAATATTTCCAAGGGCACAGAAATTGAACAAAAAATATAATTAGCTGGAATACAATAATTAACAATTAGTTTTCCCATTTCGACCACTTATATTATTGGCTACACAACAGAAAGAATAGCAACATGTAGTGAAAAAAAAAAAGTAAAGGGAATTAAAAAATATGTAAATGTAATTTTTTTTTTAATTTGTGTAACTTTCTCTTTAATTATGATATATAATTATAGATATAATTATAGATATTAATTATAATTAATGAAATTAAGCTGGCCTGTGAAAAAAAAAATAATAATTCATAAAATTGATGTAAACGCGTGAAGAAGAATTTGTATTTTAAGATATTACATACATTACATACTCGTTACATCACATATGGTGAGATACACAGAAAAAGCGCGATGTATAAGACGAAAATTGTTTACATGAATTTTTTAATTAAAATAATTATAATAAATAAACAAGAAACGCGCAAAATATATGCGATATAATGAGACGCTATGCATAAGGAAAATTGCTAAATTAGAATGTAACCGCGCTTTCTCCTACATATTGCCCCTGTGGCGTTTCGGAGAAATGACCTGTAGACCTCGAGTTTGCTTATTAGACCAGTAGCCCAATACATCTCGAGACTCTCACCCGAGACGAAGTATATTTAACTCAACCCTGTGCATTATTTGGCCTACGGATTCTCATGCGGAGAGGAAGCATATTCCGCGCATCCTAAACAAACCTGAGTATATTTATTTTCAGCTTGGAAGTGGAATCCTTCCACGAATCTATAATTATGTGTCTTAAAATGTGTTAAATATTGTATGTGCATGGTGCTCGCGAGTGTTTAAATAAAGCTGTGAGTTCTCCAACCTGTGCGTCAAGTATCTCAATCCAACCACACCCTGTTACAATCAATTTGCTGCAGCCCAAGAGTAAAAAAATTCTGCAAAACTACAAGAGTAAAAAACTTCTCATATTATTGTCCAAAAAAAAGTAAAAGGAGTTAAAAAATATGCAAATGTAATTTTTAAAAAAATTGTGTAACTCTCTTTTTAAAATAACTGTAGTTAAACTGCTGAAAACACAATAAATCATAATTTCACAGAGCAAATGCTTTTATTTTCATCACAGATAATGGGATACATTTTGAAAGATCGCTAATAATGAAATTAAACTAAATTTCATTGATTTGCGTAAGATGTACACTTAGTAATTTTCGGGCCACATTATAATATTCAAAATCATATCTGCAAAAAAAAAATAACAATAATAAAATATATATTATAAATTAAGAAATTTTAATACACTATAAACAAATTATTTTTCATAATAATTATTATTAAAATTATGAGCTTTTATTAAATTCACACTTATTATTTGTCGTCCTGTGTTCAATTATTTAAAATTGAATTTGATAGCTACGAAAAAATATCGATACTCATACATAGTATTATGTTAGCTTATTCGTTGATAATAACACATTAATATCCTGTTAAAATAATTTTTGATATTAATTTCTCATTTTAGAAACTTTGGGGTTTATCTCGTTCATACATGAATAGAAAGGTCACAAGAAATGTTTTAATGATATATTTAGATGGGGTAAAAATTGTAACAGAATATTCCTCTGAATAGTTTTAGAGTGTAAATATAGCGAGAATGCATATAACCTTGACAGGACTTCATTTATTCGATTTAACTCAGATCTTGGAGTCGTCGATAAATTACAGATAGAGAAAGTGAATCCCATTGTTACTTGATAAATACAAACAATAATTTTGGTCATCAAAAATGTATTGTATAATAATAAATAATAATAATATTTTAAAAGGGCCTTACTTAGTTAAGATTGGTTTATTTTGACCTCATACAAGTTTTCTCGCACTCTTCCTTTGTTTCAAAGTTGTTGTCATTTCCGAAGCATCCACCGTAAGTGAACTTTTTACAACTTCGTGATTTGTGATGGTAGAAGAATCTTATTAAGGCGTCCAAGCAAGGACCTTTCCTTTTCGGTTTTTTACAATCTGCAAGGTTAAAATGCATATTAAATACTTTCGAGACAATAGCGGTGACGTAAATAATAAAATTAAATTTTTGATAAAACGAAAAAACATTTTTAGGAGGAAGTTCTGACAAAATATAATCAATGACATTTTTTGAAACTGTTCGAAAAACAATCATTGCAACATATAATGTATCCTTCCTTTTTGAGATTAAACTTCTTATTTGAGAGTCGAGGCAGCAAGTCTTTTTTTATGGAAGTGTGCGGAACAATTTTTTTTCAATTTATGATCATCTATATACGCACGTCATCATTTCCTGTTTATACTAGAGCGGAATCTATCGAATTTGTCAGAATAATGACAGCGTCAGCATGCTGGAGTTTTCAATTGTTCATGTTGCTTTTATAAGAATAGAATTTTCACAATGAATTTAATTTAAAATAACTGTTCTATTTAGATTTTAATGGGATTACGGCAAAGATCTAGAATAATGTACCCCTTGTATTAAATTTACGCCAAATCGCCAAGTAAATGGGATTACTGTTTTAAATGTAAGAAACAAATTTTCACTAGGTTTTATTATTAAAGCGATAAATTAGGCTAAATGGCTAAACATCTAATTTATACCTTTAATAAAAAGTAACACATTTCGAAGATTTTTCATCTACTCACTGACTTAGTAGAGTATATAATGATCAAATAAATTTATATTTCACCAAATCAGAATATTCCCTACATCTTCAAGTATATTTATTGCTGTTTACTAACAATTGGAGCTACAGAACTTAGAGAAGAATTGAATCAAATTCTCACATTTTTTTTATAGAAAATTTCGATGTAAATTTTGGCTTCAGATTATAACAACTGCTTCATTTTTTGAGGATAAATTGTTATTGAAAATATATAATTCCCCACTTTATCGCAATACACCGTAGAACAACAATCAATACAGTTTTTTTCACAATGCGTAGAAAGACTAGAATATCATACTTCAGCTATCACAAATCAATTATTTCTTTTCTGGGCAGCAAAGAGAATGATAATTACTTCATATTTTAATATAAAATAATCTAAACAATTATATTTTTTTAATAAGACTTATTATGTTATGCATATTTCTTGGATTTAAGTAGAAACTTGAAACTTCTTTTAAATAAGAAGAATCTTAAGTACTCAACTTAACTTACAAGAATAACTAGTCCTTTTCATGAGGATCATCAAGAAGATTCCAGAAGAAGTAGCAATTTTGGGAAAACCTTACAACTTAAAACTTTTCAATTTGAACTACCTTTGCCTCAAGGCACACATATAAGGCATAGTCCCTCCATAATACACTGAATTGTACTTGAAGCTGTTGTGGAAATGTTAATTCGCTCATTTAAATATCACGAACTTCACGAAGCTGGCAATATTTTTGATAAATATCCATACCCAATATCAAGCACAAATAAGATAGGAAAGAAAGATTATAACTCCTTAATCCAGTTTCTTATCACTTAATAAAATTGAAGGAAAAGTACATCTTTTTATTTCTTAACATCTTTCATATTTTCCAAAACAAACTTCAATTTTATAATTTACTTTTTAACTTAGAGAGAGGCAACAACAAACATTTTTAACTTTCAAATCAACGAGTTTTTTAGGAGATAATCTTATTAGGGAAAGAAATATAGTATATAATAAAATTATGCTTTAAAGCTTTGTCTACAGTAGTCACTTGATTTTCAATGGAGTTCATTCTCTTTCTCTCCCCCTGTGTGTGTGAAGTGATATTTTTAAAAGAACTCTACGGTTACCTTGTGCTTTACGTTTCTTTTGTTCCTCAGACCAAGATTCATCATCGTCCTTCTGATATATTCCCTTTTTTCCCGGGTAATCATCAGCAGAGGGAGATGATCCGCTTTCCATCTCATCTTCGTCCTCCTCTTCCTCGGTAACTTGCTCAGTAGCATTCCTTTTAGCATGTGATTCATCTAACTGAAACAGTTTTCTGCAACATTCGGAAGCTCCGCAAGCTTTTCGCATTTCGTCCATGCATTGTTCTGGAATCGAAAAACAAAAGAGATAAATTTAAAAGTAACAAAATTAACTAAAAGCAGGCTACACGCCATATACAGTGGGTCATCAAAATAATGGAAACACCTGTGAATAAAAATGACATTTTTGAATGCGCTTCGTAAGCATTAAAATATAATAATAGATGCCAGTTTTTTTAAAATAGAATTTATATATTCTGGTAGTATGTGGTAGCTCTATTGAAGTTCTGTAAGACTTGGATTTATTTCAAAACCGTCAATTGTCGGACAATTCAGATTTTCAAAGAGGCCAAATTGTAGGAGCCCATCTAGCTGGAGCAAGTGTAACCGAAACATCCCCACTTTTAGGCGTTTCTATAAGAGGCGTCTACAGTCATTACAATATACACACAGTATTGCTAGACAAGCTCCCTTACATGGCGAAGTCGTTCCTACACCATAATAAAAAAGGATTCTTTATAAAACTTTGTTATTTTTATTATTTTGTTAACACCCTATATCTTAACATGGGAATGACTTTAATACGTTGATTTTTGTGGTGCTTTGAAATGTCCACAATGGTTTAGATTGGAAAAAAAAAGTTCATGTTATGTTTAAAAGCTGGGAATATTACCAGAGGAAAACATTTTCTGGGGGTCAGGGATTTTCCATACGAGCATTTTTCCATGAATATGCTTAGTATTTAGGAGAATGGGCATTTTCGAGAATGTATCTAGATACATATTATCCTACAAGCTACATTCTCTTCGTCTATTGATAATGAAGTCCCTTTCAACAATGTAAGATTATTCATTAAATCAACCTTCAATAACAACCTAGATGAAAGTGCTTTTGGCAGGCAGATGTGGAGTTTGGAGTTGTGGAGTTTCGTCTCTTAACTGGGCACGATTGCCTTGCTAGGCATACCATTTTTGAATTAATTTTTCCAACATTAAGCCAAAAAAAAAAAAAAAAAAAATCAAAAAGCTCCTGCATACACAACGTTTTTTGTTAAACAGTTTTTGTTTGTGAAACGGATTGCAATACTGGAACATATTGCATATTCCTCTGATTTAATTCTGTGTAACTTATTTTCACAGATAAACATTTTGCTAAAACAGCAAAAAGAATACGTTTTGGCTCACTGGAAGCTGTAACCAACGAAACGTCACAGCTATTAAAATAGTATTCAGAAAATGAACTGCAACTCGTTTTTGACCAGTAGAAGATAATAATGGGTCAATGTAGATTAGATTTGGTTTGTCTCTCTACGGTCATTTTGAGCACACGAGTGCTAAACAGACAGGGACCTACAGTTTAAAGTGGATTTCGACCCAATAACAAACATCCATGACACCGCAAGGATTCAATGCAATGCCAAAGGCCAGAGTGCTAGCCAATCGGCCATCAGGCCGCTGGTCAATGTAGAAGCACCAATGGAGAATACTCTGAGAGAGTCAAATAATAGATTTGTCATCAATTGTAAATAAATACCTTTTTTGTTAGTCCCGTTGCATCATAGACAGACCTGGTATATGCGATAAAACATGCGCTTCGGGAGTTTTATCCTTATATGATAAAACTTATTTTATTCCTAAAACGTATTTCATATATTCTTATTCAGAGGCAAAAGTGCTTCATTTTTAACTATTGTTACAATTATACGTTAATAATAAATGGTTTTTAGTTAACCAGTCGCGAAATGAGGAAATAGATATACACCTCAAAATTCCTCAAACACCTCATATACAACTCCTCAAAAACACTTAAACATTACAACTCCTCAAAAATTTATAGTATTTACATTATGTTTCATGTGGTTAAATAAAGAAATAATAGTTGTCGAAATTATTATATATATATTTAACGCTTATAAAAAATCAATTTATGCCTTATATAAAATACAATATTATATAAAATGAAAAAATAGTGTTTTTCTGGATTTCTAATAGTTCATATTCAAGTTGTGAGCTGAATAAGGAATGGATAAGTGAAAAACAGACAGTTACAGACGGAATCGCTTGAATTTTCTTTTAAAACTTGCAATAGATCTAGTTAATTAAAATAGGGCTGAATGATCAGAGTTTCATGCTCAGAAGTAATCATGATCATAATTTCTCAAAATTTCATCAAAAACAATCTATATTAAGTTGTTTGTTAGATGTTGTTAAATGAAAAAATAATGAGACAAAATGTCTCTAAAAAAAGGTTGTATTTTTTTAAGTGCATCGTTAGATGCAGAAATAATAAAAAATAAATGAAGTGAATTTATTTACTTCAATATTCATTCATTTATTTATAAAATGTTATAAATAAAAATTTCAAATGATTAAATTATTTATTAAATAAATTTTGCCAAGATGAAGAATTCTTCAAAATCTTGAAAATTTTTTTTATAATAATTTAATATTCTAATTGAATATTAAATAAATAGTAAAATAAGATAAATAAATAGTAAAAAGTAATTTTTACAGATAAATCAATAGTGAAAGTAAATCAATATTAAAAGTAATAAATCAATAGTAAAAAGTAATTTTTCAAATCCTCATTAAATTGTACATATGATTAGATTTTTAATAAAAATTTGGCTGAACAAAGAAATGATTATAAAATATCTAACATTAGGTTGCGGGTTAGGCTTTGTGGCTAACTGAAGAAAAGATGATTAGAGATTTGCAATAATGATTGATTACACATCTCATAATTTCATTAATAAAAGCCATCAAATGTTAAATGCATAAATAGCAATATTATATATTTTTAAACATTTCTTTATTATTCTAACTATTCAAGTTTTTATTTAACTATTCAAATAACTATGAAATAATCAAGTAATATATGGTTATATGAAATAGTTTAAAACTTATTCAGATCTTAATTTTCCTTTATAAACAGAAAATTACGACAATTTTTTTATCCCTGTCATATCAGTTTTCATGGTAAAATGTAAAAACCGTGATGCTTCTAGCTATTGTAAACCTTTTGTCTATGAAAGTTTTACTCTTACAATACATAGAAATTTTCAACTTTACCATCTTCTGCTGGAGGATCTTGTTTCCCATTATTGTGAGTTTTTTCAATGATACGGTAACTTCTGTCGCAGTTACAAAAGGAGGCAATCCAACTAAACAATAACAGAAGAAGAGGAATCGATGATTTCATGATTCTGGTGTTTCTATGAAAAAGACAATACGAAAAAAAATATCAGATAGCATCCATTTTTTAATTTAATAAATCGTATTAAGGAAAAAGAGCAATAAAATTCCTTAAATCATAAATTAATAATAAGTTCTTTCATTTAATTCCAAAGAATCAATTTTAGAACTTCTATCGTATGTATATAACGTATATTCCAGTTTATAAAAATTAAAAAGTACAATTATTTAAAATATTTTATATATTCTAGTATTTTAAAATTCCAGAATATCTCACTAGTAACATATTAGTAATATAACTAGTAATTTTTTATATATTCTGCTATTTATAAAAAGATCAGCCAAATCATCAAAACTTCCCGATTTATTAGTGTAGGCCTAAATTGTAGCATAAAAAAACGTAATGTCTCTTCATTGTTCTTTTATGCTACAAGGAAGAAGGTTTCAACTATGTTGCTAATTATATATCACATTATGATGGCATCCAAATCTGTCATAGTTCCTGTAATTTCATTGATTGTGATTTCCCAATGTACGTTTTCCGAATTTTTTTTCTGGTTAATTTGCACAGGCATTTTTCTACCTACCTGATGTAAATCGAAATCAGATTCGTTGATTCTAGTGATTTTCATCCTCTTTTCAGATGTCCAATGATCATTACTACATGTTAACCGTATGAGTAACTAACAATGAATCGCAGTACAGATTCATTACATCAATTGCCTTTTTTTGTATCTACAATACGCGCTTAAGCTAAAGGATTTCAGTTTTGCTATGAATGGAATTTATAGCTCGTCAATTTCACATCCAAAAGAGTAAGAGTTACTGAGGGCTCCACTTCACTACTACTTTTACATTTATTAACATCGGTAACTGACATAGCATATATATAATCGCATGAATATGTACAAAATTTCGCATGTATTATACCAGCCATATAACCATCACAATTCGTTTTATGCTAGAAGTTCCATACTCAATAAATCCCTTTCCATCTGACCACGAAACAATTTTTTGTTGCTACAGAAAATCACCAATCAGTTTTCTATTTTTTTATCTATTCTAGTCCCAATCATTTTTCTATTTTTTTCTATTCTAGTCCCAACCATTTTTCTATTTTTCTATTAAAGTTAGGATGGTTTTTACGACCATCCTACCCCTTGAATTAGCCTTGCAGACAATTTCATCTACAGATTGCGTAATTAGTTTTAATCTTTTTACTGATAACAAAAAGTGTAAAATGATGCTTGTAATGCACGACACGTCTCTAATTAGTTTAAAGGATTCAAATGATATGTTTGGTTAAACTCAATCTGAAAGTTACCTCTGTTAAACTGCATTTCTTGCGAAAACAAATCAATAAAAGAAATGTTTTTCTATAGTTTAAACTGCATGGGAGACATCGGCGATCTTGCAAATGGTCAAGCAAAGGTAATTCAACAGTATTTAGAATAGTAATATCCAGGTTTTCCCATCAATTTCAAACCAACACCATCATTGGAACATCCAACCGCCTCTCAACAGCCTCGAATCTGAATAGAATTGATATGTGGCTAATCTACAGAGTGATTAGACTATGGAATATCATTATCTGGATAGCGCATCAGTAACAATTTCTACGAAACTATAAATGGAAGCCTAGACGCCAAAGCTATTGATGTTTGGTGGCCATTGGTGCATTTGACTTTAATATCTCAATTCTAGACACAACTTTCTCAGGCATAGCATGATTACGACCAATCCTGATCAATATTTAGCCGAGTTTCAATACATAAAAAGATTTCTTATAAATCTTCATTGGCAGAGAGCAGGATCTATTTCTGCCACCCCAATGTAAAGCAATACATTAATGGGGTGTAATCCTTCATTAAGAGATATACTTTTGAATGGACATAAATCACCGCACAACTGTGATATAGATACCGTGATGGCAGAGAGCTTAAAAGAAATTCAATTTTAAGTTGTGTTTCTCAGTGGTGTGGTTTGTTGCTCTACGGTAATTTTTTGCACACTTTAGGTTATTTAGACCGGAACTTACAGTGATTCTCAGAGAAGACATTTACTACTATCTCTCTACAAATACGCATATAGATATTCCCTTCGGTTTTTAGGACATATATGTATATATATAATACTATTTTTAATTTCAAATTCCCGGGGCTTATGGAATTCCATTTTTTTTACTTTTTTAGATAGCTGGTACTGTCCTTGACATCTGTGTGAAATTTGATGTCAATATATTCATTAGTGTTTGAATTACGCTTGGCTTTGTGAGACGCTAAAACTGATTCCGGCGATTTTCGAAATGTCACTATTAATTGAACAAACAAATTGCATAAAATTTTGTTTGTGAAAACGTATAGAATGTTGCATAAGGCATTCGGTGAGCATTCCTACATCGGAAAAAAAATGTTTAGAAGTAGTATAAGCAGTTTAAAGAAGGCAGTGAGCGTGTTGAAGACGAAGAGCCCTGTGGTCGATCATCCACCTCAACCAACGATGCTCACCTCCAAAACATTAAAGATTTGGTACTTGCAAACCGTCAATTTACATTTAGAGACCTTGCTGCTGATGTTGGATTTTCAAAAGGATCGGTCAATTCCATTTTGGGCTTCAAACACGTCAAATGTCGATTGCTACCGAAAACACTAAATGATCCAGCTCACACTGCATTAATTCTTCGTGACTTTTTCGTCACAAATAAAACACGTACCGTTCGACAACCCCCGTATTCACAACGTGTGACTTGTGGCTATTCCCTAAACTCATAAGACCACTCCGGGGCCATCGTTTTGAGTCTACTGAAGAGATTCAACGTGAATGGCCGCACGCTTTGAAGCCCATCTCTGCTAATGACTTTTTAGCATGCATTGAGGATTGGAAAAAAAATTAGCATAAGTGCATTGTGTCCGGAGGATATTACTTTGAAAGCTCTGAAATAAACTTGAAAGAATAAATAGGGAGTTTTAAAAAAAGAAAATTTGGTCTTACATTTTGGGCACAGTATATATATATATATATATATATATATATAAATATGAAATATAGGTTATGATAAGCAAAATTCAATTTAATCTTACCGTATTGTAAGAGAATTTTTCAAAGTAGACTGGCAAATACTTGGACACCGACGGATGTTTATAAAATTTATTTTCACTACTCTACGTTCTATAGTCTTGCTGTTTTTATACTGGAAAGTGATTTACTATTGCTCAAATAAGTGTAATTTTTTTATTATTACTCATTATTAAAGCGAGATGCGGATGAAATATTTTCAGCATCTAAAAAGAAGGAAGTTATTAAAAAATGTTAGTTCACAATACAATGATTGTTCATAACATAATGAATGTCAAAGAGATTGCAAAAACTCGTCCTTACGTTTTTCCAATTATACAAATATATCTTATAATAGTCCTTCATTTGCTTTATCTTTTAAAAATTTTTACTTTAAAAAGTCAAAGGGGAGAGTGTAAATATGGAGGGGGGGTTGGGTATGCACTTTATTTTAGTTCATGAGGCTTTTGGTTTCCCAATACAATTGTAAGACTTCACCTTGGCGCTGAATCTACCATGTTCAGTTTTAAACATTTCAAAAGATATTCTGAATTCATTCTTCCAGCTCTACATATTGGGCAAGTGTTCAAGGCGAGGACACCTATCCTGTTTAGGTATTCCGCAAGACAATCGTGTCCGGTTCTTAATTGAAATTAGGCAACCGCGTCTTTACGTGGACTAGTGTTAAATATTTTTCATCTGTCTTGAATATTGTACCACTTTTTGCCTTCAGATTTAGTTATGAGATTATCGTTTACTTTCTTAAAAATTTCTCTACGAATTTATTTCTTGAGAGGTTCTGGTGAAACTTGTTTCTTTCGTGTATTCACATGGTTTCCTTTCTTTGTCAGTGAATCTTCTGCTTCGTTACCTCTAATTCCCACGTGTAATGGTATCCACTGGAATACAATTTGCTTGATTTTAGTTCTTAAATATTTGATTTCTTTCTTAATTTGAGTTATTCTTGGAATTTCAGTGCTTGTCTGCTCAAATAGCTGATCAAATCTACGAATATTATCACTTTACAGAAGCAATAATTACTTACTTTGATTTTTAAATTATTTATTGCTAAATATATAACATAGATTTCATTGTAGTATAATATATATAAATCGTAAGTAGTATTATGTTTTTTGGGTTTTACTGCGAAACCCCAAAAAACAAAAGATTAAATTTCAATACTCTGCATTAAAGGCTAATATTACTTGTTTACTCTCTACAAAAGGACATCAGCAATCGAAACATGTGTATTCTCTTTTATTTATATTATCTTTGGAAACTTTCGGGAAAATTTGTCACTGTTCTTGTTGCTGACGCTTGTATTCCAGGAACTCTAAAAGGTATAAGTTAGTAAACGGCCTAAGAGAAAGGAAACCTTTTTTTTCAATAATATTACAAATTGCAAATTACAATTTTTTTTACAAATTGAAAAGATTTTGTGTAAATATTAACCATTATGATAAGATAAATGAGATGCGAAATACTTCAACAAAATTTGAGAACTTGTTTTTAAAATCAATTTTTAAAAACCTATTTAAAGGATAATGCAGATCATTTATTAAATTCCTTCTATTGGCTCACACTCTCCCTACATATATCTTGTTCAAATTTGCAGCCGTTAATAAAATACATTTTATTAATCCACTGAAGTTCAAATAAATTTTTTTGAACTTGTAGTCGATGACACTGGATTTTAAATATTAGATTTTTCAAATATTAATTCATTAATTAAATTTATTAATTAATTTTAGTTTTATATGGGAGAAATATTCATATATTCAAGCTGCTCTTCTCATTTGCTCGTCATTAATTAATTATTAGTTAATAATCTCTTTTTTCTTATAACTAATTATTAATTAATTAATGATTATTAATTATTTTATTCATTCAATTATTAATTTTTTTTATTTATTTAATTATTAATTATTATTATTTTATTATCAAAAATTTTTATTATTTTTTTAATATATATTATTCAATTTTTAAAATAATGTAACTACAAATTGGCAATAATATAAAAAATCGTCTGATTTTAATTTAGCTTATTTTTCTGGATATTATTATTTTTAATTTGTTACGCTTGAAATTTGAAACGATCGTGTTTGAGTATTCTTGTTAATGTATTCTATATTTTTTAATTTTAAATGATCAAAAAGTTTTTACTTAAATTTGAAATATAGCCTAATATATTTGCTTTTATTATTTTTCTCGTATGTATTTGCTTTTATTAGATTTGCTTTTATTATTCTGCTGTCATTCGAGATTGCTGTTCTTTTTTTTTTTAATTCCTGCTACTAGCTCACACTCTCCCTAAAAAATGTAATTCAAATTTTCCATCGTTAAAAAAACACTTTTTATTCATCCAAGTTTAAATAAATTGTTTTTGAGCTTGTAGTGGATTACAATGAATGTTAATACAGGCTTTTCAAATATTAATTCATTAATTAAATTTAATTAATTAATTTATTTTTTTTTTTAGATTTAATTTGCATGTATCTACCAATAGAGGGCGCCAGATAAACTTAAAAAAATGAACGAAAATTATTTATAAAGAACTTCCTGCAGTATAGTGAGAAAAAAAAGAAGGAATTGACTTGAAAAAAAAATTTTTTCTTATTATTACTTGTTAATATAATGTTCCTTATAATAATAATTAAACTATAGTACTAAAATGTTATTAATAAAGTTTGCAAAGAAATTTATATGAGTTTAAAAATTTTCTTTTACTTAATTATCTACTGTCTGGGATGCATAAACTGGGTAAAGAACGACCATAAAATCTGTTAAAATAACAAATATATCTGCATGAAGTATTTGGAAATCATGTGATCAACATAATCGGCTGTTTTTTATCACACCATTTTGTGATGGAGCCGATGTTAATGAAAGCCGAAGAGCCCCAAATGCCCTTTGCAGTTTCAGAAATGTCAGCAAATTTCGACAACTGTTGCTGAAAAATCACTATTCGTCTCTTCAAACGAGCTCAACATTAGTATATAAAATTGTTATCTATTTCATCAATAATTGCTCATAAGCTCAACGTTAGTAAAGACTATTACTCATAAAATCATCGTGCAATAAAGGCGAAATTGTTCCCGTTTTGTCCATTATATTATTGGCTACACAACAGAAAGATTTCTAACATGTCATGTTTCGTTTTTAACAACTTACGAATTGGAACAATTTGAAATGATATTCCTTGTTTACTTATGATCAGGACACAAAACGGGAAGCTCCTGCTTGGTTAGGAGAAAGTATTTTCATTTCCACAGAAATTGAACAAAGGATATCATTAGCTGGAATTCAATAATTAACAATTAATTTTCCCATTTTGTCCATTATATTATTGGCTACAAATATATATGGCTATAACTTTCTGTTGTATATTATGGCTACAACAGAAAGAATTGCAACATGTCCTGAGAAAAATGTAAAGGGAATTAAAAAATATGTAAATGTAATTTTTTTTTAATTTGTGTAACTCTCTTTTTAAAATAACTTTAGTTAAACTGTTGAAAACACAATAAATCATAATTTCACCGAACAAATGCTTTTATTTTCATCACAGATAATGGGATACATTTCGAAAGATCAATAATAACAATGAAATTAAACTGAACTTGATTTATTTGCGTAAGTAATTTTTGGATAAAGTTAGATTATTCAAATTCATACCTGCAAAAAAAAAAAAAAAAAAAAATTATAAAAAAAAAAAAAATAAATAAGAAATTTTAATACACTGCTAAACATAATCAAATTATATTTCGTAATTATTATTATTAAAATTATGAGCTTTTATTAAATTCACTCGTGGTGTTTGCTGCCCTGTCTTCAAATATTTAAAATTGAATTTGATATCGATTTAAAGTTATATCGAGAAAAAAATATCGATTTAAAGTTTTGCACTCATACCTCGTATTATGTTAGCTATTTCGTTGATAATAACACATTATTAACCTGTTAAAGTAATTTTTAATATTAATTTCTCATTTTAGAGACTTTGGGGTTACCTCGTTCTAACTAGTCTCTGGGTTCGATTTGGACGTTTTACGGAGATTCGACTTCTTTCACCGTGTTCAATTTTGATCTACCATTAACCAACCACATCTGATTCGATGCATTCATAATTGGACACCAGGCACGACGATGTTAAAGAAAACAAAAATAGTGGTCATTTTAACAGCAGCATCTGTGATATCCTCTGTTACAAATGTGCATTGCAATCGCATTCGGGTTATGAGATTTTAGTAAAATTTTCTACTGAAATATGGCTGAGGTACCGAATCGTACGTTAGTTAAATATGCATGCTCTGAGAAAAAAGAGTACCGAGCTAACGATTAATATTAAGTCGAAATCCTTCTCCTTATTCAGGGAATGTTTGTACCACAATGCAGTGGTTCCATGAAAAAATGTTAATTCACATATTGGTTGTACAATTTTAATGCAGTTAACAAACATTGCTTATTTATGTGTCATTGTTTAAAAGTGTAAATTGGTCAGCAAGCGAAAACAATTGACATCATTAAAGAAAAATTATAGGTGAAATATTGTTTAAATGATTTTGCAATCATAACGGATAATTTAACAATTATGGAGTCATTTTGTTAAACAGAGAACCAATATGGAAAGCGAAATTTTAACCAAAAAAGTAATACACAGTTCAACAGAAAGGTTTTAATGATATATTTAAAGGAAAAAAATTTGAACAGAATATTCCTCTCATTAGTTTTAGAGAGTTTAAATATTGCGAGAGTGCATATAACCGTGACAAGACTTCAATTCTTCGATTTAACTCAAATCTTGAAGTCGTCGATAAATTACAGGTACAGAAAATGAATCCTATCGTTACTTGATAAATACAAACTATAATTTTGGTCATCAAAAATGTATTGCATAATAATAAATAATACTAATATTTTAAAAGCCTTACTCATTTAAGATTGGTTTATTTTTCAATCACACAAGTTTCCTCGCACTCTTTCTGTGTATGAAAGTTGTTGTCATTGCCGTAGCAGCCACCGTAAGTGAATTTCTTACAACTTCGTGTTATGAAATCGTAGTAGAATCTTCTTAAGACTGCCAAGCAAGGACCTTCCTTTTTTAGTTTTTTACAATCTGCAAGGTTAAAATGCACATTAAATACTAACGAGACAAGGTCGGTGACGTAAATAATAAAGTTAATTTTTTTTTTAATCGAAAAAATATTTTTATGTGGAAGTTCTAACAAAATATACGATATAATCAATGACATTTTTTGAAACTGTTCCAAAAAAAAAAAAAACATATAATGCATCCTTTCTTTTTGAGATTAAACTTCTTATTTGAGAGTCGTGGCAGCAAGTTTTTTTTTTTATGGAAGTGAGAGGAGCAATTTTTTTTTTTTTGTCAATTTGTGATCATCTATATACGCACGTCATCACATCCTGTTTATACTATCGAATTTGTCAGAATAAGACAGCGTCAGCATGCTGAAGTTTTCAACTGTTCATGTTGCTTTTACATGAATAGAATTTTCGCAATGAATTTAATTTAAAATAACTGTTCTATTCAGATTTTAATGTGATAACGGCAAAGATCTAGAATAATGTACCCCTTGTATTAAATTTACGCCAAATCGCCAAGTAAACACTCCAAATGGGATTACTGTTTTAAATGTAAGAAACAAATTTTCACTAGGTTTTATTATTAAAGGGATAAATTAGATGGCAAAACATCTAATTTATACCTTTAATAAAAAGTAACACATTTCGAAGATTTTTCATCTACTCACTGACTTAGTAGAGTATATAATGATCAAATAAATTTACATTTCATCAAATCACATTTTTTTTTATAGAAAATTTCGATGTAAATTTTGGCTTCAGATTATAACAACTGCTTCATTTTTCCATTCGTCAATGGGACCAACCGATATGCTCACGTGCCCACGAGAGTCGCTGCAAGCGATGTCGTTCTGTCAGTAAAGTCACTCGAGTCGGTCTTCTGCTGGAATAGCCCAAGAAAGCCAAATTTCTCCGCACAGTTCTAACAGACAAGTCCCTTGTACGTCCCACATTGATTTCTGCGGTTATTTGACGCAGTGTTGCTTGTCTGTTAGAATTTACGACTCTTTGCAGACGTCGCCGGTCTCGGTCGTTAAGTGCAGGCGGTCGACCACTGCGCTGTCCATGGTGGGATGTTATGCCTGAAATTTCATACTCTTGGCACACTCTTGACACAGTGGATCTGGGAATGTTGAATTCCCTAACGATTTCCGAAATGGCATGACCCATGCGTCTAGCTCCAACTAACATTCCGCTTTCAAAGTCTGTTAATTCCCGTCGTGAGGTCATCATCACGTCAAAACCTCTTCACATGAATAACTTGAACAGAAATGAAAGCTCTGCGAAAGCACTGCGCATTTATACCTGTTCTACGCGATGCTACTTCCATCTGAAAACTTGCATATTGCTATCCCATGACTTTTGTCACTTCAGTGTATAATTCCCCACTTTATCGCAATACACCGTAAAACAACAATCAATACAGTTTTTTTCACAATACGTAGAAAGACTAGAATATCTTTATTGCAGACTTCAGCTATCACAAATCAATTATTTCTTTTCTGAGCAGCAAAGATGATGATAATTACTTTATATTTAAATATAAAATAAAATAATCAATTATATCTCTTTTTAATGAGACTTATTATGCTATGCACATTTCTCGGATTTAAGAAGAAACTGGAAACTTCCTGGAAATAAGAAGAATCTTAAGTAATCAGCTTAACTTACAAGAATAACTTCTCCTTTTTATGAGGATCATCAAACGGATTCCAGTGTTGAAGAAGCAGCAATTTTGCGTCAACCTTACAACTTAAAACTTTTCAATTTGAACTACAATTTTCCTCGAGGTAGTCATATAAGCCATAGTTCATCCATAATGCACTGAATTCTACTTGCAGCCGTTATGAAAATGTCAAAACGTTCATTTAAATATCACGAACTTCACGAAGCTGGCAATATTTTTGATAAATATCCATACCCAATATCAAGGACAAATAAGAGAGGATAATTTATCCAGCTTCTTATCACTTAATAAAAGTGAAGAAAAAGCGCAGATTCTTATTTCTTAATGCAGGTAAATGAAATGAAATACTCCCTACTACTTATTGTTACCATATTGATGGGCTTCCTACTTTGTACTGATATTTTGGCACAGCCATTTAAAACAAATAAAACAACAATTTAAAATAACATTTGGGCATTTGTCCTCCTTATTCAAGACCTGACATATACATTTTACACCATCAGAATGTAATGTGACCGTGCCCTATATAGACACGGGACTTTTCAGGCTTCACTTGTCGGGTTTCGAACGAAATTCTCTTATCTCGAAGCCCCAACTCGCTAACTACTAAATCATTTTGACAGTCTTATTATGGAAAGAAAAATAGTATATAATAAATTTATGCTTTAAAACTTAGTCTACAGTAGT